>JAWWES010000169.1:1336463-1408726 GCA_035583135.1 Lophotriccus pileatus
GCAGGAAGCAAAGATGGCGGGGCCGGGCCGGCGCCGTGCGGGGCAGCGCGGGGCGCCCGCGATGTGAGGGCGCCGCGGGGGCGGCGGACGGGCCGCCGGGAGCCGCCGCCGGCCCGCGCGGGGGCCGCGTGTAAAGCACTCCGGGTACTGCAGAAAAACCGCTGTTCCTTAATAAAAACATCGGAGGTGTCTTGCCTGCCTTTGTGACCACAACTTATGTTCTGCAATTTGATGTTTTTTTAGGTTCTAACAGAAAACAAAAGGCCTCAGAGGAGGAAGCAAAGAGTTTTAAAGGTAACCGATGATTGCTTTGATATTTATCCCCTCCCGTTTTGAGCAGCATTTTCGTGTCATACAGCCCAGGAAGCCCAAGGGTTAAAGGCTGGGTAGCGGCGCTTTCCAGCTATTCAGCAGATTAGCTAATTTTAAAAGCACAGAACATGTCCTTTCGCTCCTCTCTCTCTCTCTCCAGCATGTTGTAGACATATTTAAACCCTTCTGCACAAGTCTGCATACCAAAAGTTTGCTTTCCATCGCATCGAAGGGTCCCTTTAATTTTCTCTGTGCCTAGTTTCATACTTGCAGGGGTAACAGGCAAATGTTTTTAGCATACAGGTTTTATGGCATCTGAAATTTTATGTGAGAAGTCAATGTTATAATGCAAGCCAAGTTAACAAAAGTGGAAATTTTTATGCTTACTTTACTGTAGTTTGATTTCCTTTCTTCCATTAAACTTTAGAACACCTCAGCTGAAACTGAAAATTCTGTGTACTTACAACAACCTCCAGTTTCACATGGTAACATGTTCCTTCCACACTCTTTTAAGATGGCTATCCCTTATGATAACAAAAGACTAGCGTTTCAAATGGAAATGTCTTAGGTTTTATAACAAAGCACAGACTTGCTACACTCATGGCTAATTTTTTTAAAAAAGAGAAGTAACAGGTAGCACATTGATACTGCATCTTTCAGTTAATCTTTAGAATATTTTGAATAGGAATAAGTTTTTAATTGTGTTGTTGCAAACTAACATGTTTTTTGGATGGAGTGTTGCAAGTAAGGTGGATGGTATGTGGTAAGATGAAGGTAAGGAAAATGAGAAAAAAATGTATATTAAACTTTGTTGAATTAGTCTCTTTTACCAGCTAAATGTAATATAGTTTAGTGCTGTCTTAGTACATTAAAATTTCAGAAGTTACTGGACATAGTGGATTTGATAAATATGGAATGGTCTGTAGTGTAATTTAATTGAAAACATCCCAATATCTTACCAGTTTTGTTGTCACTTTACACATGACAGAAACTTTGGTAAGACAATCCAAAGTTAAGATGAAGTAAGGAGCAAATAACTTTATTTGACTTGCATGTATGCCCAACCTCAAGGGCGTCTGTCTCTTCATGTGGGAGTAGTAGTGCAAACCTGTATGCTGACAGTAATTGTGGTTGTACAGCACTAGCAAGTGCTTTTTGTTCTTGCATTAACTACATTAATCTGTTAAAAACATGAGCATTTTCATTATGTTGTGGGTATGCTTTTAATGACTGCCGCTCTTGTCACACAGTGTGTAGGTGTAGCTCAAACTCGGAGCATTTGCTCATTCTGTTTTGTGCAGTTGATGGTAGGATGCAAAACGAGGGGTGTTCGTAAATGAGGTGTTCGGTGTGGAGCGTGTTGTTGGTGGGACACGTGCCCTGTCAAAGGGTGCAGAACGTGTTTGTTTTGGTCACAGCCACGCAGGTTGTGTTGGGTGTCTGCCTGCAGGTGGGGTTCACAGCTGTGTCTTGAGGTTTTCCTCTGGACTCAATCTTGCCACTGTTTGGGATTTGATGACCCAGCAGGTTGCTATGTAATATGATGCTGCCGTTCCTTTCCTTTCCAAAAAGCCTTCTGAAGAGTTTTTTCCCCCCTTGGCTCTTGAGTGGAAAGGCTTGGCTAGTTCTGGGTGTGTGCCTAGTATCCATGTCAGCCGTTGGACTTGGCTTTACTTCTGGTTTGTTTATTTATTTGCCTTTTCCTTTGCTGAACTGATTCTTCAGTGTTTCCTCTTTGCTTTTAGTGCTGTTCTTCATGTTTGCTAGTATTTGTCTTTGTTTGGTGATGCTGAAGTGTATTTCCTAAGAGTTTGTTCACTTGCATCCACTGAACAAGGCACGGTACCTCTCAAGGCATCTCAGTGGTTTGGGGTTGCTGGGGTTGGCCTTTGTTTTTGGAGGAGAGGCAGGAGTTTGGACATCTTAAGTTACATCACAGCTCTGATAGCTGCAGTGAACTTGAAGAAAAGCCACATAACTTGCAGAGTTCCTTACTAGGGCATTTTTACAAATATGATGTTCTAGTCTGTGACTCTAACCTGGTTTCTGTTCTTGGTAGGGCTGCCATGTGAAGGGGTATTGTCTTACCTGTTGAGTTATAACTCAAGTGTTTGATTTAATGGTTGGTAGTGATTGAGGGTATCTGACCGGTGATGCTTTCAAAATATCCACACAATATCCTATATCCTTTTTTTTTTCTTTGTATTTTCTTCAAGTAGTATTCTTAACTTTCCTAAGGAGGAATTTGTAGTATTTTCTTCCAGTAATACATGTAGTTAGTATTTTTTTTCTAATCCTGTTAAGTTTTGATAGAGACATATTTATTTACTTGGAGGGCTCTTGTTCTTTCTAATTGTGCTGCTTAGGACCAGCATATCCACAAATTCTGTACAGGCTCAAAACAAGCAGTGTTTTCCTGTTGAAAATGGGTTGAACACGCAGAGAAGACTAAAAGTGATACATCCTATTATGCTGTGTCTTTTGTTTTTTTCTTTATACTTGTGTTTTAATGCTTCTTTCTGGTTATGGAGGAGTCATTTAGGGAATCCTTCCATGCCATAAATATTGCATTAAGTTCTCCATGTTTATTTTGAAAGAACATGTGAAATATTCATCACTTCTAGCAAGCAAGTGCTCACTGAAGAAAGTCTTTGTGAGCTCATAGTAGTGGATAGTAAGGAAGGAATATACTTAGTTTTCCTTGGGGTTTATATTGTGGTTTTTTTTCAGACACTACTTTAGATTTATTCCTGGTAATGTAAAATCTATATGGAAAGGATTCACACTTAAACATTCATTTGCCTGCATTTCTAAAGGGTTATTGTAACCCCTGCTTTATTTTACCATCGTTCTTTTAGCCCCTTCCTCGTGTCCTGGCTCAGTTTGGGCAGGGCAGGGTGGGGAAGTGCTTGCAGTCACTTGCAAGTTCATCAACGCAGAGCTCTGAAGAACGGGACAGTTGCCCGTGGCATCATGTTGTCAGGGAATCCACACTCACCACGAGTAGGCAGCAGTGGCACCAGTAAGGAAACCTCCCACAGATCAGGAGACAGGGAAATACAGCCCGGGCTCTTTCCACGGCACTCTGTGCAGCCAGGACTGCCTTTTGGATGGTTGCTGCCCTGATGGAGAGCTAAAAAAATAACACATAGGGAGAAAAAAAAGGGAGGAAAACAGAAGGGAAGAGACTGAGGGAGAGATCCAGAATTATATATGCAGTGCTAAGTGAGTTTTGTGACTGCAAGGCACAGTCTTTGTTCTCTGCCTGCCTGTCTATGCATAAACACTGCAGTGGTGACTGAGGGGCCAGGAGAGTGCAACGATGCTCAGGCTCCATAAAATCCCTGCACTTTAAGATGAGCCAAAAGCCAGAGATGACTCAGTATCTAGAACTTTTGGGTTGTTTATAAACATCATATTAAGAACAGTAAAAGTTAAACTTCCATTGGAGCTGCAAATAGCTGCTTGATCACCCTCTTAATTTTTCTCCTCCACACATGAAAAGCACAGTTTTTCTTGTAAAAAAAGAACTTTAAAATAAAGCTTACTTGGCAGACCTGCTGTTGCCCTTTTTATGATGCAGTTTTAGTTTTGCTGCTCAAAAAAACTAAAAATTCACCTTTTTTTTTGTCAAGGTCATATATGTGTTAACAAGGTTTAAGAAAGTAACTTCTAGAGTTCATGACAGTGCATTGAGTGAGCAAAGATTGAAGTGATTCTGAACATTTATTCTAAATTATAATGTATGTTTTTAGTGCAGAATATCTACCAAAATATTTAGCTGGAAGAAACTGAAGTTTATTACTTTTTTCCCCTTTAAACTGAGATGAGCAAGTCAATGAATGGAATTGCACTGCTGTGAAATTTTAGAGGGAGGGAAGACAGAATGTGCAATACAAACTGGAGAGGATGTCATCCATGTTTGGTTTGGTTTTTTTGAAGGGACAAGATCACCTTGAAGCACATTCCTTCAGTAAATACCAATTAAAATTGCTTTGAGTCCCGGTTGAAAGTGTCTGCCTATTTTTTGTGTCTTTCTACTCCCATTTTTTGAGTAGGGAGAGCTTACTTTTGGTATTGGAGGGTCCTTAGTAAAGTTCATTTTTAACAGTAAGATAACTTAGCTGTTACCCAGCTTTTTTTTTTTTTTAACTAAGTTAGAATTTTTTGAAAGAAATGTTCTTATCTCTACCTTTTTCAAGCTGGGTGTGTGCCTGTCTAAATGGGATTCAGTTTTTTTGCTCATGTGAATGTGTGGAGCACTTGCATGTTGTTTGTAGAGTTCTGCTGGGGCTACTCATGTCTGTAGATGTGTTTTGAATAGAGTTCTAACAAAGAGCCCTTGTGAGTGATCTGTAAATTATTAATCTTACTCTAGTAATTTTCTAATCCTTAATTTTTCCAGTTTCTGGTGCAGTTGAAGCCCCTTCTTTGTGGACTCTTGCTGTGGTGCAGAGTAAGCTGGACAGGATGTGGGAATGCTGTCCTTCCCTGTTCCTGCACAGCTGCCTTGCTCCAGTGCAATCCCTGTCCCACCCACCTCCTCCTCACAGCCCTGTGCTGCTCTTTGCCCCACAGATCCCCAGAATGCTGAGGGGAGAAAGGGACACTGTCCTTTGGGAGAGGGACAGGGAGGAGGAAGGGTTTGTGTTTGAACTCCTCTGCTGCTGTGGCAGAGCAGTTGTGAGGATGGTGCCATCCCCAGGGAACGGTGGGGCACAGGAGTGTTGGGTAAGGCCAGGGTGAACCTCGTGATTACAGGGTGATTAGAGGGGTCTGCACACTTGGAATGGCTACTTATTTGGAGATGTTGATTTTCATGGAGTGTTTGAGTGCAGTGCTGGGCCTTCCACCTTACTGTATTTAGAGATGGAGCTTCTTGAAAGGGTAGAAAATTTGTTTGTGATCCAAAATGTCATTAAATATCCAGTAAACACAACGGAGTTTGTGGGAAGGTAGGAAAATGTACATGTGGAGATGAAGGTCTGTTGTGTAGGTATATTGATACATTATTTAGATTTCTTAAAGTTCCAGAATTACAAAATAAACACTGTGTTTGTATTCCAGGTATGTTGTTTTGTTGATATTATTTGGATTCACTACTGAACTCTGAGCTCTGTTCAATACTTGTACTTGCTGTGTGTAACGTAGGCATTGAAATAACAGAATGGCTTTGCCCATTCCAGTAATCTGTTATCAGTTTGCAGTTTGTCCACACACTTGTAGATAGTAATGTCTGGCAAGTGCTTTGACAATGGGCACTGCCTGCTTAGGACCTGATACTGTATTGCTACACAGGTTTTATTGCTTTTAGTAACTGATGTGGGAGAGAACCAGTAAGGAGCCCCAAACTTCCTTTAGTGGCAACAGATTTTTTTCTTTCTGACATGTTAAACTGTGATTTTTTTGTTTAGTGTTAGTGAGTTTGAGAAAGGTAGTTAATTTAGCAAATACTCCAGCAGCAGACTTTGACATTAGTAGAGGCCTTGCCCATGTGGACACCAAATGATTTAATTCCTAATTATAGGATTTCATTTGGGAGGTAAGAAGGATTCATGCATTTTTATAAAGGCATTTTCTTTGTAGGTGTTAAATAAATGAAACTTAAGTGAAAATGAAATTTAAAGAAAAAGGAAAACAAGATTTACCTATGAGCAACAAACAATAATCACTTTTCAGTACTTATGTAAAATTAGAATATAGACTGTATCTGACTGTCCCTAACAACTTTAATATTAAGCCTTTTAGAATATTAGGATTTTTTGAGGCTGACTTAAAACTGGGTGGTTTGTGTCTTGACTGTGAACTTGTTTCCCAGTGTTGGTGCTGTCTGTATTGCATTATACTTTAATTTATATAACTGATGCTCTAGTAAAATGTGGCTCAAGGTTTAATTTTCCTAAAATAAAGGTTTGCTGAACTTATGAGAGGAGAAACTCACATGTTTAAAGATGTGCAGCATTTCCTCGGGTGGCAGATGCTCACTGTCTGTTCTGCAGTGCCAACGCCATTGTTGCAGTGCTGCTCCACAGCAATGTTGCTGTTCTTCCCCTGTGGGAGTGAAAGCTGCTCCTCCTGTGAAGAACAAGTGAAGTTACATACAGTATAAATTCCATTTTGAGCTTTATTTAAATCATAGGTGTGTGCTAGCTAGAAGAGGAAACATCACTAGGAAGTTCTTAGGCTTTTTTTTTTCTTAATGAGAGTAAGCAAAACACAGATGCCAAATCCTGGATAGTGCTGTGGCCTTGTAGCTTGGTGGCTTAAGTGATCAGCATGGCTATTTTTCTTTTTTTAAAAATCTTAATTACCTTTAGCTGCTCCTCCGAACTACCTGTCACCAACTTTTCTACTGCTCAAGAGTTATTCCTTTCAGTCTCATGGCCCCTCAGCATCTTTAAAACCAGGCTAGATTGCGGTGTGTGTCCTTAGCAGTTCTGGTCTGAGAGCCTCTATGGGCATGTAGCAATTTGTAAACAATGTAATTGGCTACAAGAGAGGGTGGGGTCCTAAGTTAAAGAGCTGAATATCTTCCTGCTTAGGGTACAGGCACTGTGGGAGTTAGGTTGTTAGCGGTTGGGATCTTCACTGCCCTGAAACTGCAGGAAAATTTACTTGTATCAGTTTGGATCACTTTTGGTAAACCCAGGCAAGACTGTGGCAAACACTTGTTTGTGCGTTGAGAGGTTGCAAGATTGTATCCATTTATTTGACTTCAGCATCATGTTTTAAAAATAAACCAAAGAACTCAGATTTGAAAATTTGCATGGATGAAAAATGCATCAAAACACCTACCAAGATGCTTAAATTCTTTGCTCTTTCTCTGTCCCTCTGCAAAAATGTGCGCCATCGTTCAAGGCCAGACTTCCCTGGCCTTAACTTCGAGTCACCGAGTTTTGTTATACTTTTGTCTGCAGGAACAAGGAGCCCTCTGTTATCAGCATTCTTTTCCACATAGACAGGGCAGAAGTTTGTGGCTTTTCAATTTTCTTTTTCTTTGGCAAACTGCAGAGAGTGAGTAAGAGAGTGAACTTGAGTCTTTCACTTCAAGATGTTTCAGTCCTTTGTCATTGTTGTGGTCCTCGAAGCCCTCTCCAGCATACCAATGTCCTGCCGGGGGTGCCAGAACAGGGTGCTTTGTTCCACTGGCAGGTGCAAAAGTGCCAAGTACAGGAGAGAAAGTAACCAGTCTTTGCCTAATTATATGGGGTTTTATGCACCCAGGAATGTCACTAACCCTTCTGGCCATAAAGTGGCAACAGGAGTTTCTATAGTTACTGTGCAGTTGATCATTGACCATGCTAATGTCCTCTGTGAGGGCACTGGTTTCTGAGGTAGGAACCTTTTGGAAGTGCAGTCCCACGTCTGTTTCTGGATACACAACTTCTCCTTCAGCTGGAAGGAAATGGCTGGCCTGCCAGCTTCATTTAGGGAGCATCATGACTGCTCTTTGCATTATTTGCTCTTTTCTATAAGTCTGAATTGCAGTGTTTTTTGAGGTCATTGTGAAGACTGTTGCACACTGCTGCGATCTGCTCCCTGAAGCCCCTTCTGTGAAGACTGTGCTGATTCTCCATTTACAGTGCAGGGCCAGGCAGCCCTTCCTTGACACTGTGCTGAGGGTTTCACAGACCACAAGAGGCATTAGTGAGGGTGGGTAAAGACAAAGACTGAATTTCTTTCATCTCTGCTTTTGAGTTAAAGCCCATTAGGGGAAAGTTCTATTAGGGAATACATATTGCTGCTGATTGTATCGTTTTTCTTTTGTGGCTTAATTGAGTGCTATATTTTCCAGAGCTGCCAGGGTCTCTTTTGAGTGCTCAGTTTCAGTATTGAAGACAAATGATTGAGTAATTCAAAACACCAGTAAAAAAACCAAACCAAACCCAAACCCCAAAGAAAACAAAAACCACTAAGCAAAATGCTTGTTTATGTTTGCTTCTGTGGCAGAAAAAGTATTGTAATGTTTATAGTTTCTTCTTTCTTAACACATCCACTTCTTGGATGCCTGTGTGGGAGAATGGAGTGTCCTTCACTCTATTTTTTTCTTGCTTCTGTTTGCAGCTTTCTACAATGTAGAGCTCAGAGTTGATGGAAACAATTTGAGTTTGTGACTGAGACCCTATTTGCAGGTAGTAATCCAATAAATACATTTCTATAGGAGTCACCATGTTAAGCCTTTAGAATCAGGACTAGTCTCCTGTAGTTTATTTTGCTGAGCTGTAGCTTGGAGGGTGTTCTTTGCTGTTGTGTCTATAGATATGGGGGAGAAAAAAGCAACAAGAGCAGACTTTGCAGCTGGAGTAAGATCAGAGTGAAATGCAACCTGTTGTGATGCTCAAGTTGGTGACTTTGGGTGGGTTTGATCCTCGGGGCTAGGGAAGTCAGGAGTAAGGTGGGATCCCTCCAGGAAGACCTGGATGCCCCAGGTCAGGTGACTTTCTCCAGATCTGCAGAGCTTCTTGTTCTCCTGAATTTCTGTAAAAACCAGCCTCTCTGTTAAAACTTATCAATATAATTTTGCCAAGTCCTGTCCCGTCCCTCAGAGCCATCTGTGAACGTTGCTCTCTTGAGAAGCAGAACATCTTGTAAATGCAGGCTGTATTCCATTAATGCTGGTCCCCAGTCTGGTTCTCTGCACTAAGGCCTGTAGAACATGTGCCTGGTCTGAGCTGCTGCAGGAGTGTGGGGCACTGAGACTGTCATGTCCACAGCTGTTACACAAGTGTGCTGGGAACTGCTTTCTGCCTCTGAGGTTTATGGGAACAGCCCCCAGCTTGCAGCTTTGGCCCCTACTCAGCTGTTCTCTTTGAGGAGCCTGCTGGGAAATCCTGCTCAGGCTGCAGCCTTGGGCAGCAACCTCCAGCATGTCGTCTGCATTACAGTAGTCAAACATGTGGTGTGGGCTGAAGCAGAAGTTCATCCTTAAATGTATTATTGTATCTGCCTTTATTTTAATGCAAAACCCCCCCCCTTGGCTCTACTCAGAAGGTGGCCTGTCATTTGCACGGCATCCCACTTCACATTTATCTCTGTTCCAACCAGTGCCTGGCTTCCTACACAGCACTTGGTATAAGCTACTGTTTGTCCACACCTGTGCTCTGTCTCCCTGTTGCCTGTCCTGTCCACATCTTATCTCCTTCCCCCTGCATGTTGGTCCTATCCATTAAAAGTCCTGGATTCCCCTGAATTTCTGCCTGTCTTGTGGAGCAGACAGTGGAAGTGGGAATAAACTGTGCTGGTCAGCTGGCTGGTGCTCTCCTATCTCTGGTAAGGCAGTGACATCTGACAGGCAGACATCTTCTTTCAGTGTTAGATGAAGTACATTTGGGGTTTCTTCCAAACAGCGTTTCTGAAAAAAAACTTCTGTTGTGGTGTATGAGCTCTGAGAAGCTGCCAGCTCTGTCCCAGCAGGGCAGTGCCTGTGGGAATGGCTGCAAGGCTGCAGCCTCTGCACAGGATCCAGGCTTACCCCCTGCACACAATCCCACTTGTCCTCCTAGGCTGCTGAGTGTTGGCACCTTGAAAAACCTGCCTTTTGGGCCATCCTAGTTATTGGCACAAGCTGGGGTGTGCAAGCATTCTTGGAATGTTGGGCACTGCATTCTAATGGAGCCCCAGGTAGAATCCTACAGGAAGGGCTGCTTTAGGGGGCTTGGCATTGGTTATCATGTTAATCATCATGACTTGCTCATAGAGCTGTTTTATCAGTAGTTTGGCCATCATCTGTTATTTCTCATCTCTGGAAGTATTTGACTCTGGTGCTGTCCTTTAGTGTACAGTGTGTTGTCACCACCCATAGAGAGACACAAACTGATGGCCTGCTTGCTGTTGTTCACAAGATGTGGAAATGTCTTCAGGGTAACTTTCAGCATTGGATTCTGATTGTGAACTGGTGAAGTCTTTGCATTATGTCAGAAGCATGTTGTGTTTAAAGAGGAGTTAATAGTAGACCCTTTCCAGAATGTGAAATGATTTGCTGTAACTGGCTGTTTGTGTGTGCTGGAAGTGTGCATTAGTTCCCAGAGTGAATTTCGTGTGTGTGTGTGTGTGTGTGTACATAAGAGATAACATCAGGATGAAGTTGAAGTACTACAGCAGTGGCCACAGCAGACTCTGTGGTTCCTGCCCTAATAGCACAAACTTATTCTCAAGCTTAGGCTCTGCAGTGATTTGTTGGTGGTTTATGTGTCCTGGCAGAGTAGTGCTTTCCTTAATGAGAGAGAGGGGAAATGACTCCTATTGATCTGGTTTATTCAGCTTTTCATTACACTGGTGTAAAAGCCCTAGAAATGGATCAGATCAGACTCATGTGCTTAACTTCCATGAGTGTTACCACAATTCCAAGCACAGTGTTATCTTTGTAGTTTTCACATTTGTTTTGAGTCCTGATTCAGGGCTTGGAGATGGATTGCTCCTTGGCTGAGGGGAGGAATCAAACAAGCTCTGTCCCTGCTAGTGTCTGCATTGCTCCTTTGTGAAACAATAACTTCACAGACAACAGACTGTCCAGTGGCCTTTTCTGCTTGTGAGAGAAAAGAAAAGGTATCTTTTAGGATCCATTGCAGTTCAGTAACAAGAGATAAAGCAACATAGTGCTCAAAAGGCAGAGTTTGATTAAAACACTAATATCTGATTTTATGGCAATATTTATTCTTCATGTGGAAAAATAAAATATGAGCTAAATCATGCCAATGATATGATTCATCTCTTTCTCTTCCTCATTGCATGTGGGCAGCTCACAGTAGTGTTAGTGGAAAATGTGTTAGAGGAATAATTTTATTTTATTTTAAAAGTAATTTCACTTTGCTGCTGAGATCCCTGGGGTTTTAGGGCCACAGCACTGTACCTGTGCAGCACTAGCAGATTAGGGGGTATCCAGAGTATTTTTGCGCACAGTAGTGCTTTTTGGTCAGATGAAGGATTTTATTGAGGAACAACCTTGTTGAGAGCAGGGTATGACACATTTTTGTACTGAGTGCTACCGGTGGATTCTGTGTCAGATCTTCTCACCTCTGCTAATCGTGGCCGGACCCTCCTCCTTCCCCACACCTGCTCCCAAATTATCAGCCTTAGGTTATTAGGTTTTTTTTTTAATGTAGTGAACAATCCTTCTAACAATGAATACACCATATGTCGTCATGTTGACAATGTGCAGATGGTGGGGAATTAGTTTTAATCTATTTGATTCTATCTCCTCAGCCTCCTAATTGTCTGATTAAGTAATTCGGAATAACAATTTTACATTGTTGGAACAACTTCTGGATTGGTAGAGATATTAGATACACTTTTGCTGAAGAAAGAACAGCAATTTCATATCCTAGTTCTTTATGAAATTAAATTAAGGTAATTGAAATTCAGCTCTTGCACAGATATAGAATTGTGGGGTTTTACTTTACTATGATGGACGCTTAAAATATTTTCTGGTACAGTTGTAGAGATCTGTGTGATGCTTTTACCCCTGCTAGCAATAGAACTGTTTATCTGTTTAGCTTTGGGGATCTCGTAGTAATTGCTCAGCGACCCTGGCCCTGGGAATCACTGACTGAAACCCACCAGGATGCAGAGGAGCTCAGGCTTACAGCCCATTGGTTGGGATCTGTGTGTAGCGAAAAACCGTGAAACAAGGCATCTTTTATGTGATTTCTGTAAGTTTGACTTGGCTACATAGGTGCTGGCCATGTTTTCACATAACATTTCCATGAGAATTTGATGCCTCTCACAACACCCAGGCCATGCTCTGGGTTCCTGGGTTTGTGCTATATCAGTTGTGAGGTGAACACTGGGCTCCAGACAGAGCTGGCTTTGCCTGGGGGTTTCTGGCAATTCCCTCTCGATGGTTATAATTAATCATAAATCTAGCTTGCGTTTGTTTTCCTGAGGTCTTTTCTAAGAGGAGCCCAGCCTTTAGTTGGTAGGACTGCAGAACCATATCTGATTTGCCTGAATGGTTTCCATTAAACTGGGTAGTGTTTTCTGGGCTCTGCAACGATGTGCTGTGTCAACATGGGGTTAATTAGCCAGTGGTATTGCTGAGGTCTGATTTGAAAAGCAGTCGTGGTTTTCTTGTAAGTAAGGCTTAAGGCTGCAGATGATTTAAAGAACTCTTAGATGTTACAATCAGATTAAGTACCACACTGTCTATTGTGACTTAAAATTATTTTTTAAAAGGGAATTTATAAATAAATAAATATATAAATATATATAAATATAAATAAATATATAAATATATATATATAAGTATAAATAAAGAAAATTTGATTAGCATAGTAAAAATTGGATTCCTGCCTTTATTGCTGTTTCTGCCTAAGTTTCTGCCTTAATTTTTTTTTTTTTTTTTACTTTGCCTAACTCCTTACTTCATACCCAGAATACTGTCTTGAGGACCACAGACATATTCTTTCCAGGACACAATATTCTGACTCTAGCTAGATTTTGGCATTGCTTCAACCATGTGAATTGTACGGGATCAGTAAAGAGGAAGAACATATGTAATGAAATATTAACACTTACTAAAATACAGTTTAGGATAGCTTACATGAGACTGTTGAGAAACTGGAGATGTCCATCTAAATACAGCAGCTGAGCACGCTGTTTTCAGACTGACCTCAGGTGAGCTGCTGTAATTTGCCTTACTATTCATTTCAGCCTAGGCCTTGTAATTCTTTGTAAGGACTTCAAGCAAGAACGACTGACTGGTTTTCAGCCTTAGCTACAGTGTCCAGCCAAGTGGTATACTGGTTTAGCCTGTTTATTAGTCTAGTCAAATCAATATAATTATGCCAAATTACTGCTGAACTTCGTGGTACAAGCCTTTAGAGTTCAGTCCTGCTTTTAACTCAAGAGAGGCTTTCATCTGCTTATGCAAATTCATAAAAAATTGAATCCTATACATCTGATTTGAAATGCTAATGTTCTGTCTGTCCATTCATTTCTTTAGTCTCCCACCACCACCACATGTACACACTTTCTTCCTCTGCCCCTCAACAGTGGGGGGAAAAAATAGCTATAAATATGGATGGGGTCTTCAGCCTTCAGGGATTTTTATGGTTTCCTGTTTGGTGTTTCCCAGTGTCTGTGCCTGTGCTTAATTAGGATATTCCTCATATCTCTCAAAGTAGGGTTTAATTGCTGGAAACCTTATGCCTATTTTTAGTGGTTTTGAGCAGCTGTTACAACAACTTTTTCTGTTATTATTTATAGGCCAATTTAGAAAACAAACCAGTAAATGGCCGCAGACCAGAACTCATGGAATGCAGTATATGTGGTCATGGTGAAAAATACAGGGTGAAGAGCAACCAAGCAGTGCCCATTGAAAATGTGCAGTGCAAGGAGAAGGAAAGAATGACTGGCCTGGAAGCAGAGAAGTGGGCACATAATGAGAAGCCATCCTTTGGTGTCCACGTCAACGGCGACATCCATGGAGCTGTGCCGGGCACTGAGCACTTGAAACATGCTGGAGACATGACAGTCTCTCCCAGTCAGTTAGCTGAGCCAAAAAAATCCTTTGCACAGACCATCAGAAATGGCATCAAACCCCTGCATTATTCACCACCAGAAGCCGTTGCTTCACTGAAAAAAGTGTCTGTAGAGGAAAGGACAGACTTGACGAGCAACTCCCACCTGCAGTGGACAAAAGGTACCAATTTGAATAACACAGTAAACGCTCTGACGACTGGCATTGGCTGTGCTCACCCACAAACCCAAGGAAATGTTTTAATGAAGGAGGAAAACTGCATGTGCAGCATCTCTGAGGATTTTGATAAGTCAGTTTTGCAGGCAGGGTCCATCTCGGGTCTGCAGGAAAGCATGTGTTGTCCTCCCCTGCCTGAAGGGGAACTGCAGGCAGGGAAGGATGGCTTTGAAGTACCTAAGGTGGAGATACAGCCTGAGAATCCTACACTCCAGCCAACTTTCTTGTCCCTAATTAAAACCAGAAATTTAACTGTGGAGCAGGTTGTAGCTATTGAAGCTTTAACACAGTTATCTGAAACCCCTTTAGAAACAACTTTGCCAGTGAAAACTGAAAGAACTGAATGTACAGAAGAAACAACTTCCAACTTGCTCCATAGTTTTAAAAGGGACATCTCGTCCTCCTTCACATCTTCTGCACTAAAAGAGATCAAAGACACTTACTTACAGAATGAACAGCAGCTCCTGGCTCACTGTGCTCATCCACCGAAGCAGCTCCCTAATAAGGCAGTGTTATACAATGGCCAAAGCTCAGTCCCAGAACTGCAGGATAAACCTGCCAATCTGGCTGGGGAGATGTGTAAGTTACAGTTATCCTCAAGAGATACCAAAACTTTATCTGACTTAACATCAAATGCAACATCACTTTCAGGCTATACCACTGAGAAAAATTATGCTCATGATCCAGTTGCCCTTCAACAATGTTGCAACGCTTTGTGTAATGTCCAGCAAACAGGGAACAACTTGGAAACTCTTGGCCAGTTAGAGCAAAAGCCACCTTCTAATAATTTGGACTTGGAAACTGGCTCTTTGATTAAGGAAGGAGGAATTCACAGCCAGGATGAAGAAGATGTGGCTGCACAACTAACTCAACTTGCAGCACTGATTGAATCAAACCAGGCCAATCCAGAGCAGAAGAATGACATAAAGACATCACTGATTAATCTGATGTCACATGAGAGGCAGCCAAAACATAACCAAGATGCATTGCATAAAAAAGAATCCGTATTTTTTAAGCATAATTATAGTTCCTTACTGATAAAACAAAAACAAGCAACAAATAAGAAAGGCAGTGCTGTGCCATGGAAACCAAGACACAAAAAGAAGCCTCCAGAAGCACGCTATCAACAGGCTAATAGGAACCAGCTAGAGCTGTTGTCATGCCAGCACAGTGAGTTGCAGGACATTTGGATATCATCAAAACTGCACAAGCTTGGTCAAACCATGCCCCAGGACTCCAGAATAGCTCTGCCTGAAAAAAAATCTCCACGAACCAAAGTACAGAGAGCACAGAGTCAAAATACTTCAGCATCAGCATCACAAGAAAAAACTAGATTATTTCTCCCCCAAACGCAGATAAAATTCCACAGATGTTTACCTGAGGCACCACAAGAGAAAAAAAAAGACAGGTTGTTTGGCTGTGAAGTGGTGAATGAGCAAATGAAAACTGCAGGCTCCCAGGACCCACTGGGCACTGACCCACTGAAAAATGAAGCTGTTGCACGTGGCCAACACAGTGATCTGTCCTCCCGAAATCCTCTGGCTGTTTCACAGCTGAAAACAGCATCCTTGTTGAACAGACCAACCGAAAACCTACAGATGTTTACAGAACAATGCAATTCTCAGGTACAGCAAACAGCAGCTGGCAGTCAGGCACACCCTTTGCCTCCAACCCTTAACCAGCCAGACCTGAGAGCCAACGACAAGAGCAGTGAGAGCACAGCCTGTGTCCAGCAGGGCACACAGGCAGACCCCAGGGTGCAGGTGCTGCCCGTTCCCTGTGGAGGGGCCCAGGCACCAGCCTGTGCCGAGGCTCTCAGGAACACGGCGTGCGTGGGCGAGGTGACCGTCCTGACGTCATCCAGTTTGGGTGCTGACCATGCACAGAGCACGGGCGACTCAGGGTGTTCCCCAGCAAAAAACACTCTCAGCAGTTTCCTTGAATCACCTATGAAGTTCCTTGATACCCCCACAAAAAATTTAATAGATACACCTACAAAAAAAGGACAGTCTGAGTTGCCAACTTGTGACTGTGTTGGTAAGTGTTTCTGCTAACTTTTGCCTGTACCTTTCCGATGGAGACCTGCTCTTGCTGTTCCCTTTAATGTGAGGAATCCTTTTACAAAAGAATCAGTGCTTCACCATTAGAAAAGAGGAGGAAATTATTTTTCCCCTTTCTGTAACTTTTGCTTGGTGTTCTTTGGGCCTGCAGAGCACAACAGAACTGAGTATTTTTGGTATTGCATCTGGCAGGTTTAAATATTCCACTTAAATTTAAACCCAAGAGGAAAAGTTTTTTTCTGTTTGCTGTTTTACCATTGCTGAGTTGTGCTTTATGTGTATTTATCTGCAGTATATCAGGTTCCGATTTGGATGGTCTAGAACTAGTTTCTGCCTGTGGGGCTTGGGAAAAATGTCCCAGTACATTGTCACTGTGTCCTAAATGCTGTCAGATAAGTGGGACAGCACAGCTGGGGAGGTCCTGCTGCTGTCCTGTCAGTCTTGATGGCCTGGAAGAGGCTGTGCCAAAGGCACAGGAGGAGATGGGGTGGGGTTGAGGTGAGTCACAAGTAGTGACTTGTGAGCAGGATGGGATGTCAGACCAAGCACAGCTTGGCTGAGGGTGGCACAGTCTGTGTTTTCAGACTACCCCAGTGCACAGACGGAAAGAAAGACAGAGACTTGAAGCAATCTGCCTGTGTACAGTTGCTGTTATCTTTGCTTTCCTGGTCTGAATCAACAGGGTGCTAGTTAAGAGGCCTGGATTATGTTTTCTGTTCTGTAGTATATGACTATCAGTTAACTTGTTTTTTCCCCTCAATTCTTCTCTGTCTAAAATGAAATGATGTTTTCCTACCAACAAGGATATTGAGAATCTTACTTAGTCAATACATGCCAGCTCCTGTAATGAAAGTTTGTGAAGAATGCAAAATATTTCTATAATTAGGGTTACTTTATAACGTTAAAAAATAACAGCAGATTAATAGGAGGAGAAAAGTATAAAGTTTTGTCTGAGTGAAAAAGCCTGTCCTACTCTCTATTCATTCCATTTCAGGGTCAGATTTGATGTATTGTAATTTCATTTGCAAGGTGTCTCTGTAAACCATTTCAAGGTTTACTTTTAATGCAATAAATAAATTTTGTATGTGCCAACTTAGTTTTCTCCACCTGCTTACAGAGCAAATTATAGAGAAGGATGAAGGCCCCTATTACACACACCTCGGGACAGGACCCAGTGTTGCTGCTGTGAGAGAAATCATGGAGAACAGGTGAGGAAAACTCAGCTTTTAACGCTCACAGTACTTCTGGCTGTCTAAACAGGGCAGAAGTAGAGCTCTCAGAAATGATGTTCAAATGTGCATGAGGTGAGGGTTTCAGTTCCAAACTTGGAACAAACTTTTCTGAGCACTTTGACTGCAGGGTTGCAGTTCAAGAACTCTGAGCTGTCAATAGAAGGACAAATCAGCAACCGGCACAAGCAGGTTTTCCATGTTCCACATGCAGAGAAGCTGCGGCAAACCAGAAAGAAAAAGGTCACATTAGTGACTAAGTGCAGTAGGATTTACATGCAGGTAACACTTTCTTGCCCAAATAATATTTCCTTGGTGGCAGAAGTTTATCAGAACTTAATGTCAAAAATGTCAAAAACCACTCTTGCAAACAGGATCTTAAACTGAAAAGGGGTGGGTTTTTTATTTCATAAAGGTTTGGTTCTGTTTTCAGTAATCATAAATTGGTTATTCCTATTTTATTGAAAATGTTTCCTGTTGCAGCAGTTTGTTTTACTCATGAACTCTTAAATGCAGGTATGGAGCAAAAGGAAGCGCAGTAAGAATAGAGGTGGTGGTTTATACGGGAAAAGAAGGAAAAAGCTCTCAGGGGTGTCCCATTGCCAAGTGGGTAAGTTTTTATGGTAAATCAAACTCGTTTTATGTGGCTTTTCAATATCATGATATGCAGTCCTTGAGCTCAAATATAATCTCATCTTTAATGAAGATCTGGTTCTTTAATTGATTACTCTTTGAGGAACTGAACTCTGTATTTGAAAGTGTGCTGGAGTGATAGTTTGCATCAAAGTCCTGTCTCACATTGCTTCCTAGGAGCCAGGAAATGAGGTAACAGACACAGGCTCCAGAATAGAGCTTGGAAAGAATTGATTGTCCTTAATATTTGCTGAAACCACAGAGGGAGGTAAAAAGTAGACTGGAAATCTTGTAAACTGAGTTTTGGAAAATAATACTAACTCGGTTGTTAAAAGAAAAATATGTATTGCTGTATTTAGAAATTTCAGAGTTGATTGAAAAATCTGTGATGGGAACTGCAGTTGTAGGGCAGTGTCTGTAATGATGTGATAAAAATAAGGTTACTGCATATTGTACCTGAGTGAATTTGCATGTTAAACCTTTACTGCTTATGTTTGGAGCAGTCAAAATGTGTTTGTCATACTCAATACCTAAACTGCTTTTCAGAAGGGAAGCACATATGTGCTTGTGCTTTAGATAATATTTAATAACAAATCCAGTGTCCAAGAAAAAATACTGTAAAACTACTTTCATAAACAGCTGACCCAAAAAGAATGGAAAGATTGTTCTCAGTGTTTTAGCTGAGTTTAGCAGAGGACAGGAGTTAAAAATCTTACCTTAGAAACAGCTGTGAGCAGCTGAGGGGAAGGAAACATTTAGAACTGAGCTTTAACTTTGATGTTTCTGTTGCCATACTGTCTTTTATAAGACGAAAATGGCATTAATTGTACCTGTGCGTGGCTGTAGGTGTCCCAGTGTGTACACTGTGACAGACAGCACTGGATGCTACAGAAAGGGCTGGTTTGAGCTATGGGGACCTGCTCTGCAGTTGAGATTTTCACGTTGCTGTTTGTGCATAAGATTTAATGTTGGTTTAACTGAAGTTCTGGGGAGCAGTGACTCTGTGAGGGAGTCCACACCTAAAGAGGATGAATGTTTTTCCAAGTCTGCTGTACTGAACAGTCACACAGTAACAAGAAGGAAGGAAATCACTCACTAGTCCCTCCTCTGTGGAACTGTTCCATGCTGTATGAAATCCACATTTTGGGCTGATGTTCTTAATGTGTTGCATTAACTTTTCACTGGCAATGCTACTTTTAATCCTTTTATGGAGCATATTTGGGTTTTGGTGAAGACCAAAGAAACTTGATGGTGAGATCTGTCTGCAAATGTCAGGAAAGTGTGTGGGAAACGTTTGCTGTGTCTTTGGTGCTTGCAGCCATGAGGTTCTGGTGGCTTCAGGGACTGTCCCTCACTCCTCTGCAGTGTCTCCTGGGGCTGACTCCTCTCTGCTTGCAGGGGGACACCCCATTGCCCTCAGGGCTCCTGGGGGACCTGCTGCTCAGAGCAGCATGATGGGGACAAAATTGAATGTATTTGTTGATAGTGTTGAACTGTTTCTCCCAAATAATTTTCCCTATTTCCACTAGATTTTGTCTTATTGATTCCTTAAAAACACTTTTAAATGAAAGGAGGCTTTCTGAAATGCCTGTCCATACATTCTTCTGTTAGTGTCTGCATTCCCTTATACCTATTGTCTTCTAAGTTGTTTTTGCTTAAGTGACTTCAAATGTGCCCCTGGTGTGTTAAACATTTACTGAGACAGACTCCTTTCCCCCAGAGCAGCTGACATCCTCTTCCTTAGATTTCAGGTTACCAGAAACATGCAGAATCTTTCTTCCTTCACTCTTTTGATAAGAAATAAGCTTCTTTATTTTTTTAATGTGTTATATTTTAGGATGATACTTTGTCCCTCTGGATATGAACAAGAATGCTCCTATTAGTTACACATTTCTAGCAAATCCTGCTTAGGTTTGAACCCTTGTGCCTCTTGTCTGTGCAGGGACCAGACTGACCCCCACATGAACTGGGAAGATGAGCTTGCAATTGTTTTCACTGCAGGAGGCAGCAAATTGTGTTGTCTTTTATGTCAAAACAGAATTAAGAGAGTTTTGCTCTGACCTTCAAATGTGTGGAGAACTGTAGGTGATAACTGTGATCAGAAAATAACTTACTGTTCTGGCACATATGCCAGGTAAATGTACTCTTCTTTCTTTTCAGTTTGCATTGCTTTGGCTTTTTTGCTTCATTCAGGGCATCACACTGTTTCAGAGTATGCTAAAAGAAAATAAAAGCTTTGAAGTACCGGAGTTACTGGCCTGTCATTCTTGGTAGGCTGTTCACATCACGAAAAGTCCCATATTCCTGTGCATCCCCTTCAGCCAGGCAGTGATGAGTGACTGGTGCTTTAGCTGCTTACAGATGTTCTGTGGTTTGGGGGTTTTCTGCTCTGTCTGATGGTGAATTACAGTTAACCCCAGTTTCTGTGAAAGGGTTGGTGAATTTGTCAGTTGTTCATGAGCAGCTCACTGTGGCATCATCCTGCAGCACTCAAGTTGGATACATGTCATGACCTCAGAGGGTGTCAGGCTCTGGGTCTTAATGTTTTCTGGATTAAATCCATTTCCTGTGGGTTCCTTCTCCTGCTGTCAGTGGATGTTGACCTGGATCACCTAAGCTATCACTGCTATGCTATGTCTTCATTTGGAGTTGCAATGTAGTTTTTAAGGCTCCAGCTCTGCAACAAGCTGAGTTCAGCAATGACAGTGGCACAAGGTGTGAGCACAGCTGGGTTCCAGTCAGTCCCAGCATTGTGCTTCCCAGAGCTGTAGGCATTGCTTTTGTTTGACTGCCTTTCATAAATGTTGTCATCTTCAGTTCTCCTTTTCCTTCCTGTTCTCTGGGAGTTAAAATGCTGCCATAATGATTTCAGCCCTGTGCTCTATTCCCAGTAATTCCTTGCAGTTGTTTTTGCTATTGCAGAGCAGTGATTTGGCATTTTCATAGTGCTTTCTATCGTTATGCCAGATACTCATTCCTGCATAGTAATGCCCAACCCTGAGCATTAACTGCACACATCCACAGTGAATTTTATCTGCCATTGTACTGCCCATTCCGCAGTAAGAACTCCTTCATCTCTCTGCATGTGGTGCTTGTGATCACTGCCGAGTTGCTCAGTGTCATAACCAAATGGTGCCATCCTGGTATTTACCCTGACCAAACAGGCCCAGGGGCTCCCAGCAGAGACCCACCAGCCTTTGTTCCAGGTCTCTTCACCACATACTCATGGTGGTCTGTTGATTTGCCCCAAGACACATTGGGGTGTTTTGAGAACCTTCACTAAGGGACCTCAGTGAAGGGTTTGTGGACATCTAGAAACATCCACAGTAACACTGAGCTGAGACTTGGGGGTGGGCCCTCCCTGTGCTTCAGCTTTGCTGGGTGATCCCTGCCCTGCCCCACACACACACACCAGGGATCACTGACTGATCCCTGCCCTGACCCACACACACACCAGGCTGGGATCACTGAATCTACTGAGTTCTTCCAGGGGCTTTGACAAAGCTGTATCCTCTTGGGAATCTCAAGGCCCTCCAGTAATAATGCATTATAAATCACAACAATGCACATCACATTTAGTACTCGTTTAGTGTTTCTGCCTTGGGTTCCTTTGGATATCACCTGAACTTGGCAGGTAGCTGCTGTTTAAGGGAGACAGGTGTTTGGGTTTGGATTTTATTTTTTACTCTTGTCCGTTAACCACAGGGCTTTAAACTTCAGAGAAAATCCTTGGCTGTCCCTGTGAAGGTTTCTGACATGGCAATCTTCACAAACTTCTTGTTTGTGCCCATCTTGAGCCTTATCTTTTCTGAAAATACAGTGTTATGTAGCTCTTATGCCTTTTGCAAGTAGTTTGTTAAATTCTTGTGTATTTTTGGCCTCTTGATTTTTTTATTTATAGCTTGATAGATCTTTATTTTCTTGATGTTGTCTGTTTATTAGTAGGCCATATAAAAAACCCACGGGGTTAGAATAAAGATAGATAAAAAACCTCACTAAAATACTTTTAAAATAGTTAACTTGAAATTACAGTCCTGTACAGACACAAACCTGATATTAGCCACTGAAATTAATGTTTTGAAAGTAATGCTTAGATAGCCCACTGTTCCAATCAAGATTTTCTAAATCACTGAACTGATGGGAATTTGGAGCTAAATCCCAGAAACTACAATTCGTGGACTGCTGAGTGAGCCTTAATAACAGTAAACTGTTCTACAGACACAGATACTTTTTTCAGTTTGCTAGTTCAGTTTGAGTTGAGGAAGTAAGAAAACTGAGAAGTTATTCCTGCTGTAGCTCTCTACGTATCAGCTGTTGTTAGTATTAGAAAAGATGTGGTTTATTCAAGGAAATTACCTGTCTGATGCTCACTTTCTGTGTCCTGCTTGGCAGTGATGTCTCTGGAGGTTCTGGTGCCTGTGAGGGAGGTGATGGTGGAACTCTCATGTTCTTTGGGATGTGAGAGTGGGGAATTCTTGCAGTAGATTTGAAAAGGAATTTAAATTCTGCTGGACTGGCTGTATCTTGGACAGCCAAGGAGGATGTGCAGTTCCATTCTACTTTAAACAGCTTACTGTACTTTGATGCTTTTATTTCATTTTTACTGAATTATCTTTATGGTTAAATCATGTTCTCCATAGGACAAGTCTGGAAGGAAATGAATTTTAGGAGATGGAAAGGGTGGTTGGTGGGGGTTTTGTTCACCTTTTTGGACAATGTTGTACTGAGAGCATCCCTTTCTTGCCTTAGTGTTGTAACAGGTTTTAGCTGAGCAGGCATATTTGCTAAATACAGAATTAGAGGAGCTTATCTGGGACAAAAATGTTTGGAACATCATCCAAAGTACAGCCATTCTTTAAGTGCTGCAGTGTTTTGAGATTCAAAATTATTAGAAACTTTTATGTGATTTAGGAAGTAAATAAAAGCATTTTAATATTGTTTAACATGAAGAATGATTCAAATACTTTACTAAAGTAAAAATCAAAGAGAAAAGCTCTGTTAAGATAACCAGCAGCAGGAGTGACCAGCACCTTGCTGTAGGTTATGAGGGAACTGGAGCTCAGCAGAGATTGAGACTCAGACTCTGTACAGAGGCAAAATCTGCAGGTTAGAAAACTTGGAGCCACAGTGTGCTAAGGGAGTCTCCTGTTCCAGGAAATTACAGGGAACAGCTAAATATGTTCTCACTTTCAAATCAACTGCTGATATCCTGCAAAGGAGACACAGTTATTTGACTGAAGAAATTCAAAATGGGCTGGAGGAAATACTGCAGTGGAACCACACAGAGGTGAAAAAAACCTAAAAGGACCTTTGAGTTGGTTCTGTTCTTTTGGGTGGGGGGTTATTCAGTAATTTATAGCAGTGTTTTTAACTAACAGTTAAAATTTAGTGCTCTTTGCTAGTGGTGTCTGGATTAAATCATGTTGAAGTTAACTCTTTCTGCTGATCACAATTGGAAAGCTATTTTCTCATTCCTATGGGAATTCAGCATGTGCTACATGGAGCTTCTGCAGTCGGACTGAGTCACTTCCCAAGGTGTGTCCATGATCATGTAGATGGGCTGGCTCATGGCTGGGGACATTCTTATTCACTGTGGACTTATCCCTTGTTCTAGAGCTCTTGCCAAGGAAGTAAAACTCCAGCATTTGGACAGCTGGAGGAGCTTTTACTGACAGTGGAACTTTTACTGATTGGTCATTGCAACCCATCCAGAAATGGTTAGAAAAAAGCATGAGATGCTGAGGTGCCAAACTGCTGCTGCTAAGCCTCGTTCAGGATACTGAAGGGCAAGGACAGACATCACGAATTCTGATCCAGGGTGAATTTCCACTGAAAATAAAAGATGAAAATCACTCGATAAAGTCACACAAAAAGCAGTGTTGTGGTTCCATGTACTCAGTGGTAGACACTGGGTTGTTACTGCTTGAGATGATGGTTTGTTAGATGAAGCTTCATTGTCCAGTTGTGATGGAAACAGCAGAAGAAACTGGTGGGAATTACTGGGGAGGAACAAAGAGAACCTGGAATGCAGTTATGCCTCTGTGAGAGGTGCTGCCCCCCAGGTTGGGATCCTGTCAGTCTGATGCCCCAGCTCAGGAAAGCACCGCAGGACTGGGAAGGACAGCTGGAGGTCCAGGCTGGCAGAGAGGGAAGGGAGAAGGCAGGGCTGTTGAAGTCTCCAGTGGCATGGAGAGCCATGTTCTCCAGTCTCATCCTGAAGCTACACTAGAGGGCGCTGGCAGGGGCTGGCTTGAGCTCAGCACCAAGCAAGGGTCATGATTTTTTCTGTCACATAGTCTGTAATGAAGCTTTCCTGGGAATGCAGTGGGTGGTTAAAATGCTGTATGGATTTAGAAGTGAGTGGAGAAATGCACAAAAGGCAAGTGCTTGGAAAGCAGGGGCAGAGCCATCCCCTGAGCTGCCAGTGGGTGGCTGGAAGGTGCCTGGCTTTGCTGGGAAGCATCTCTGCATCCCAGTGCCTCTCATGCTGCACACGCAGAGGCAACTGCTGTTTCACTCTCAGGGTCAGGATAAGGCCGGACTGTGCTCCTCTGACCTCATCCTGTTCTTGTATTCTGGAATTTTTAGCATCCTTTTCTCTTCACTCTCCTTGTATGCGAGGTGTGAAAAATCTAACTTTTCCTCATAGGTATCCCACAACTAAATTGCTGGAGCCAATTCTGCTGCATAGGGCAGCTCTTCAATAAACCTCTCATAGCTTTTGGCTTGTGCTTTCTGGTAAGAAAATTTGGGAAGCTTAGGCCATTGTGACTTGTAGCACAGAGGTTCAGCTGTGATATGTTGCCAGAATAGCTGCTGATTGATGGTGTCCCACATGGCTGTGGCTCACCTCGAAGGCTTGTTCATGTTCTCAGCTCCTGCCACCTGGGAATATCTGGGCTAGCTGAGAAAATGAATCACTTGAGCTGCTGCCTTCCCTTTGGTGTGCACATCAAGGACACCTGAATGGCCTTAGGAATGCAGGATGTGGTACTGGTGGGGGCACAACTCCAGCACCAGAGGGATGGGCAAAACAGGGCTTTGAGAGCATTCAAAACAGCTGAGTGTCCTGCCCAAATCCGCACCTCCAGGGGTGGTCCTGGTGGTGCTCTGTGTCCAATATGTGTGTGTAAGGAGGCTCTTTGGAAGGAGCTGGGTCCCATTTTGGTGTTCCCTTTTGTCCTAGACGTGGCTATGTTGGCATACAGGGGAGGGAGTGGCAACAGGGAACTTCATGCCAGTTACTGTGAGTGCAGAGTGGGACTGGTGCATATTGGTGGAGTATGTGGAGGAGTTTGGTAGGGCCTGTTCCCTTACTGAAGTGCAGCTGAAACAGTGTGTTCATTGTTCATGTGGGGGTCTTGATGGATAGTTACTACTGACGACAAATGAATTCAGGGGTAATCTGGCCCTACATACCTGCAAAAACCTGATCATGGCATTACAGAATCATTTAGGCTGGACAGGACCCCTAAGATTGAGTCCAGCCATTAACCCATCGCTGCCAAGGCCACCACCAAACCACAGCCCTAAACACCACACCTACAGTCTTTTAAATCCCTGCAGGGATGGGCACTCTACCACTGCCCTGGGCAGCCTGTGCTGGGCTGGACAGTCTTTTATGAGAAGAAATTTTTCCTAAGATCCTACCTAAACTTTCCTCAGGGCAACTTGAGGCCGTTTCCTCTTGTCCTCTTGCTTGCTGCATTAAAGTGTTACATAATGCCTCATAGACTTGTTCAAGTCTGTTTTGTTGATCATGTTATTTTTCTGTGTGAGTCACTCAGAAGTCATGGTTAGCTTGTGTGGAAAAGTAATTGCAGGGGAAAAGTTTTTATTTTCCCATTCTAAAAATGTAGCTTTAAAGTTCTGCTTAACAAATGCTTACTTGCTCATTCCTTGTAAATGCATTAGGGACCAAAATTAAACAAACTGAAGTATTAAGTGATTTACTTTATCACTGTTGTTAACTGCATCACAGAAATCATGAGTAATACCCAAAACCTTTGGACACAAAGTTTGCCAGCTGATTTGCGTGTTGTTCCCAGTCTGGGGAAACACTCTGGAGTTCATCTGTCCTGCTCCAAAGTGCCTTTTCTGTTCCCTGAGCGTGGCACTGCTGTGGGTTTAGTTATTGCTCAGTTCATTACTGCTCCAGGAGTGCCAGGGGTAGCCCAGGAGGGCATCCTCAGCTCCTCTGGGGAAGCACAGTTGCTCCAGCTCAGGGACCACCCCAGCTCAGTGACAGGTGAGAGAAGGGCTGATCTCTGGGAACAAAAGGATCCAATGAGTGGATGATGTAACTGACCCAGAGACATAAAATTCACACAACTAAAAAATACCTGAACTTGCCTTTGTTGCCCGGAAGGTGTTGGACTGTAGAATGGTTTTGGGTCCAATAAGAGTATTGCATTCTCTACAATATGCACAATGAAGCCAATTCCAGCTACACTTAACTGCAGGAAAGTGTGGTCTTAAAGGAAACTATAAATTTCCATTGTGTTTGTTTGTCATTTTTCCTAGACTGTGTTTTTCCAGTGTAGAGCTAGACGAGAACTTAAAAAGGGCACCTGACATTGTTCAGTACCAGGCTGTGTTGTTTGGGTTAGTCTAGAAATAAGAAAAAAGAGTAGAAGCATCACTTCAAAATGAGTAACAAAATTAAGTTGTTCTTGTGGCTAGAAGGAACTACTGCCTCAGGAACGTAAAACTTTGTCATGAATAACCTGTATTGTGGATCAGCCTTAAGAGGTTTGCTACAAACTTCATTAATGTAAAAGGGTTGGATTATTTTTGTTTCTTTGTAAGACATACTGATCTGTCAGTCAGCAGGTTGGTCAGTCACAACCAAGACTCCTTGTCAGGAATATATCAGAGCCACTCATTTATCTTCTCATGAAGCCCAAGGCTGATTGTAAGAGTGCATGATCAGCTTTAGAAGGGTGATACTTTCTCTGGACACAAATGAACTCTAAGCTTGCTTCTCCTTGCCCAGCCTGCACAGGTGCCCTCTCCAGAAGTTCATCTGCTGCAGACCTTTTCACTGGCAGATGAACTGCAAGTGTGCTTTGGTCCCTGCTTTCCAGGAGTTCAAATGACTTGGATATTCAGAGGTGATCAGGGCAGGGGTCTCATACGAGTGACAGCTGCACATCTGGCAGCACAGCAGCTTTGGCATCAGTCCAACAGGGAATCTGCCTGAACACTCAGATATTTGGAGGTATTCCAAGAGAAAGGGAACTGAGGCCTTCCTGCTTTTCCTATCTGTGACTGGGGCTGTTCTCTGTGGGAGTTCTGCTGGTGGAGGGGATGCTGGGGGAAGGCCAGAGCCAGTACTGAGATGGAGCTGGCAGAGGGATCTGCAGTGCAGGGATTGGTGCTCACAGAGCAAGAGCCCTGCAGGTGCCCAGATGAGGAGGAGGATGGAGCCTCTACTGCTGGAGGAGTTTGGAGCTTCACTTTGGAGCATTGACACCTTGGCTAGAGGCCTTGAACAGGCTGTGCTGGCTAAAACATGTTGGAAGAATAAATCAATGTATTCTCAGAGACCATGTTCTATAATACCTAGCCTTAATGTGTTTTATAGTGATATAAAATGCAACTTCCAGCTTGTGGCAAAGCCCTAATTATGTGGGAGTAGGACTGTCTAGTTCTTTGATAATTTTGCCCTTTTTATCCAGTGGTGTACTGTACTGCTCCACATTGGTTAGTCTCTGTGTTTGAGGGATATGGTTACCAAAGATGGCATTGTACATCACACAGGTCAGTAACAGCTTCAATTGAGCTGTCAGTAACAGCTTCAATTTACTCTAAGAGCTTCGATTGAGGTAGTCTGAGGATGTGTTCTGAAAAACCCCAATGCTTCCTTCACTAAGAACACAAACTGTTTTTATTGCTTTCTTATATTTCCAAGGTGGGGACCATCTTGAGTACTGATCTCTGGCACTGGTAGCTGTCCTAACACGTGTGCCTTAGGGCTGCGCTTTCACACAGGGGTTTGGCACTCTGCTTTCTGCCTTATTTTCAGGGTAACTGCTGGGTTCTTAGTGGATCTCTTGTCTCAGGATTCTTTCCTTCCCGGAGTTATTTTCCTTTTAATGCATCTCCTTTATTGCTTGTGTACAAACACCTAAAATACTGCCCTCCCCGTCAAACACATGCTGTCTGTCCTGCAGGTAAGAAAGCAACACAAAATCCTATTCTACCTCGTGCAGAGTGTGATGCAGTTCCGGTCCTGCTTGCCCATAAGCACTGTTTGGGTAGCAGCATTCCTTGCTTTTTGGGCCTCCCCCATCCCAGAGAGGCGCAGCTGACGAGGTGTTTGTTCACAGAGTAACCCCGCGGTCGTTGCAGGTGATCCGCAGGAGCAGCGACGAGGAGAAGCTGCTGTGCCTGGTGCGGCAGCGGGCGGGACACCACTGCCAGACAGCCGTGATCGTGATCCTGATCCTGGCCTGGGAGGGGATCCCCCACCTGCTGGCGGACACGCTGTACAAGGAGCTGACGCAGAGCCTGCGCAAGTACGGCTGCCCCACGAGCCGCCGGTGCGCGCTCAACGAGGAGTGAGTCCCTTCTTCCTTCTGGGGCTGCCTGGGCTCCGCGGGCACAGCCTGGCAAAGCGGCACTGCAGCTGGACAAGGGTGCACAAATCCCAAACCGCCGGGTGTCACCTGTGTCACACCTCGTTCCTGGCTCTGTGGGAGTTCGATGTGCCATGCCCAGGGAGGGGGTGGCCATGAGCTCCTCTCCTGGCTCTGTGCACGCTTCTCCGGGTGCTCTCTGCACACCCACCAGGCTCAAAGAGCTGCCACCAAGGTGGGGTTGGACTTGTTGAAACAGTCATGATCCTGAACCCAGGATCTCTCTCTCTGTGCCTCTGAGAGGAACTGAGTTTGTTTAATAAGAATATATTGTAAGTGCAGTGCTGCCTTTGTGCTGATCTCGTGTAGCTCACATTTCACAGGCTCACAGCTGTACAGGGACCTGAATCTAATGCCTGTGTTCCTAAAGGGTCCACTTTGAAAGTCAGATCAATTTGGAGTTAATGGTATTGCTGCACATAACACAATAACTACTGGATTTGGGGATAACCTTTAGTTGCAGGGCTTTTTTCCTGGATAAAAATGTTATCCAACTGGAGAATTCAAAATGAAAGTAGCACAGATGTATTTATAGAGCTATGACTGAGTATTTATCTCCCAGAATTAGGTCTTGGGGGAGTTGAGTCTGTTGTCCTGGGGAGAAAAGTCAGCCCTCTCCACATGAATATTTTCTTCATAGAAAATGCCTGGTTAAGCCATGTATTTTATAAATTCCTTTGTTTTATGCTGTGTATTATAAAAGAAATAGCAAATAGCATTGACCCAAAAACACTCCAGACCCAAGAGCTGTGTTGCCAGTTGACCTGACTTGTCTTTATTTCCTTTCCTAGTCGTACTTGTGCATGTCAAGGACTTGACCCAGAAACTTGTGGAGCGTCATTCTCATTTGGCTGTTCATGGAGTATGTATTTCAATGGCTGTAAGTTTGCCAGGAGCAAAAACCCCAGGAAGTTTAGGCTTCTCACTGATGACCCTAAGCAAGTAAGATTTCTTTTTTTTTTTTTTTTTTCCCCCTCTAAACACATTTTCTGATGATTTTCAGAACTGGAAGTGGAATCTCCGGATCCCCACCCCCTTCTCTCTCATACATGTGTGCAGAGCTTGTCACAGACACACAGCCAATGCAGGTTCTTTAACTGTAGTATTCAGAATCATTATTCCACTGGATGAAAACTCAGTGTCACTTATGTATTTAAATGCCCTAAAATTATCCTTAAATGCTTCTCTGCATGTTTAGCTCCCTGGGTAACCTTTGTGAAACGTTCACTCTTGGAAGTGTAAAATACGGCTCAAGGGTTTCTCTAAGGACCAAGCCTGTAGCTCAGACATTCAAGGCTTCTGCCTTGGCACAGAAGATGTTGTACCTTGGGGTTGCACTGTGTTCCCACTTTTCTGGGACCAACTGACAGCCTGGGCTTCCCTCTGTCACCAAGAATAAACTGCTTTTTTTCTGTGGACAGCATGTTTTTTAAATGGTTTTGAAGGCATGGATACACTAAAACACAACGCAGTGAAGTGATTCTGTTAATTGCTGGTTAGGAGTGTTGATGTCACAAAGGTTGAGGCAGCACAGAAATTAATGATGGATTATGTGAAGTAACAAACATGTAAGAAACCCAACCCCATTAGTATTTTACTCTGAAAATATTTTCATGAGGAAGGAATAAAGGTGCTGTGAGCTGGAGGCAGAACAGGCCTAACCCAGCCTTGCTTGTCTCGAGAGGGAATTGTTTTACAAACTTTGTTTATAGAAAAATGTATCTATTGGGATTCTTTTATTTTAGGAATCCTGTTCCTTCTGTCTTCTGCCGTTCCCTGTGTGTTCGGGTTCTCCCTCTAATGCTGTGCAGGGAGCATTCTGTGCAGGCGTGTCCTCTGTAGGTCTGGGATGCTTTGAATGAGCTGGGGAAGCCACCAAGGCAGAACCTCCCTGTGTGTCTAAGGAAACACAGAGCTGAGGCAGCTCCAGTAGCTCTGTGGTCAGAGCAGGCTCAGTGCACTCTTGTTTTTGGCATTATTTTTTCCAGCAGGTACTTCTTTTAGCTAAATACTGGCTATTGATGATATTGCAGATGACATAAAGCTAAGAGGTATTAATAAAATTAAATTTTCAATTAAGAAAGCAAATCAAGAGAAAGATAGTGTAAAGTCCAGGAAGACTTGGATCATTTGAGGCAGTGGATGGAGTGAGATGAGTTAAGGGTATAATATCACTAGGTAAGAATGGTGCCTAGGATAGATAATGGAGGAGATGTTACCTTCAGTGCATTGATGTTACCTTGTGGAGGCATTTCTAGCTGATGAACTGGCTGTGGTGTGAGTTGAAAACACCTTGTCTTGTAAGGGAACACCGCATGGAAAGAAGTGAGTCTCCTGTACACTGGTGTGTACAGGGTATGGGCACAAGCGGGTTTGGGTTTTTTTCAAACAAAACCAGCTGTTTTTTGCATTTCCACATGATGCAGAACTGACGCTGCAGTTGTGTCCCAAAGCCTGGGCCTTGGAGGAAAACAAGTGGGTCTGTCACCAGTTGTTTGGTAATTTTTCTGGAAAAGCAAAAACTTAGGATAAGAACTTGGGGATTGTGTCTATAAATAAGAACTTGAATGTGATGCTGCCATACAAGCCCCCCCAGCTAATTATGAGTTTATATGGCTTAGCCTAAGGAAAGGAATATTATTTCCAAATCTAGTAGGTATTTCCATAAAGTCCTGAGTTTTGCACCTCCAAAGAACAAAGGAGTTAACAAATGTTCCTGCTGAAAGTTCTGTTACAATATGAGAAATGTACCTTTGAGAAAAGACCAAAGAGCTGAAATAAATGTTAAATGCAAGTGGGAGTTTCTCATACAGCTAAAGGAAATGTACTGGAAACCTGGGCTTCTTCTAGCAGGGCTGTGTCAATGTGGATTAAGGCCCATAAGTAAAACACTAAAAGAAGATCTGAGGCTCCATCCCCGCTCACAAGGGGTATGAGTTTTCTCATCTGGTTTTGTGTGGAACATGCCTCACTCCTTGACAGGAATCAGAACTGACGCAGAAATGAGGTCCCCTGTGTTGACTTTCTTTGCCCCAGCAGATCCCCTCCATTGTTATTTGGTTGATTTATATCTAACAATTTTGGTGTTTTGGTCATGCAAAATAGACATTTACGGCTAGTGACAAAGGGCAGCAGGACAGAAGTCAGATTCATGAAAGGGAGGTAGAGGCTGAGCTGTCAGGCATCTCTCACCTGGCTGAGATACTTTCAAAGCCACCTCCAGCACTGAATGTTGCCTCTCTCTGCAGGAGGAACTTCTGGAAAATAATTTGCAAACGTTGGCTACTGATGTGGCTCCAGTGTATAAGAAGCTTGCTCCAGAAGCTTTCCAGAACCAGGTAGGTGTGTGACACTCAGCTCTGAGTGGCAGCATGGTCCCAAACCACGGTGCTGGGGAGCTGCTGCTTCCGGGGGCATTTGGCAGATTCTGATGTACTGCACCTCTGGATTTGAACTGGGAGTTAAGTTATGCCCTGAGCTGGGCACAGGTGAAAAAGGTTCAGAGATAATACTGTAAATAAATTGGTTTCACTATTTCAAGACACTTTGACTCTGACTGACCTGATTATCCCGCTGACATCCAGCTAGAAGTATTCTGTGTTTGATAGGGAAATATGTGCTTTCTGATCACTGCGGCTTCTTGGTTGCCTTCACTCTCACAAGGGAGGTGGTGGCCCTGGGGCTCCCAGCCCCTCCCTTTGAGTCCCAAGTAGCTGTAGTTTATTGTCCTTGCAGGTGGAGAACGAGCACATGGGCCCCGACTGCCGGCTGGGCTGCCAGGCGGGCCGGCCCTTCTCCGGGGTCACGGCCTGCATCGACTTCTGCGCCCACGCACACAAGGACACCCACAACATGCACAACGGCAGCACCGTGGTACGTACGGGGCTGGGCACGGAGACAGGGATCACTGGACAGGCGGGGCTGGCTCAGGGATCACTGGACAGGCGGGGCTGGCTCAGGGACTGCCCCACAGAGCTGATCACTGTAGGTTTGGGGCTGGTCAGGGATCACTGTATGGATTGGAGCTGATTTAGGGGCTGTGCACAGAGCCAGGAATCAGTGTGATCACTGAATCTCAGCGTGGAAGAGAAACACACAGATGGGTGTTGCTGTTGTATCAACACCTCGCTGGACTGTTGGAATTATTCAATTCAGTGATCTTTTAGAATTACAGAACAGTGTTGAAGCAAGCTGAGCTCAAAGCAGCAAAGATAAGACTGGCAGTGTTCTCGGAGCAGCTGGAGCATTGCAGGGCCCTAAAGAGTGAGGGTGACTTCTTGTACAGCAGTGCGGGTAACAGTCAAGTAACTTCTCTATCAAAGGATGGATATCTAGAAAAAATCTATCTAAAATCTCGGCCTACTTTAGAAACAGTCTTGTTTAAAATTTGGAAATGCAAATTGAATTAGGATTGCTGTGATGCAATGAAATGTTGCATTTACACCTATAGTTAACATTCAGGTTTTGGATGTAGCACCAGTGAAATGACTGGGACAGTCATTTAATGTTAATTGTGTGCTTGTAAGAAGAGCAAATGGCTGTTCCTTTAGAGTATGGAAGCAGGTCTGGGAATTCACCAGGAATGTCAGTCCTCAAGAGACTATTTTTGCCAGCATTGAATGGCACTTCTGTGTGGATATTCTATATCAGAATGTTAAAGTGTACATTGCAAAATTGCATTTGAAGTGTAGGAATTGAATGCCCTTTAAGATCCTAAACTTGAAAATCAGGCCTCCTTGTCAGACAAACTGCATGGTATGCTCTTTGATGAACTTTAGTTCAGGTGTTCTGAAAATAATAGTTTAAGTGCTCCGTTGACTCTTAAGTTAAAAGACAAAATGAAATGGAAACCAAGTCTTCTACTCATTCTGCCATATTGGATCCCAGAAAAGTTGTAAGTTGTGGCCAGAAGCAGCTGGAGGGACAATTAAACCTTTTGTATTGGGGAACAGTTCTACAAATGCATTTATCTGTAATCACCTGATGTCACTGAAGCTTCAGATTATCCTTGCTGGTGTTGATGCTTTTTGGATTGTACAGGGTGTGTTTGCAAGTAATTCTGTCTGAGAATCAGAGAACATTACAACTTGTGTAAGGCCACTGTATGGGCCAGAACTTACCGTCACTTACTATCAAGTTCTGCCAAATTCTGTCAGTCTTGCAGAACATTACCACATTATGTTAACTGCTGAAAAATGCCTGGTTTTCATTGGGTAGCTCACTCACAAATAACTACTGCATACCTGTGTTCTCTTTATTTAGGTGTGATTGCTCTATATTTACTCAATATACTTAGAGCAAGGGGCTATCTGTAAATAGGAAAGTGCTGTAAGTATTAACACCCAGTTTACCTGCTTGAACTGGGACATGAAGGTGAATCAGAGCTGGAGATGCCCTGTGATCTGTGGGAGCTGGGGCTGTGGGGACAAGACACAGCATCTGTTCTCTGGCTGGGTCATGGTTACAGTCACATGGACTGGAACACCGAAGCAAAAAAAGTTGGGTTTTTGCAGAAAGGGTGGCAGGACACGCTGGGCTTGCTTCAGTCTAGATTGTTGTGATGGCAATCAAAATTAGGGTTGTTAATTTTGGCTCTTAACCAAATCTGGTAATACCACAGGAAATGTAGTGGTAAGAACATGAAATTAGTATGTGTGATCCCAGCACCTGTCTGGGCACCTCCTGCAGTCCTGTCTAGTTCCAGAAGCTGCTCTGGGGCTGCTTACTCAGTTTAAAATATGAGATGATTTCTTATAAATCACTGGCCATAATGATGAAGGGGTCACTTACATAACTGTGACATATTTTGTCTGTAAAATGCAGTGTGTGCAAGTATAACACCTGAGGTGACATCTCTCACAGAGGCTGCTCTGATAATGTGATAATGGACAGAAGGAGAATGATTTGTACTACCTTAAAAACCTCAAGCATCCACGGCTTTACTGTTTTTGTCTTGTGTTTTGATTGATTTTTTTTTTTCTTTACTGCTGATCACACCTTATATTTTAAAATCTCTACACAAGTGTACTTGTCATCTTGGCCCTCATTAGTGTTGGTAAGATTTCTTCCCTTCCTCCTTATTCCAACACAAAATGCTCATTTGTAAAAGCTAAAGCTCCTCTGGGCTAAAAAGGTTCAAGTAAATATCTTGTGAGATGGGTGAATGCTGCTGGTTTTGTTGGTGGGAGTGACACTTTTCCTGTTCTCCCCTTGTCATTAGTGCCCACTGGTACTGCAGGTATGGAAGGAATGCTGTGCAGGGCACCCAAAGTAGAGGAAAAACACAGTCTATTCAAATTACTTAAACCAGGCACAGCAAAACACTTGGGTGAGGTTAATGATAAGGAATAAGTTTACAGTTAAAAGAATATATTATCTAATGAGCTGCCAATAATAACTTCCTTTCACTGCCTCTGCCAGAACTTCAGAAAAGCAGTCTTGGATTTTTCTAGGTATGTATTTCATCAGCTGCATTATTTGTATGTGACTCTGAGAATAAATCAGACTGTCATTTAGCAGTGGAAATGTCTTCTGTGTTACAAGAGAAAACAGAGCATCTTAACTTACCCAAACTGAGGGTTACTGTTAATTGGTAATTTTTGGAGATCTGAGAGACTGAACATCGTCCCTAGCCAGCAGAGTCATGCCCTGGATTTAGCAGAGCAGCTTTTGGTAGAAAGCTGAAAATACAGACTGCTGTTCCCTGCTTGCTCTGTAGTAGAATGAACACACTTGACAGGTCTACAGAGATGTAAACTGATGTGCTTAGCTGAGAGAAGCCAAAGTAATTTTTGCCAATGAATTGTTTTTTAAGAACTTCAAGGCAATAAATACACCCTCCATTTTTACTCAGACACTTGTGTCATCTCTGTGTTCTCCCAGCTGTATGTGACAGCTGCAGTGTCAGGGCAGTGTTCCTTGGGGGATAGAAGCTAAAGGAGCAACACAGAGAGAAGCTTTATAGTTATTAATGGAGTCTGTGAAATGTAAGTTCTGATGTTTCTTTCCTGGATTAGCTGGGAAGGATCACACTGCTCATACCTGTGGGAATCTCCTTCAGTCACATGGGGCACAAAGGTGGTGCAGGTGCTGGCTGGAACTGTTCTCAGCCAACAGGGCGTGGGGCTGGGACTGAGCAAGGGGAGAGCAGCGCAGTTGTGTGGAATCCCTGGAGCCACACAGACTGCAGAGGCGTTGGGAAGAAGGGCAGGAAGGTAAATCTATGCTTCAAGGGCAGCTACAATATATAATTTATTACTGGCAGCAGAACTAAGTAGTGTCAATCAGCAATCCATCCACAAAATGTTGCTGATTTGGATAAAATCCCAAAGCCTCTGCTGTTCTCATCCCTTCCTGTACTTCCGTAGGGCAGCCCACCGTGAAAATGGAGAAGCATTTCATGTTTGCTCTGGTACCCTGTGAGTGCCCAGAGAGCAGCTCGTGTGCTGTGCCTGCTGCTGTGCCAGCACCGGGGGGGCAGGGAGTGCGCACAGGTAAACACAGCTGGGGGTCCCCTCTCCAGTGCTGACCTGCACACACCTGTCCGGGGGGATCGGGCCAGCGGAACCCCATGGCTTGTCTCGGCTGCAGGAAAAGCCCAGAGGTCTCTGTCCTGGCAGGCTGGGATGGAGCAGCACCTGGGCCCAGGGACACCCACTTTGCTCTCCAGCTGCACAGGAAAGGTGTGGGGAGGAAACCTGCGTCCATCTTTAAGCTTTAGAAAGGCTGTTTGACTGCTCTGCTGAAACATGAATTTAAAACATCTGTTCTTACAACACAGTGGAAAAGGCTCCATCGTTTCTACATGTGAGGGTCAGGAGGACAAAGGCAGATCAAAGAGTCCCAGAATAAAGCACTGCAAGCTGTGTGGCTACAGATGTTTCTCTGTAGATCTCTGGAGGGAATTGCATTAAGTTCTGGTGCACTTTAAAAGAAATTAATAATCAAGTCTTACAAATACGCAAGTTTTACCATGACATCACCAAACCCAGAACAGGTAATGGGTTTGAACACCACACACACTGGAAACCTAAACAAACCACTTGGCCAACATTTTCTGTGGCCTTTGAGTATCCTGGATGATTTAGCTGCATGTTCTGGAAAAAGCAGAGTAGCAGGATATGCAGCTTCACCCTGCAAATGGCCTTTAACAGAGCTGATGGTTTTCTCATGTTTGGGTTTGATTTTGTGCAGTTTGCAGCACAGCTTCAGTACCAATGGAAAATGTTGCTTTTGACTCAGAAAAAGCTTCTCTCTGAGTTTCTTAATGGAATATTTTGCACAGATTTGAATACTGGAATGTGGGTATTTTTAAGCAGGTATTTCTCATTTGGTGGCTTACCAAAGTAAGATGCTGGCTTATAGGTACAGCCTTTATTTGTAGCTGGTTTCCCTATAGCATTAATTTTTCAATTACCCATTTGCCACCGCGTCCTCACTTTTATGTTAAGATGTATTAGGAGGGCACTGACCTTGAAATTCTACATATATTAAAATAGCTGTTGTGGTATTTAGGCTGTAGGTGTACTGGTCTTAAGGCTTTTAATAATTTTGGTTATGCATTAATTTCTTGATGTGTTCTAACTCAGTAGGTAATATAGGGTGTGTTGGAGTTGCCTACACTTTCATCATAGTTCTGTCAATCTATTACAGCCCTCATCTTGTTTAGTGCCTCAAAACAGTTCTCCAGCTTTCCTGTTCCAAAGAGGGTTTTGCATGGAAATTTAGAACAGTAAACTGGATGAGGGTCTCAGGTTTCAAAATAATCAAGACCAGATTGAATCTTCAGGACCTGTGCACGTGCCAGGCACAGGCTGGACATGGTATCCTAAAAAACAAGTGGAATTTCCCACTTCCAGATGAGAACAAGTGGGAGCCAGGCCCCTCTCATTTCATTACTGCTTTTGATTTCAATTTAGAGGGGGGTGGCTGTTCTGGGCTTTCTGAGAACACTAGTCATGTGTAATTGTGCTCACTTATGTCTGACCTTCCTTCACCTTTCCCAAATAACTTGGAATCTGCTGGCAAATTTCAGCCAGCTTTCAGTGAACTTTGCAGAAACTGAATTGTCTTTGGAGATTTTCCCTCTTGTTCCAAGTTGTGAAATTTCCCTGCTGAGTGATCAGGTTTGGATGCAGGTCAGCTCCATGGAGGAGCTGCAGGCAGCCCGTTCCTGCCGTGTCCAGCAAAGGTGGGAGCAGGGATAAGGTGCTGGGCTGGGGTGTGTGGGAGTCTGGAGCTGCAGCTCTGTTCGGTGCTCATGGAACAATGGTTGTTTTCTCTGACTCTCCCGTAGTGCAGAGGCTGCCCCGGAGGTGAGTACGCATGGAGCACCTCAGCCATGCTACAGCTGCCCCCAGAGCCCTCCCTCACCCTGCCAGCTGCTTCCCGAAAGCTCTTCCCCCTTGTCTGCCCCTCAGAGCCCCTCCTGCTGCTGCTCTGCCACTGCCAAGCTTTGCATAGAGCCAGTGATGCAGCCCCAGCCACCCCCTTGTTGATCCAGGGTTTTTAGTTTGGGATTCTGCAACTTTAGTTGCAGAAATAACTATTCTAGAAATAACTGTGTGATGCCTTTATGCAAAAGCTGTGCTGTAAAATTAAAATTGTTTTGTTTTTTCCCCTCCTAAATAATAACATAATTGTTCTCCCCTGGAATCTTAGGCATGGTGACAAGATCCTGGGAAATTGGATTGACTGTTCAGGATAGGCATTGCATTCAGCCAACACAGTGATGGAATGATATGTTTTCACTTAGGGAGTATCATCCCATCCTTGGATGGATGGTGCTTGTATTCCTTTGTGTGTGTAGTTAGTAACTCCTGTGCAGTAGCAGCTCATCTGAGGTGTGAGGTGATGCAGTGGTCCCTTAGGAATGCCACTGGTAAACCCAGAAAAAGGTGGCTGTTAGTACATGTGTGCAGACACATGGAGCTGTCGCCATCCCTTGGGAGTAACACCAGGAATCCTGCTGTTTTGAGTGCTGCTTTCAAGGGGAAGGGTTAGTGTTAGTAACAGCTGGAACTCCAGGACTCCTGGAAGTGTTCAGCTTACAACTGTGATAAGGAAACTGTTGCAATAAGGTGGAACACTTATTCCCATTTCTGATGTGCCCTTATCAAACTGGATGTAACCAGCACTGTCCTGGGCTCTGGGATCTCACAACCCAGAATGACAGGAAGGAGGGCAGTGGCCTAACAGAACATTTCCTGGGTCCTGTGGCTTAATTACAGTGGGGTGTTAATTTAGGAAAGTGTTGAGAGAGGGAGTGAGTTAGAGCTGAGATCTGCTAAAAATGTAGAGCAGTAAAAGTAACTGTTTGCAGTGGGTTTTTTCATTTGCCAGACAAAACCAAAACCAATTATAGATCATAGAAACTTCTTGTTCAGTCTAAAAATAACAATTTTTTGTATTTTACAGTCCTTAAAAATTAATCTGATCATCAAAGATGTATTTATGTATTTAGAAAATAATTGGAATGCGTAGGAATTTAACATTATTTACAGCTGAGATTATTTTCCAGGGTTAGCATATATTTGTGGGTAGTGTAAGCTAAGCCAGAGTTTCATTTTTCCTGTCCAAGACATGTGCCTTGATCTTGTTCAAGTACCAATAACTTTTCTGTGTCATCACAGATCAAACAAAATGTGTGTCAGATGTTTGCATTTGAAAGCCCTGCAGCACTGAGGCCATAAATGCAAGCAGGCAGTGAGGCCTGGGGTGGCTGCCCCAGTATTCCCAGCACTGGGTCTGTGGGGTCACCTGTCACTGTCCCTGCTCTTGCCAGGTCTGTACCTTGACGAAGGAGGACAACCGGAGCGTGGGGGTGATCCCGAGTGACGAACAGCTCCATGTGCTGCCTCTGTACAAAATCTCACAAACAGATGAATTCGGCACCGAAGAGGGCCTGGAAGCCAAGATCAAAGCCGGGGCCATCCAGGTGCTCACAGCATTCCCCAGGGAAGTGCGGATGTTGGCTGAGCCTCTCAGAGCCACCAAGAAAAAGAAACCAGACACGAGGAGGACCCCGAGTGAAAAGCAGCCATTGATAGATAAAAAATATTCAACACCGGTAAAGCTGAAAACCGAAGCCCCAGAAAATCTGGGCAACACTTTGCATTGTTTGGGTGAGTGATGCTTATGAAATCCTGGCAGTCTCTTCTGATCCTGTGTTGCCTCTTGCACAGCTGAGGGAGGGAAAAGCTCCTCAACACTCGGTTGCATTAGAACTGTGACTGGGCTGAGCTGTGTGGAGGTGCTTTGGATGTACACTGTGGTACTGGGCTCAGATTTTGGGCCAGTCCTTCCCAGGGTAGAACTAAGGTGTGGGACTGTGCAGTAATGGGAAGTAGAAGAGAAGGAAGATTTGGAAGCCATGGACTTGACTTCTCTGATTAGCAGGGGAAAAATAAATAAAAGGAATTAAAGCACGGACTATTCCCTGTTAGGAAGAAGGGAGGAAAATAAGCCAACCTGTTGTAATTTTATTTCATGAGAACCATCCATATATATGCAGATTTAAGGGGAGGAATAACAGTTACATGTATTTCGAAGAATGTCTGCATTTTGGGGGAATAACATTTAAAAAACAAAAAATGCATTTGTCACACTCTGGTAATGGCACTGAGCACTCTGTCTCAGGAGGGGAGTCAGGGTGACTGATGAACCAGAAGATCAGTGTTGCTGAGCCCCGAAACCACAGTTCATCCACATGCATGTCTGGGGACACAGCAGCTCCATGCTAGGGCTGGGCTGGAAGTTCTGAAAGCATTAGAGGGCTCTGGTTTGAGAATGAATCCTGACATGGTTTGATCTCACTGCAGTGTTGTTCTGAAAGACTGAAAGAGGTTTATGGCCCACGTACCTGAATATGACACTGCAAGCAAGTGCAGCAGCCGTGGCTTCCACACCTGGAAACCTTAACCAGTGCTGCTACAGCCAGGGTGTCCATATGCCTTGGGAACTCAGAACTTTATTCCTTGAACATGCAAAAGTAATAAAATAACTGCGTAAACAAGCCAACTTAGATCATTTGTTTGGATTTGAACTATTTTTGTAAAGTAATTTAAAAGGGCTGGTGATTAAAGTAAGGCACAGAGCAAAGAAGAAACACTTTTATGAGTGAGAAAGTTGTTCAGAGGTGGAAAAATAAGAATGTAAAAAGAATATTTTGTTTCTATGCTAAAAGTGCAGCTTTTGTCATGAAGTTTGACAGTGGAGTTCCCCAAAGCCGATATAAGCACTGTGAGCCCCACACCTGCCCATGACCCTGGTGCTGGGGATGCCTGTGTGAACATTCCCAGAGGCAGTGGTGGCAGAGGAAGGCCAGCTCAGCACAGTGCTGGGCTCTGCCAGACAGGAACATGGGGTGTTTCTGTGCTTCACTTCAGTGCTCTCTCCAGTGCTACAGCCTGAGGGCTGGGGACACTCCAGCCACCCTCCTGCTGCCCTGCCCTCCAAACAGCGCAGAGTGTGTGCTGTGCAGTGCTGTACTTGTACATGCAGGGCTTGCAGTTACAGGGGATCAGTCACCAATTCCTTCTTTGCTTTCTGCCAGGGGCAGGTATCATTTTAGTCCTCAGGAACAGGAACTTGGAGTCTAGCTGAGAATGACAGACTTAGTATGAAAACAGGATCAAATGGTGTGGAGACAGCAGTTAAACTGGGCTATTCAGCAGTCACTCCTGATGATAGACCAGAGGGAACGATTAATCAGGATCCTTTCATAGTAATAGAAAATAGAATGGAAAAAATCCTGATTAGAGTTTTTGGTAAGCAGTGAATACAGCACTGCTCAAGGCTGTTAAGCAAATCAGATATTACTATTAAATTTTCTCCTGATGGAAGAACGAAAGGATACTTAACTACACTCCAGCTGTAGAGGGAGGTATGGATAACTGAGGTATGTAATGTAGAGTACTTGGTTTGCTAACTGAGAGCAAGAGTTGAGAATATTGGTTTGATTTTGCAAATATGAAAAAGAACATGGAGAACGTGCAATAAGATGGGATTCCCGTGGGTGGCAGATAATGTTGACCATGTGCTCAGCCATGTGAGGCTGTCAGGCTCTGGAGCAGCCTGGAGCACGATGGAGTCACAAGACTATGCCATCCTGCCCACTATGTAGGTGTAACCTGTCCTTCTGGAAGAGACCTGACCTTCACTTGAGAGCCCCTGCAGTATGGCCCAGCTGGAAAGCTTGAGAGACCCCTCTAACCTGCATGTCTTCACATCTGGAGCACTGGAAATGAGAAAGGAGTGAGGGAGGACTCATCCTATCTCCTACCCTCACCTGGCAGCCAGGATGGTGGGGAGAAGCCTGAGTCAGCTTGTGGGGGCTTGATCTGTCTCCACTGGGCCCAGGCCTTGGAGGAAAGTATTAAACAGTGCACTTGTCATGCACCTTTTACCAACTGCAAGCAGCACAACTCTCAATTTTTACACTTTCTAATTCTGAAGGCCTTTGAAATTCTAAATTAGTACGAAATGTGTATTAATGACAGAGGCCTTACTTCCTCCCTTGCGTAGTCCTGTCTTTTAACCACATTATTTGGGACAAATAAACATCAAAGACGGAAAGTTATTTCTGTCTCCATAAATATCAGCAATTCTTCTTGGCCCATATTGGATAGAACAGGAGAGGACCACCAACTTGGTGAGAGGCCTTGGTCTGGGGGGAACTGTTCTAATTACATGAAATACTTTGTGTTGATTTCATAGAAAAGTATTTGTTAAAGAGTCAATGTGGCTTCCTTATGTCCCTCTCAGCTTCAGTTTTTGCATACTAACTGTTGTGTCTGTAACTTATCCCTTGACATTTTGCATTCCTGTTGGAGGAATGGTTTTTAATCCACCACTAATAAATTATTAGAAGACAGAGTAGAAGAAAGAATAGTTCTTCTGTATTGGGTAAAGCAATTATGCATTCTGTGTATTTATGGAACAAAGAGGAAACACTGACAGAGACAGTACCTGAGAGCTCTCTGGGGGTGCCAGCCTGCCAGCCAAGCACAGGTAAAGCAACTGCAGGGCACGATGTAAAGCCCAACCAAGACAATGGAATTCTTTCCCATTGATCCAGTGGACTGTGGATGGAACACAGCCATGATGAGATTCCGTCCCTGAGGAGCTGTTCCACACCCAAGCCCAGCAGCAGGCCTGCCGTGGCTAGAAATAGCTTAGGGAGCTGATGGACTGAGCAAGTATCTGCACAAAGGTGTGAAGTGATTCGTGTGAGGCAATTACGTGGGAAGACGGCAGACACATCACGGGATCCAGCTTTGTAGGGATGGATTTACCTGGAGCATGTCGCCAGATCCTGTTTTTTAAAGGCAGTTGTAAGTTGACATTGCAGTGCAGGAGTGGTTGTAACTCAGTAGCTGTTTCGGCTGTGACAGACAAGACAAGCAAGCTTTTTCCTTCTGTCATAATATGGGGCCAGGGCAGTCCTGAATTTTGGCTGATTCACAGGCTTAATTTCAGACAGGCTAAATTTCATCAGTAACAAGTGAAGGCCAGCACTCAACTGCTGGGAAGCTCTTGTGTAGGACTGGGCTGTGTGAATTGGGACTCGGTGATTATTTCATTTTACCTGTTTATTTTATTTATCCCTTTGAGAAATACCTTTCTTTTTTATATACCAACAGCCTGACTGGAAAAGGTTATGGTGTTAATTCAACAAGGTTATTAAATGTATACTTAAGGTCATAGAGATATTCCTAAAAAGCTTAAAATAATCATTTTGAAAAATCTGTAGTCATCATGTACATTTTTCATGTTAGAAAGCAAGTATGAAAATATTCTAAAGGTGTGTTTTATGAATTAAGTGAGGAAAAGTACTTACACTTTGGTGTGCATTTCTTCTAGGGAACAAAACAGATGCTTTAAAACCTGGAATAAAAATGGAGACTTCCAATCACCTCTATGCCATGAAACATACTCCACACACTACTAAAAATTGCTCCTTACTAAAGCAGTGCCCGGCCTCCTCCCCCTTTAAGGTGGACAGTTTACATCCTTGTCCATCTCTAGCACATAAGCCTGGCCTAACAGCAGTGACTAACATTCAGCAGGATTTTTCAGTTCCCTACGGGTATTTTGAATGCAGTGCCAAGCAACCTCACGTGACCCCTTATGTCAACTGCAAGAGCTTCGATGTGTCAGTCAAGGATTGTACTGGAATTCTTCTGGACGAGAAGGTGAATGGGGTGCCACCGATGCTTCCCGAGGTCACTGCTCCAGGCCCCCCAGCCCACACAGACCCCCTGCCCACTATACTTGAACATCAGCCTGACAAACAGAACTGTCAGCTCCAGCTGGACAGCTCCTCCTCACAGACGGTCAGCTCTTGTGACCTGTCAGTACCGCTAAGCCCTCCGGCCATGGATGCCATCGGAAACAGAGCCGACTGTTCCCATGGATGCCCGGTGGAAAAGGGCAGCTCCCATCGAGGACAGATGTGTGACTTGGACTGTGCTGATGAAAAGCAAAGCAGTGCACTGGGACACGCGGCTGATTCTGAAGAAAAGGCTGAGGAGTTGTGGTCAGACAGCGAGCACAATTTCTTGGACGATGACATTGGTGGGGTTGCTGTGGCACCTTCTCATGGTTCTATCTTAATTGAATGTGCAAGACGGGAACTCCATGCTACCACACCGATCAAAAAACCCAACCGGAATCATCCCACGAGAATTTCATTAGTTTTCTACCAACACAAAAATTTAAATGAGCCAAAACACGGTTTAGCCATGTGGGAAGCAAAGATGGCTGAGAGGGCGAAAGAGAAAGAAAAAGAAGCGGAACGACTGGGAACGGAGAACTCGGAACTGAACTCCAGCAACAGGAAAGCAAAGCAACCAAGTGAAAACAGAGACCTTTTTTATGAAGACAATGAGTTCAACCAAATTCCCTCCCGCCGAGCGCTGACAGTGACCAAGGACAACGTGATCACGGTATCCTCATACGCCCTGACACGCGTGGCAGGGCCCTACAACCACTGGGCGTAGGTGGCAGGGCCCCTCCTGGCACAGGGTCACACGGTGGTTCTCCAAGGTGCTGTTAAAGAACAAGTCTCCTGTCGTTTACTATTTGCTCATCTCAACCATTTTAAGGCTGAGGTAGAAAAAAAAAAGGGGGGGGATTTCTTCTTAAACTGTGACTTTAACATTTGGTGGTGCTCAAGCACATTTTAAGCAAAAAAAAAAAAAAAAAAGAAAAGCTGTATAGTTTTAATACATTCTAAAAAAGATTTTGTTTAGGTTATTAACCTTGATTGAATCATTCAGTCTATTACCTTTAGGAATTTATATTTTGGTGCTTTAAATAAAGTCTGTTTACTACAGAAATCATTTATAGGGATTTTAACAGGTTCACATTTTATGGTGTTAAATCAAGTTATACAGTTATAGCTCTACACAGCTCTTGGTGCTTAACCACATCAAACAGTTAAAAATAAATAAGCTGAATTATTACTTCATGGTGCCATTGCTTTAACAACTTCCAACCATTGCTATATAGTCCAAATTACAGATAAATCTTTTAGTAAACCAATGAATTTTGTTCTTTAGATTTGTCATTATGTATAAAATGAAGTTATTGGTAAGGATGGCTGGAAGTTGTTTTTAAGCTGTAAATATATATTTTAAAAGCACTTTCTATTTTTAAAATTAACTTGAAATAGTATAGTCTAAGGATCATATTGTCTAAGGTTTGTGCATACTCTACAGAAGTGATTTTATTCTTGCTGTGTAGAGTTCCGTGTTGTTACAGCTGCAGGATGTGTGCTCACAGCATATGTGGTTGGTTTTAACTTGCCCTTTTTCATCGAAGATTTTATGTTGCATATAAACAACAGTTATCAATTACAGAACCTTTTTATTCCTTTCAAGACAGTGTACAAACACAAACCGAGGAGATGTCTGGTCAGTACATGTGTTGCTATCGGGAGACATAAACACTGTTTGCTTTTTTTAAAGGCAGCGTTTATTATGGTTTCTTTGAGCAATAAATGCGAAAGTCTCATTCCTTTGGAGCATTCTAAGTTAACATGACAACCAAATGTTCTTAATGCCTCAGGGGTAGGATTGCTTTGGGATAAAGAAAATACCCCCTAGAGTTGCCTTATTCTATTCTGGAAAAAAATTAATTTGAGGAAAATACAAAGAAAGTGTTGGAAAATTATTAAGCTTCTAATATTTAATAGCAAATTTTTCATTAAGAATAACGTATCTGCAATATTCATCAACTTTGAGTTCAGTTTTCTTAAAAAATGTTTTGTAAATTTTTGAAGTAGTTTATACATTTCTCTTGGAAAGGGTTGGATCCTTCCTTCCAAACATGAAACTTGTGTTCTCCACTTCTGTTGAAAAAGTGACATATCATGAAATGAGTATTTGCTAAATCAGAGGAAAAACAGACACTCCATTGCTGTTCAATACTTTAGCATCCCACTCTTCTTTCTGATTCTCCTCTCCTATGTATTTCTTTTTAAAACTTATTTATTTAAACAAATTACCAAATGACAACGTTAGCTAGGGACTGACCTCATCCTGCATCTTGTCCCACAGGAGCCAGGACTCCTGGGAGAGCTGTAGGGTCAGGCCCTCACACAGAGCTGTACCTTCCTCCTGCCTCACACCCGGCCCGCCTGGGCAGCCTGGCGGTAGAACCAGGTCAGAGAGTTCCAGTGTGCAAACGTACTGATGATATACTTGATATATTATACTGTAGTGGTGCTGTGTAGAGGCATAGCAGCTGTGTAGAGCTGCTTTATTTAAACCCAGACAAGGTGCTTTTTCCTGGGGAAGCTCAAGTGCAAGCACTCTATTTACAGTTCTGGTACGACAAGTCCATCAGTGGTGTTTTTAACACCTGGTGCCAGTCAGGACCTTGGTGCTACAACTCCTTTGCTGTGGCTGCAGAGCCACGAGCCTGCGCTCCTGCACCCGTGCGGGGTCTGCAGGAGCGAGGGCTGAAGTACTAATCACTCTGTAACGAGCCCGGGTTCAATTCCACACATTTCTGTTCCAATTAACAAAGCTTGTTGATGGCAGAGGATGGAGGGATTGAACACGTTCTTTGTCTCTTACCTATTTTAAGTAAAGTTTGTAAAAACCGGGTATGCTGCAAATTTTAGTTGAAAGCTTAATATTAGCTTAAATAGAGGATATGAAGGGATTGTAAATAATAAAACAGAACCAATATTATGCCATCGTTTTGTACCAGCAGTTTTATGCTTATTGACTATGTAATATACAGTATACATCAAATCATTATGGTATTTTGTGTGCCTTAGACTTCCTTTGTAACCCTTGTCTGTTTTTGGTGAGCCCAAGATCAGTAGGCGTGGCAGCTGCCCATACAGTGAGCAGTACTGTAGGTTCCCAGCTGTTCTGAAAGCCCTGGTCCCACAGCATGAGCTTAGTTTATTGGTTTCACTGGTAGTGCTGATAGCTTCAGTTTCTGTAGTGCTGTAATTCAGCACTCCCATGTGACAAACACATTTTCTACACAAAATTAGTAAGTTACAGAGCCATCTCTTTACCTTTTAAAACGTTCATAACATTAAAGTGGATCATTTTTACTTGAATTTTCTCAGGCAAATGCCCATATTTAACTTATGTAAAGTTCAATATAAAAATGTTCCACTGAAAAACCAGCAGCTTTCCTCTAAGAAGTGAGGCACTGAAGGGTGGATCTAAAAGGATCCCTTCAAACACAGGTAGTCCAGGTCTACCTTTTGTGAAATGGCAATTCTAACAGAGAAACATGTATCTTAACAGAATAGTTAAGCTATTAACTGATAGGTGCTAAACTCACAGCTACTACTTCATTAACATTACTTACCTGAGAAATAGCTCATTTCTACAGTAACATATCCCTCGTGGTGCTCTTCCCTTGACTGTGTCCCCTAAGCTGCTTTTCCAGCATGTCCTGCCTGCCAGCCTGGCTGTGCTTGGGGCAGGCTGTGCTTGGAGAAGATGGTATTTTCTATTGCTGTACTGCAGTATAGAAAATGCATCTATTTACTGTTTGTACAACTCTGCTATTCTTGTAACACTTCAGCGTATTTATCAGTCTTGTACACAAACTGCATTGTTTTCAGTAAGGTGGTTGTTTTATAACAGTATTTGTCTCTTAAGGTTTGCTACTCTGTGGGTCTGTTCTTTCCTTTGCTGCCCACACAGCCACTTGTAATTTGCTCTTACTTCTTAACTAAGCCCTTCTGGGATGGCCAGACCAGGAGCTGGATGCAAAATTAAGGTAGCTGGTTAGATCAGATCTGCATGTTCTACTTGGTTTCCATGACCCGCACAATGTTCTGGGTGAAAAACCAGTACATGGATTCAGGTGATGGGCTGTCCTCGCCTTTGGACCATTTTTCACAGCGTGCTACCAAAAACTGTCCTGATCCAACATGCAGCACCTCTGACTTCCAGAAGAAATATCTCATCCCTTTCTCCACTGGGTTCAGTAGCAGCGCTCCACCTCCCCTCTGGAAGAAAGGAGCAATGCTTGTTGCAGGAGCTGGTTCTGACTCCCTGAGTCCCTGTGGGAGTCAATGCAGTCATGTCCACTTAAAACAGGGAATTTACTGATTTTTCACATGCTATTGTATTACACAAAACAGGAAAATATATTTCTATACATACTTTAGTCACAAGATCCAAGAAGCTTTTTAAGACCTTAAAATACTTGCAGCTTTCTACCTATAACAGTTGTATTCAATTTTTTTTTTAAAAAGGACTTTCTAAGCTAACCTTTACTTAGGAATAACTGCTAGTGAAAGTCCTTGTCTTACCTATGACAGTGCTTCTGTAGACTTAGCATGGGAAATACCTGTAGTATCTTAAACCACATTTTATGGTAAGCATGGGTAAATGACAACTTCTCTAGGACTTCAGATTCTTTGTAATAAACAACTGTGTGGGGTTTTTTAAAGACCTCCTTAATTTCCTTGCAGTATTAAGCTAAATTTGGTGGGTTCAATTTGGGTCCTGTTTACGTGGCTGCAGCCCTGCTGACTGCCGAGTGCTCATTCATCAGGTTTTCCTGCAATTCCCTATTTAACTGGAGGGGTATGGCCAAGAGCTGACCCAAGTCTGTGCCCAGTCAGAGCCTTGCAGCCCTACCATGATGAACAGGTTGTGCAAGGACAGATGGAGAGAGATTTGGAGTAAATGTTTAGTTGTGGTTAAACACAGAGGTTGTGTTGTTTGGAGTGTGACAGTGATTCAGCTCCAGACTTGAGCTCTTGGCAGTTATTCGTGATTTGTCTTATCTGACAGGTTGGTCAATGAGACAAGTTAGGGAAGGAGGCTAAGGAAAGCTGCATCTTCATGGGTTTATATTTAAAATGTAAGGTCAGTCTTGCCCTTTCACTTCCCATGGAACTTCTCCCATGTTGAAATTAGCTCCATTTATCAAGCAGTCATCAGCTTTGTAGTCCACTTATATATATGGTTGTTCTCTTTTCCACAGAAATCCTGTAATTTCTAGGTCATCAGGAGGAAATAACTGTGCCCTCAGATATATGGAAAACTAAATTTATGGTCACTTGCACTCTTTGGATATGTTAACAGCAATTACATTCAGGCAGTGTTGGACAAACGCTCTTTCCTGAAATTCTTTGTGACGTCTACTCCATATAGTTGTATTTTATTTCTTGTGTGAAAGCTGTCTGCCTGTGATGATTGGATCTTAACTAACACAATTAGGGATGAGGAACAGTCCAATAACCCCTGGAAGTTCTGGCTTGCTTTATTTTATCAGGTGTTGGTCCAACTTGCAGGAGGAAGTGTAGAGGGAGTATCTTTCTATAAAATTAGGTGGTAGAGAGAGTTGCCATTGATTGCTGTGACACCACGGTGCTGCAGTGTCTGTGTCACAGCACTGTTCTAGCCAGGAAGATGTTTCCTTGTGGACACCATGTACAATTGACCTCTTTCCACAGCTCCTCCTTTGGTCTCTGCCTCTATATACTGGTTTAAAGAAAGGAAAAAAAAGAGGGACAGAGTTGGTCACCCTTTCTTGATCTGTGTAGGCAAACGATGTCGCGAGCACTGCGTTCATCCTCAGTCTGCTGCCCCTTCCCACAGTCAGGATACAGAATATGGAAAGCTTAGGGGATGCTGGTTGGACTGGATGGTCTTTAAGGTCTTTTCCACCCTTAACAGTTCCATGAATCTATGCATGGCATGAGTAAGGTACAGTTGGCTTTTTGAGACAACCTTCTTTGTACATGTGTTGTATGCCAGGGTACTTCTTTATATTGACACTTCTTTTGGTACATCTGACTTTAAATTCATAAGCTTTTTCAATTTAGTCTGTGACACACTTATATTTGCCTGTAATCTAAACCAGAGTGACCAGTGTCAAAAATCCTGGGGATGGGGCTACTTAGTGGAACAGTTCTGGAACTGGTTTCAGTCTTTTGAGGATTACCTGATGGTTGCTCAGTCTTCACAAGTTGCCTATGTGCTGCTTTAGTATGTTGCTCCAAAATCGTAAAGGAAAGTTTTACACCTGAGGTTTCCTGAAAGACCAAGGATTTCTAATAGTAGTATCTGATCGGGCACCAGGATATGTGTGGATCACTTCTTCTGAAGAGCAGTTAAAAACTGGTTGTTGATTACTTCCCTATTGAAACATTTTTGGTTCTTTTAGAGAATCAAATAATCAGTGTTCCAGTTAACTTTTACATTTCTTGATGTAGTTATTACAGCCTGTTCTTATGTCTGCAAGTAGAGACTTTGCAAGACTAAAAAACTGCGGGCCCCTGAGAAGGAAAAGTCATCCCTTCTTGGAGTACAGGATTTTTGTACTGCTTTTTTCTCCTGTTGTGCCAGCATCTCTGTGGAATGCCTCTTGTCTTCTGAGTTACTCTAACAGCTCTGCCCAGTTCCTGACAGAAAACAGCTGCTGCAGAACCTGCATGACTGAAAGAGCAGGAGTGTTTCTTTACATCTGGTTAGATCAGTCAGGGTCCTTGTGAGACACCCAAGTGTGGTGTAAGTTAAATGGTGCAAGGTAAATGCCTTAACTACCCTAGGACTGCTTGGAAAAAAGATGTTCTTCCTCTGTAGCAGCAAATGGAATTGATGGAGCTTGAGCAGAAAATAATGAAGTAGTTGCTGCCTTTTGTTAAAGGGTGTCAGGGTGTCAGCATCGCTGTTTCCTTCTTTCTAAGATGTAAAGGCTTTAGGATTCTTTTTCCAATCCAGTTCCCCAGTTCATCATCCCAACATACTGCTGACTTCAGTTTTAAAAGATACAAGATGTTTCTCGATGCTGTTTTCTTTAATTCTTCCCAAAACGGTGCATTTTCCTCTTTTCTTCTACTGGACCATTATATATGGCATTTTTCCACACATACTTGTATTCAAATACTAGAATCTTCCAACAGCATTCTTGCACTGAATGCAAGACCAGGGTGCTAAACAACGTGAGGGTGACTTGCTCTGTGGGGTGTGACTGACCAAAGGTGCTGTTTTCAACACTGCACACCCTACACCATTCCTCAGAGTCACAGAATGCAGGGGGACACCTCAAAAGCTCCATGTGTAAGGAGGAGGACAGGTCTGGCACTTAATGTACAGGGTTAGCAGGTACAGCAGATGAACTGTGTTCCAAAGAAGTGCTGTTGCAGTGGAGCAAGGGAACCGCTAGTTTGATGTTCAGTATTGCAGTTGTTGCCACACAACATTTTGATACTGTCGTGGAAAGTTTTGTGACCTGATCAGTATTTTACATGTGTATCTGTATTTTTTATGATGATGTTGTAATGGAAAAGGGTCTAGGGTATGGGAGTGGTCTTAAAATAAGAATGAAGGCCCTGATTCTCACTTATACTACTGTCCTTTGCATTGCAGTGAAAGGATAAAGGGGCCTTAAATGGATGTCACTTTAGCTTACGGCCTTTGGGGTATCCCATCACTCTGACCATGGTATAGTGTCAGTAGTATAAATCAAAACAGTTATCAAAAAGATTTGTGCTTCTAGATAATGGCCAGCCCAGAAATCTCACAGAATTGTCAATAATAATAATTTTAAGATTTGGTAGTTTTTCTTAAAATACTTGCTTGCCTTTATCATAATTTGATCCCTTTTCCTTGCTGACATGAAGTGGGGTTGTGACGATCTGCCCTGCCTGCAGAGCCAGCAGGGTGTGCAGTGTTGTGTGCTCTTGTCACACTGGGGGACTCTTGGGACCCGAAGCTAAAAGCCAACACTTCCTGCCTGCCCTGACTGTGGTGCTACTTGCCAGGGAAACCATGGCCATTGCTCTGCATGCCGAGTCCTGCTGAGCTTCCCCTGCCAGGGGAAGCTTTATGGAAGCAACAGGCCCCCGATACATTCCATAACTGCAGTAATGGAATGCAAGGCAATGCAAACTTCTCATTCAAAAACCATTTGAGGAAAAGGAAATATACTTTCATACCTGAATTTTTACACATCAGCAATACTGCAGAGCCTAATGAGAACAGGTTTTATACCAGCTTTGTGAATGCCTGTCTAATCCATGCAACTCCAAAGGCAGCAGCTGAACTTCATGAATCTCTAGTCCACAAAATGAAAAGATATCTCTAGGCCAGAAAAACAAATGGGATATCCCAATACCACTAAGTGAAAGCCAGTTCTAATCAATGCCAACATTCAGACAGTTCCGTTTTTAGCAGTGAATTATTCCATGATTATTTGTTCAGTTTGGAAGAGACAGCTCTTCATAATGTGACAGTACCACACCAGGTCACAAGTACTGATTAGAATTCACTGTCAGTAAGAACAGTAATATGTTAGGACACACTGTACTGAAATGCTATGGCCAATGAATTCCTTCCTGCTTTGCAAAGTTAAAAGACTAACAGTGTGCTGAAGCAAAGGTAAAAGAGTCAGCCTTTCTTTCTTTCTCTCTTTTCTCTCTATTTTTCTTTCTTTCTTTGGGATGCGTTTGATATTTATTTTTCAACTTTGAAGTTTTATTTCCAGTTACCAACCTACTGTATTGAAATCTGGAACATAAAGTTAACATTTTTTAAATAAAAGATTACGTACAGGGAGAAAAAAATCAGAAAGAAAAAGCACTTCATTATGTCACAGTATTTACAGGAAAAAGTACAAAATTTACCTGCTTTCTCAAAAAAAAACAAACAAACAAACAAAAACAAACACCACATTTGGGGCCTGATTCTTTCCTAGTGTAACTGAGCACAGCTCCCTGAGGCTGGTGGAGCTGTGAAGAGTTATGCTGGCTGAGAAATGGAACCTTAAAATCTTCTTTGCAGACAAGGGAACCCTTACCAGCAGTACTTGAAGACTTGTGAGTTGTGACTGCATGTTACTTGAAAGATCTAATTAAGCTATGTTTTTTGGTGCAAGCAGTTGTTGTACATGATTTCATGTTTATGTAGCAAGATGCATTGAAATGTTGATACTAGTATTGAAACATACATGTAAAAATTGTTGTCGTGGAAATCGTCTGTTCTGTTCTATTTTTCTTGTGTGTCTCATCTGTTTAGAACGTAAACTTCCTTTATTTTTTTTTAATTGTCCTAACTGAATAAGGCTAAATGAATACTGTAATTGAAAATATATTTTAAATCTTGTCATGAGTTTTTAAAAAGACTATTACAAATTGTATCATTCCTGATTACACAGAACTTTGTGGGTGGTTTTAAATAAATTTTATACTTCTATTTTGCACTTAGTGGCCTAATTTTTCTTTCCTGCTCTTAGCACTAATAACCATTGTCACATGTAGAGGGTATTTAATTACCTCAGCCCTACAGGACTACAGTGGGTTCACCCAGAAAGTCAGCTGGGCTTCTGCACTGGAAAGGGCCAGGCCTAAAATCCATCACTGTTCTCAGTCTGCCTCAGCTTAGGCTGGACTGACCTATCCTAGGCAGAGCTCAGGCAAGAGGGACAACCACAAGAGTCTGAACTTCATCTGCTGACTAAAAAGGACAAAAGAGTTTGTGAGCACATTCACACACTGTCTCTCTCTGCTACTCATCTGGCAGAGCAAGCTTATGGCAATCATTTACTGTGGCATTTAATTCCCAGGTGCTGGAAACAGTCCAGGGTTTATTTGCTGCAAGTCAGAGGGTATGAGGTGGGTTTTTTGCCTTAAAACAGACCTCAGCATGAGCCTGCTTTAGTCTGGGACACTGTAGTGCAGAACAACGCTACTGGACAGAATTCCTGTTGTTTAGATCTGAAGAAAAGGAGAAACATATATTTGCTTCTTTTCCTGCTCCAGTAAGTGCAGCAGCAAAGCTGCTGTTACAGTGATCTTCCAGACAACTGGACCTCCTAGAGGGCATAAAAATGCTGCTATCCCCAGGCTTCAGCAATGCCCTGGAAAGAAACTACACTGTGTGACACAGTGCATCTGGTTCCTGGGAGCTGGATGTGGTAATCCAACAGGGAGCCCTTGACCCCCTCCTATGGTACCTACTGCTCCTTTCAAGGATAATCATTACTGGGGTTTTACAGCTGCATCTCCTGACGGGCCCTAGGCCTTCTCTGAACTGTCCTATTAAATCCTTCCACAGAGCTACATGTTCCAGGGTTTGCTGTTAGGCAGCAACTCAGGGCACAGGTGTCTTAGGAAAGCAAGTGGATTTTGAATGGCACTTCCAGACTTGGAGCAGACCCAAGAACATTATTGCTGAGGAAGAGACATCGATGAGAAACGGTTTCCAGCTCCTTTTCAGGTACTGGTGACTTCAGTGCTTTTTTATATAAAAGATACAGGTAATAGAACACTGATGTAGTAGAGGTGGTTGCTTTTAAACTGTTAAGATGATACAGCCTTAGATTACAATGCTTATTAAAATGGTATTGTTAATCCATTAATCTGCAAAATCAGCTTTTTGCTGGTGCTACAGTTACAGTAGCTAACAGAATATAGAATGGCAGGGTTTGACTGCTGTTCAATTGTGCTGATCACTGTTGTTAATATTTATCAGTTAATATATATCAGTTTACATCTTCAAAAGGTTATTCACCAAAATAGTGTACTTTCAGTGCATTTTGTACATCAGAACAAGCATCGTATCCAAATGCCAGTTAAACACAAGAAAGGCACTGTTTCAGTTAGTGTTTTGGTTCAAGAAATGGCCTGGGTAGTCTAAAATAAAATACCAGCAATCCCCATCTGTGTTTTTAACCTAAGACACACTGGAAAAACATTGAAAATGTGGAAATTCAAACCCAACTATTTCAATAACCATTGACTGGAGCACAATTCCCAAGATGGGCTTCCAATTCCATGACAAATCAGTTTACTTCTGGATACTTTACTTTTGCTTTTGTGATATACACCACTTATACAAAATTCTTAGCAGTTGAATTCTTGAAAATGTCTTTTTATACCAGGCCAAAAATTCATTACAATCCTGCTACATCACGTGTACATCTCCATTTGTAACGTAACTGGGTAACGCTTCCCTGCTGTTTGCTCCTGAAGGAGTCCTGAACTGCTGCAGGAGGCATCATGACTTAGCCTCTCTCTGCAGCCCAGAACAGTAAAATCTTTGTTTCCTGGGGCATAACAAGTCAGCAGTTCAGTTTCTTGTGACCCCTTTGTTTTACACAGAGTCTGTCTTTGCATGGTGATGACTTCGACTCCCTTGACTTGCGGAGTCCCTTCTGGGAAATGAGGCACCAGTGCTGTGCTTCATCACTCAAACGCTTCTATGCTAGACCTTAACTCACCTCCCCAGTAGAGAAAGCCTTGTAAGGACTCCTCTGGGTTACAGCTGCTACAGATTTCAAGAGTGGGATTTGTTGATTTGTTGGGCAGATGCAAATTACCGTGTTCTGTGAGGGTAAGAAGTAAGTGCCTCAGGTGTGGCACTGTGTAACAACCTTCCTCAGGCCGTAGCTCTTGTGAGCTCGGACAAGCTGGGTACTCAGAAAAACAAAAACAGAAAGCAAAACCTGCCTTCATGCAGGGTTGTTTTTTTTTTTTTGTGGGCCCTGGGCAATGTGAATTACATCTTTTTTTCTTCCAGGAATCCTGAGGAATTATACAAACATTATAGCTCACTCCAACTCTACACAGGAAGCCTCCATGGTAAACTAACATTCTTAGTAATATTTTCTTCTTCAAATGGGACAACTCAAAAGAAAAGTGTATTTTTGCTTGGTTAGGAAAAGACAAGAAATATCCTATGCTCCTCAAAGAACTGTAAGACTCAGGGAAGTACTTCTGATTAAAGTCAAATGCTAAATGATTAAGTAAAGCCAAAAGTCATAAAATTTGAAACCAAATCTGTTTGATTTTAGTTAGGAAACTACCGTACTCCTAAGAGATTAAAATTTCTCCCTTTTGCAAGAAATGTGTTTCTGGGAATTCTCAGCATTAACTATGATTATACAAAACAATTTTCAAAAGGCTTTCCTTCCAACACACCTTTTCAAACATGAGTGGTTGGTTGGTTGGTTTGGGGGTTTTTTGTTTGTTTGGGTTTTTTTTTAATATTTGAAAGTGTCAAATGGGACAATTTGGAAGAAAGATTTATTATTTACTTAGTTAGGAAAAGATGTTCAGTTGCTCATACAGAACAGTTGCGAACACCTATCAACCTTAATAAGGGGTTTTTTTTCCAAACTCCTGCATGGAACAGCAGTGCAATGGTGTGGAAAATACCCAAGATTCAGTCCTCCGGCACATCGGGGCCAACTGGAAATCAGGATGGACCAACTTCTTATCAAATACAGGTCTTTTTAACATAAATTTAACAAAATAGTTCCAAGGGCATCCAATCTCACCAATGAATACAACAGACTAGAGATGTGGCAGAAATTCACTATTTAGGAGCTGTACAGACTTTACTGCCCTTTCTCTGTGCTGTAAGACTGCTATTTTTTAACTCAGGATGACAAAGGCTTCGATTAAATTCTACAAACATGCCATCTGGTAGAAGTCCTTCCCTTAAAATTCTTCATGGACTATTTTCAGACTCGGATCTTCACCTCCCTTTGCAACATCAGTAAATGCTAACAGCTTTCCTGAAGGGCTAAGATTCCCTTCTCTGAACACCTGATTTTCTGGGTCACCACCAGTTCCCTTAGATTTATTATTAAATGATTTATTTATTATTTATTTATTATTCAGTACTGACTGTGTCATGTGTTAGGGAAGATGTAGAGTACATATAGCTATAGTCATCAAGACCACAACAGAAGTTTTTGTGCAAGAAAAAAATGATGGTAATTTGCTTACATGCTGCACTTGTCCTACAACTTCAGCATCAAAAAAGCCATTAACTGAACTGTTGTTGCCATTCCTGGCTATCTAGAAGGGTAAGAGGAGACAACGTCTTGAGGAGACAACGCATTCAAAAGGAGTCATTAGTGCACTATAAATGGCAGAGGGTAAAAATCTGCCAGCTAATGGTAGCAATGTGTATGGAGAAGGGAGAAAGTACACAAAGAAATGTTCTATCTGTGGTACGGGAAATCAGCCTTGTGCTTCTTGTAAGCTTTTGAGGCTTTGAGAGCAGCCCCAAGAATGATGAATCCTCTGATAAAAAAGGGCCCAAAGACTGCAGAATGGAGCTTCTTACACAATATTCTGACATTCACTGACAAGTATTTTCCCCTTTAATACAATTTTGCCACCGTCCTTTTCATGTGTAGTGTGGGAGGGGGGTCCTGCAACCTTTTTAGCCTCTAATCTTATCTCCAGGTTAAAGGGTGCAGGCTCTGCCTTAGTCAACTGACTGAGCTGGATGGAATTATGACAGGAATAAGGTTTAAAATGTGTAGACTTAAAAATTAAGAACTGTGATCATAAGTGTGAAACACTGGAACCCTCATCTGATTTGCAATAAAAAGGGCAAAGGCAGATCTGTATTTATTTGTTATTGAGTACCAAATGCTGGCAGAAATTTACCTTTACCTGAGGCTCTTTTGCTTCTTTCTCTGGCTGCCCTCCTACAGCATAATCCCCTGCAAATGGGAGTCTGACACTGTTGCCTCTCAAGAATTCATCGCACTGCCAACTTCTTTTTAAGGACAGTATAACAATTCAAAGCCCCATTTTCATGTGTGCCTTGCTGACTTACTCTCAAATGTAAATGTTCCACGTTCTACTTTACTTCAAGGCAAACCTGTGTAAAGAACCATTTCTCGGATGGAAGGCTCTTTTCAACAGCATCAGGCGAGAGGTGAGAAATTACTCTTGCCCAAGGACCACTGAACTACTTACTGCAGTGAGTCCTGTCTGCCATTTCTGTTTCAAAGCAACTTCAGAGCTCTTTGGCGGCTCCGCTCTGCCCTCCCCTCAGGTGACCCTGTGTGTGTGTGCCCCAGACCAGCCCTGCCCGTCCCCTCAGCCGCGGTTGGGGCGGTGCCCGCGGCCCCCTCAGGGCGGACCCGCCGCAAGATGGCGGAGCTGCGGCCCCGCCCGCGCGCGCCTCGCCCAAGATGGCGGCCGGGCCCCTCCCTCGGCCGCGCGAGCCCCGCACGCGGCGGGGCCGGGCGCGCGCGGACACGCCCCTGCGCCTGTGCGCGTGCGCCGCCGGCCGTTGGGCGTGGGCGCCGCCGGGCACGCGCGGGGCGCGCTCCCGCGGCACGGATCGGGGACCCGCGCATCGGGGTCCTGGACTGGCTGCTCAGTGACCCCCCCCACCCCCGGGCATCCCCGCCCCCGGCACTGCTCCTGGGCCTGGCACCGCTTGCCAAGAGAAGTGACCGTGGGATGTTCCCATCCCTTAACCCCACCTTGCTGCCTGCTGGCACAGAACAAAACACCAGCGAAAAATAACCCAAAAGGGCACAAAACCAGCAGCAGTGCCCCAGCCCAGGTGCCTGCTCTCTGCCTTCAGGCACGCACAGTCCCACCTGGCTGGAAGCGGGATGAGGGCAGGGATTTCACCTCCTTTGGCCTTCCTTCCCCGTCAGCGGCCGCTCTCTTTCAGCCCTGGCTAACAATGAACTGGATGGCTAACAATGGCTGGACTGGTGTGTTGAGGCAGTGCCCCAGCTGGCCCTGCCCCACTGGCACAGGTCCCCAGGGTGTCCTGGAGAGCCCAGCACATGGGACCAAGCCCCGAGCTCTGCAGATCCCCACAGCCAGTTCGACTGTCATTCCCCCCGTGGAGCTGGGTCAGGGGACATTCTGCTCCCCACAAAGCACACACAGCCCCCACTCGCACGGTGACCGTGTGACCTTCCCCCACAGCCCCTCGGTGCCACCTCAGCTCCTCCTGCTGAGCCACTGGTGCTTGGCACAGAGAGGAGGTGTGTTCCCAGGGACTCTGAACACCCAAACACAGACAGCAGAGCCTGCCCGTTGGCTGGAGCGACCCAGAGCAAAGCACACAGGAGCAAAGCAGCATCAATGAAGCAACACAGCGACTTGGGGGTTGAAGTGCTCAGTGTTTGTACAGGATTCCTGAAAGAAGGCATTCCCCTCCTTGCAGGACATGCTTCCCCACTCTCTGGCTGCAGGCACAGCCCCCCGAGGGTCAGGTTTTACTGCACCGTGCTGGACTGAGCGCTGCCAGCAGAGCTGTGGCAGCCACTGCCACTCCATCTTCCCAGAGCTGGCACAGGCGGAGAGGTGAGCCCAGGTCAGAGGGACGCTTCAGAGACAGGAGGAGAAAGTGGCCAATGTAAGGAATGTTAACAGTGCTGGGTATTTGGGATCTTCAGTGGCAGCTCGGTTTTAGGCCCTGGCAGAGGCCACCTTAACAGAGACAATAAAAGAGGTTTTAGTTAAGGCAGAAGGGTTGGCTCAGCCTGTTAGAAGGAAGAGTAGGCCACGAAACACATAACTGCAGTGACACATCCATGCTCTACAGCTCTGCTCTCAGGTGACCGTGGACATGCATCACTCACACTTTTCCAGCTGCCATCCCACTCCATCCCAGCTCACATCCCGCCTCCCACCCCTCTCCCAGCGGCTGCAGCTGCTGATCAAGCGATCCCGGTGAAAGGAAGGATGTGGTGTTGAAACTTTGAGGTGACACCGTGGCAACACAGCACAGACACCGCCAGGGACACCCGAGGGCACGCTCTGAACACTGGACGTGCAGAGAATCTCACCAGAACCCCCAAAAGTGCTGGGTCTGATGACAGGGGAGGCCTCTGCAGCCCCTCAGAGGGAGAAAGCAGCTGTTTCTCCCTGGACTTCACTTCTTTAATGCACTGATGCTCTGACAGCCAGAATAGTCACAGGACAAGGGACTGTGGCTCACACTCAGGCATAGCAGGAACCTCAGTCTAGTCTCAGGTTTGATTTGAAGAGGTACAACCTTGAGTCACTTGAACAACTGGAGAGGCTTTAATTTACGTACAGTAAAAATACAAACAAACCCGTCAGTGGTTTTACAAGTGATGAACAGCAGCTACTACACACATTAGTACTTGTCCAGCTGTTTGCTATGAAGGTGTATCAGCATTTGCATTGCACAGATCAGCTGAGGGCTCCAGGGCTGCTCATCCACAACCACACACCTACACACACCTAATGTCCTGGCCCCGAGCTGCTACACTACGACATGCAGGAGCCCCGGTTTAGAAACAAGAGCAGATGCTGAGCTTTAGCAGAGCACAACCAGAGCACACAGACCCATGTGCAGCCAGTTGTCTGTACTCAGGCAGACAGACAAGCATCAGATGCCTCCAACTTTCAGAGCTGCTCCCAAAAAGAACTATTCTTGCTCTACTACATGTCCAAAATGAAATGTTCGCTCTTTTCAAGGAGTCTGAGTCTCATTCCTAAGCTTTATAATGCAGAAAAGCACCAAAGAGCTCTCTGCAAATATAGACACTGGGTAATAAATGGGGACAGCTGCAGTATTCTCTCATCTACTGCTTTCAATTACCCACTTTCTGCTGCACTGAATTCTGTGAGTGACATGGCAAACTTGTTTCCAAAGGCCTTTGGCTCTTTAAGGTTGTGATGTTCAGAAGTAGAACACACACTGGCCACAAGAACACTAACCCTGAAGGGTGAGAGCACAGGACTGATGTCAGTCTGCCTCAGGAGCTAAAAGCTAAGAAACATCCTGTCAGGCACAGAAAGACAGGTGTCAATGTCAGGCAAAATTCCTAAAGCCAATAGCAGGATGATGAATGATGTCCCCACAAAAGAGAATCCCAGGGAGAAAGGAAGAGCCATCCATCTCAGCCCACGGGCCCAGGGAGCAGCAAGTATTTTGCCAAAGGAAAGCCCTGGGTCTAAGGAACATTGGCAGGTGTCTGGACCACACCCAGAACAGCCTGGCTGGGGTGAGACTGCTCCTAGCAAACTAAACCCCAGGCTTTGGGCTGGGACAGAACTGACCACACAGGCTGAGGCTGCAGAGCACAGGTCAGCTCTGCCTCACTGCCCAGCTGCTGCCCCAAGGCAGGTGTGTCAGCCCTCCCAGCTCCAGAACATTCAGTGGCACAGTTCAGACAACGTGGAATGGAGTACATCGGATGAGCACACAAAGTTTGAACAGGACACAGCAGCTTTCACGAGGGACTGCTTGGCCAGGCTGGTGGTGGTGAGGGACACACAAGGGCTCAGGAGAGTGGAGGGCCGGGCCCTGGTCTCACTGGACAACATCCCTCTCCCCACCCCCACAATGCTCCTGTGTGCCTGAAACGTGGGAAATGGGCTACTAGACCTGAGTGAGTGGCAAGAACTTCTGGTAATAGCTCTTGGTAACGTCAATCATGAGTTCCTGGGTGCATTCTGGGAGCTCCCCTGAGAAGAGTCCTGGAAGGAGAACAACAGTATTGACATCAGTCATCGTGCACCCTCTGCCTGCTATGCACTAAAGCAGGGAGTTTCACAAGTTAAAACTATTTCTAGGCACTAAATGCTTATAAGCAACTGTGCTATAGCAATTTCATTTAAAATAAGGATATCCATGTTATCCACACTCCTGTGAAAGGGAAGTTAGAGGGAGCATACCCGGGCAGCCTGAGAAGACAGTGAAAGGTGGGACTACAGTTTCAGGAGGCAGTACTGTATTGTCCAAGATTTTGCAGCAGTCTTTCAAAACACATCTACGACCCTAAAACAGAGAACAGGAAAAGTTTATACTTAAAACACTATAAACATGAGATCTTTGGCTTATTACTGACACATTACCTAAATTTCAAGAAGATTAATTGTTCAGAACACATTCTGTATAGGGGATCACAGGAATAATTCTTTACCCTGACTGAATGCTCCTCCCAACAGAATTAACTTTTCTTTTTGAGGAGAACCACATTTGCTTTGAACTAGCACAGGTAGAGCTGCACATCAACAAGTCAATGTGCTAACTGGCCCAAGTCATGCAGTGCCAGCAAGACCTTTTCTACCTCAGCAACCTTGACTATTTGGTGTTATTTGCACAGAAACACAACTCCACTTGTACTCTGTGGTCAGGCTGCATTCCCTGGGCAGTCCTGTTAGCCACAGGGACAACACTGCTGGGATGGATTTTCCAACCAGCAGCAGCTGAACCTGCTGTCCTTGGAAAAGCAAAGCTGAACACCATGCCTCCTGCAGAGGAGGAAGAGGAGGAGGAAGGCACAGCCAGAGTAAGTGCCTGCTCTAGCCAGCTGGTGCAGACACCTCTCAGCTGCTGTCCCAAAGCCTCAGCAGTCCCCAGGAGTTTGCAGAGAGGACAAAATGGCACTCACAATGACACAGTTCTTGCCTATGTGCACGTAGGAGCCGATCTGGGCCGCGTTGACAACACAGTCCTCTTCTATGAACACGTGGTCACCAATGTGGAGAGGGAAGAAAGCCACCCTGTGACAGAACAGGTATTTGTTTGGTGCACAATAAACAAACTGACACTGCTGGACCCAAAATTACCCTGTGGAGTCTCCCATCCCCAGATGGATTAGCAGATGTGGATTTGGTGCTAAGGGAGACAAAACAGTAAATGGTCTCTCTCCTCTCTTTCTAAAGGATGGCTCAAATGAGCACCAGGAAGATGTTGTAAATAAACAAAGAGCAACTGAAACATGCTCTTTACTTTGCTATTCTGATATATCCTTTCCTTTGAAGTGAACACTAACTCTCAAGGCACAGTTGAACATTTGAGAAAGAGACAGGTTTAGACAGATGCATTTCTGCAAATTGCTGCAGAACGAACGGGGTCCTCTGAATAAAAGTCTTAGTCAAGCTGACAGATATTTTTAGGTGTGTCCCTGAAGGAAGGGGCCTCTTACCCTTTACTGAACTTCTTGAAGGGTGGCCTGATGACGCTGCGGCTCTTGACCACGCAGTGCCGTCCCACCCGCACGTTGGCCAGGTCCCCGCGGATGATGCAGTCGTTCATGACTATTGTCTGTGGAAGGGAACAGAGGTACGTGAGATCCAATTCCTAACCGCGTTAGCAGTTGTTACACACACTCATGCCAAGGTGTGGTCACTCCAGTAAGATTATGTCACCTTACAGATGATTCTTTCAGTCAAAAGAAAAGCGAGAACAAAGCAAAAGCACAGGAGGCTGCAACCAGCAGCTGTGCTCCCGAGCAGCAGAGCGAGCCAGACACACCGCCAGGCTCAGGCACAAGCGCGGCGATGCTGTTCTCACCTTGCCGTTGAGGACGATGTTCTGGCTGCCGCACAGCACGGACTGCCGGCTCACCTTGTTGCCCGAGGCCTGCGGGGAGAACGAGCGCGTCAGGGCGGCTGTGCCGGGCCCCGCCACCCCTGTAACGCCCCGGCGAGCCCGGCCCGGCCCCCCCGGTTCCCCGGCCCCCCTGGTTCCCGCTGCCCGGCCCCCGCACCGTCTCGATGTACTCGGACTTGTTGTAGAGCATCTCGCTGAGCTCCATGGCCGCCTCCTCCTCCTCCTCCCTGCCCGGCCCGGCCCGGCCCGGCCCCGCTTCCGCCGCGTCACCTCCGCCCGCTCCCGCCCCGGTTGCCATGGAGGGGCCGCGGGCCGCGGGGCTGAGCGGCGCCGACAGGGAGAAGGTGCGGGGCCGGGCGGGGCCGGGCGGGGCCGGGGGGCCGGTGTCGGTGCCTGGCCCGGCCCAGCCCAGCCCGGCGCGGTGTCTCTTGCAGCTGCGGGAGAAGCTGGCGCTGCTGAGGCGGGAGTACAGCGAGACCGTCATCCGGCTGCGGGTGAGCGGGCAGGGCCGGGCCGGGGCACGGCGGGGGACACCGGGGCACACCGGGGCACACCGGGGCACACCGGGGCACACCGGGAGCCGGTCCCAGCCCCGCCGGGGTGTTGTGTGTCCGCAGCGGGCGCGGCGAGCTGAGCGAGCCAGGAGCCATGGCCGGCGGGAGCGGAGCCCCCCAGGTGGGAGATGGAGGGAGCAGAGCCCCCCGGGTGGGAGATGGAGGGAGCAGAGCCCCCCAGGTGGGAGATGGAGGGAGCGGAGTCCCGGGGTGGGAGGTGATGGGAGTGGAGTCTCGGGGTGGGAGATGGAGGGAGCGGAGCCCCCCGGATGGGAGATGGAGGGAAAGGAGCCCCCCGGGTGGGCGATGGAGGGTGACCCCCCAGCTTGGTGATGGGGCGGTGGGAGCTCCCGGGGATCCCGTCAGCCGCCGTGTGTCCTCACCCTCCCCAGGCAGTAGGTCCGGGGGCCCGGCCCAGCCCCTCAGTGCCCCTGTGGAGCCGGGATGGACCGGCCCTGCCGACCCCCTCGCCCGCTGCCCCCTCACCCGCTGCGGCCACATCTGCTGCCCCCACACACGGCCCTTCCCCTGGGCTGAGCCGTGCTCTGCAGTAACATCTCTGCTTCCTTCCTCACCAGGTCTCCAGTGCTCTGATCCCGACTGTAAGATCCTCATCTTTCCCTCCTAACAATGTTTTTCTTGGACAGGACTTTGAAAGTACTTTACACGTGTGACATTTTTTCCCCCAGGTTCTAAAGACCATGCATCTCTTAGTGCTGACAGAGGTGGACTCCCTCAGTTACAGACTAAAACCTGCTCTGATGTTGAGATGGAGGAGGCAACATCTGTCACGTTTCAACACATTGCAGAATTTTCCAGCAATGAGGTTAGCCTGCAGGACAGCTCACGGGCAGAAAGTGTTCAGGCCAGCCAGGAAAACCTGTGCTGTGGGATCACTAGGCCTGTCCTTGAGGAGAATACATCCCAAACCTCCAGAGGCATGATGAAGCTGAGGAGACGGACAAAGGCTCTGGAATCAAAGGAAAGGAAATCAGTGCGTGGTGGGCATGTAACCAACACTGATGAAACAGTGAAAAGTCAAACTGCCAGTGCAGAGAAGCTTCAGTCACCAGTGTTCAGGCACAGCACCCTCTCACACACTGAGGAACATCCTGAAAGGCCATCCGGGCCAGCTCTTGTGAAGGGAGAAGGAAACAGTTTCAATCCTGAGGCCGCATCAGGAGTTGTACAGGAGGTGTTTGAGGACAGTGTGGCTGCAGGAGAGCCTGAGCTGTCCCCACACGTGCAGGGGGGTCACAGCAGTGACCTCTGGCAGCTCAAGTGCCCAAGGGCTGTGACCACGCCTGGCAACCGTGAGCCATGTTCACAGGACGGAGACTCTGTTTTACTTGACACCAGAGGTGATGGAGGAGAGGAATCCCCCAGTGTAATAAAACAACTGGATGGTGAGGTTTTGCATGAAGATCAGGGAGAATTGTGTGGCCCCCTGGATTTAATGTCAGAAAATGAAGCATTGCCTGAGGATGGAAATAACACTGTAACCAAGGAGAGCAAAAGCCATGTAGGAAAGGAAAGTGATGCTGATACCTTAAATCCCTGTCTTGCAGATCCTGCTCTGGGCACTGCTCAAGAACTGTTGGAGAATCGACAGCTTGAAATCCAGTCCAGACTTTTTCCTCCCAAAGAGGGGACGGCTCCCGAGGGCACGCTGGGCTCCTGCACAGTGGTGGAAGGGCTGCTCTTCCCCGTCGAGTACTACGTCAGGACGACTCGCCGCATGTCCAGCTGCCAGAGGAAGGTGGACCTGGACGCTGTAATCCTCAGCCAGCTGGGCAGGAGCAAGAAAGGTCAGCGGAGTAAGTGCAAGCAGAAAGATGCAAACTCAGATCAGCCCTCCCCAGAGAGAGCTGAGGGTGATTTACAGTCGGGGGTCATGCCGTTCCCTTTTCTTGGGGCAGAAAAGGATCCAGCAAACTCAAGTAGTTCTGGGAAATCTCTTCCTGTGTCCAGCAGCAGCAGCACTTCACTTGGAGCCATTTCTCAGAAAAGCATCATTAGCACAAGGCAGGAGCAGAGTCGATCCCAGAGGAACCAGAAGGGAAGAAGAAGGTCTGCCTGCAAAGCCCCCATGCATCCAGTGTCACAGGAGCTTATGGAGAGTGTGGATCTCATAAGAGCCAGGGAAAGAAGTGCTCTGCTGCCAAGTGAGAGCCAGAGGGAAAAAGAAAACTGTGATGCTAACCTTGAAAAGTCATCCTCAGATGAGAGCAAGTTGTCTGATGCTGCAGCATTGGAGTCTGGAGAGACAGGAGTGACTGAAGCTGCACAGGCAGCGGGTCCTGATGCCCCTCAGGGAGGGAGCCAAGTGCCAGGCAAATATCATAAAACTCTGTTAGAGCGGGTTCAAAATCCACCTCAGAGCAGCGATGCCACGAGCCCAGGGAATGAAACGTTTGCCAGACACATGGGAGATCTGGAAGCCAACCCAGCTGTGTGTCAGGCTGATAAACACCCAGTGGCGAGAGCGAGGAGCCGGCGAGGAGCTGGCGGGGCGGAGCAGCTCCCCAGGATCAGCGTCCCTCTGCGCCGCTCCCTGCGCTGCTCCGCGAGACACGGGGCCCGGCGGGGCTCAGCAGGTACTGCTCACGGCCAGCACTCCCACAGCTCCCTCCCCCAGGCACGGGAACGGCCAGTGCAGGCCCTGCTGCTCACAGCCTGCGGGGTTCAGTCAGGAAAATAGGAGAGGGATTAACTATTTCTTTTTTTTTATATATAAATGAGATTTTTTTTTTTAAATTAAATTATTGTGATGCTCGTGTTCCTTGAGCAATTTCAGAAACTTTTGCTCCAGCAGAGGAGCAGGGCTGAGAACTTCCTGAGCTGCCATTGCTGTTGGAGCAAAGGTTGTGCACAGTGGAGCTGATTTCCAGCAAATGGGTGTCCATCCGTCCCTCCAACTGAGTGTGCATACTAAGGAGTATTTTCTTTTAGTGCTAACAAGTGTGAAACACAAGATGTACCCTGAGAGTCTGTGAATATTGTGAAAAGTGTTGGGAGAAAACCCAACGAACAAAACTGAGCAAGCACTCAGTTCTGTCAGGCTTTGGCCACGACCTCTGAGCTGAAGGCTTGATGCAGAGCAACTGCAGATTGTGATGTCTTTCCAGAAAAGGGCCCCTTCCACGTCTTAAGATGGATATGGCTCTTTTTTTTTTTTAAATATATTGGAGTGGCAGTCTGGATGAGAGATTCTGGAAAGGCGAGTTGCTGATGTTCTCTCTTGTTTCCTTGTGTCCAGGTGGCAGCAGCAGAGGACGCAGCTGTCCCGTGGGCTCGGAGGGTCCTGCTGCTCTCAGCCTCCCTGCTGCAGACCCCGACACTCGCTGCTCCCTCTTATTCCGCAGCCCCCACTGGCTGATCCCCAGCCTGGGCATCAGGGACTTCCACTTACCAAACGAGGAATTTGGAGTACTGAAACTGGAGAAACTGAAATCTTCCCCTGTGAATGACTTGGAGGATTTTGTGCCGGGTGTGTCTGGATGTGGTGTGGCTCCACAGGGCACACCAAGTGTGCAAGTGAATACAGAAGAAAAAAGTCTCAGGCATAATGTGATTTCACCTTCCAAAACTGGATTGCCCAAGCTCCCTGCCGTGGAAAGCCCGGCTTCCAAGAAGGAGCTTTCCACCCATGAGTTGCTGTTTACTCCCACGGGGACTGTCTTAGCTGGGGCTTCCATCCAGCCTGAGTCCCAGATTTCCTCTTCTGTTTTCCCTGCCGTGGGTGCAACCCCAGGTGTTTTACCTTCAGTGCACAGTGAGGTCTTCCCAGGCACACCTTCTGTGCCCACCTCTCAGGGGACCCTGCCTTCCTCCCGAGGAGCTGCCCAGGTCCTGGGGGATGGGGCACACAAGGACGCTGCCATGCCGCTGCTCCCGGACAGCTGTGCTGCAGGGGCTGCCACACATGGGGAGGAACAAGGTACAGTGTTTCCCTTAGCAGGTGAAAGAGGTCCTGAGAATCAATCTGATCAGGCTGTGGCCTTGGATGAGCATCAGCAGTCAGAGAGCAAAGAGCAGGGATCCTGCAGAGCTTCTCCTGAACAGGTAACCAGCTGGGCTCTTTGCCAGGTGTACTAAACCAGGGGGTTTGTGGGCAAATCCCCTTTTCCAGAGTCTTGTCTGACTTGAGGGGAAAGGCCTGTTTGGATGCTAGTGCCTGCATGGATCATAGCTTTCCAGCAAGAGCATGCAGAGTGACTGCATGAGAGTGACAGAGAGCACTCAACACTTCTGCCTTGTTCTTGCAGGTGCTGAATGTCATTTCAAAGTTGAACTGTCCTCCTTCTTTACTTGTTTGTGCAGAAAAAAGATGGAGCAGAGCAGTTGACTCCAGTGCTGCCAGATGGCCCCGAAGAAGAGAACTTGCAGCTTGTGTCAGAGCTGAAGGTGGGGGAACAGCAGAGAATTGTTACTGTGGCAGCAGCAGCTTTGCAAGACCAAGTTTAACAAAAATGCAGCTGATAATCTTGTCTATCAGAGGAAAAGCAGCCCTGGTTTGTTTTGGGCAGGATTCCTCAGGTTCCTGTGCCGTGGATGTGAGCACAGTGTGGTGGGAAGCAGCTGGCTGCAGGGAGCTGTGTGTGGTCACTGCCTCCGAGAGCTCAGTGTCCCTGTGGGAACCTCTGGCACCCAACCACTGGGGAAGGGTCTGCACCTGGCAGCTAGGAGAGGTATGGACACACTCCTTATTTCTAGAACTTACAGCAGTTTGCTTGCCCTGTGTGTTAGTTCCCAAGATACAAGGAGCTTGTAGCTTCTATGGTCACGTGTTATCTACTGGAATTTGATACTCCATGCTCAGAATGGTGGCTGCACTTCAGCCACTGCCTTGTGCTCTTTCCCCTTACAGTCCTTAGAGACACTTTTTGCCTCTTATATTAACAGGGATTAATGAGGTAAACAGGCAGCAAACAGTTCAGCTGTTTGCTTCTTGAGAATGGCCTGAAAATTAGTTCTGCTCCACATCATTTTACTTGAAACAGTCTATAAAATCAGAATGAAGTCAAAGAGACACTGTGGGTGACACTGAATTCTTGTTTTGCTCTCCCAGATTCCTGTAATCCAGATTGTTCCTCTGCCAGACACCTGTAACCTTGTGTGTGTAGCACTGGGAGAGCTGGAGATTGGAGAAATAAGGTTTTGTATTTATTTATTGCTAGCACTTTGCACCCTGAGTAGTTGCAGCTTACCTCTCCTCACTACTACCTTAGTAGTGACTGAAATTATCTTTTTATTAAAGTGTTACTTTCTCAGTTGCTTTAGCAACTGGAGAAGGTGCAAGGGATTTCTAAAAATCAACTATAAAGACTTGTTCATTCACCCCAGAGCTGGCAGACTGAGTAAATATAGGCTGATTTGTGTATGCTGTGGCATGTTTGAGTGGTGCTTCCTCCTGTCATGGTATGTGCTTGTCTCTTGATTTAGGACCTTGCTTTATTCTTCTGAGACTGACTTGTTCAAGCACTCCCTAGTGAAATCTGGGAATATAAAAGCAGTTGTTGGGCTAAAGGACCAGAGGCTAGTGAGCAGCACCAGGACCCTGCAGGAGCAGCAAGTGGAGGTGGTGTGGCTCTCGGGGACAGGAGGGTGAGTTTGGGGTGCTCGTTCGGGGTGCTCTCAGTGTGGCAGGTGGGATAAAGTGAGGAAATATCTTGGATGTAGAACAAGTGGGTTCCTGTTCTTGCTGGAATGGTGCTGAGCACAGAACAGGCACTTGTTATTTCGACTGCTTTTCTATGTGCTGATCTCCCTTCAGGAGCAAGGACAGGCAGACCCTGATGCCCCCTGAAGAAACTGTTACAGCCTTTGCTGAAGTAGAAGGGATGAGAGAGGCCTTGGTGGGCACCACTGCAGCCAACAGCGTTGTGGTGTGGTCAGTGTTTCCCCTGCCATGGTTCAGGGGGTGGGGGCTGGAGCAGAAAGCTGGAGGGTTGGGCAGGGGTGCTGGCTGGCTGCTGAGCCACCCGTGAGGTGGGGTTGTCAGAGTGGTCAGTGTGGCCCCACAGTCTCATGGACAGGGAATGAACTGTGCTGCTACAATTCCACTGCTTTTGCACCATTCTCCTTACACCCTCCCTGTGGCCTCTTGGCTCGTTTGGTTGATGTGGAACCAAACCCGTGTCCATCCTGCATGGTGGTGTAACTGTGATTAGAGGATGAAAGTGTGTCAGAGTTTGTTTTCACCAACTGCAGGAATCTGAAAACGGGCCAGCTCCTGAGGAAGATGCACGTTGGTTATTCCTACCCAGCTTCCATCTGCCATCAAGCATATTCCGACTCCGTACGTACCTGAAGTTCAGTTCATGCTTGGGCTGCACTGACTGGGCTGGGGACACACAGGACTGAAGTTTCTAGAGGATAGAAGATAAATGCATAAATCCATTGGGTCACTGAGCTGTCACTCTGCTGTGTTGCATCAGCCCTTATCAGCCAGCAGCTGCTTTGGTTTATATCTAATTTGATAAGGAAAGTAAACCATTTCTGTTTTGTTCAGTGAAAATATGTATCACTGTCCACGGGGCTGTGATTAGAGAGAGACCGCAGCTGTTAATTTTTGGAAAATTCTTTGCGTTTTTCCCCTCCTGCTGTTGTTTTTAGTGATGTCTTTTCCCTCTCTCTATCAGGGCCTTTTGTTTGTTGTTTTAAGTCATCCCCATGCCAAAGAGAGCGAGTCCTGTGGAAACCCGGCGTTCCGCGTGGTGGCCTTCAACCCCCGAACGGGCCGGAGCCGGGGGGTGATGTTCTCCTCCCTCCCGCCCAGCCCTGCGGGCAGGCAAGTGCTGAGGGCTGGGGGCTGTGCTGGCTCCTTCCAGGGGCTGTGGGAGGGCCCAGAGCGTGGAGCAGCGCTGGCAGGGGGCCCGTTGCCATCTCCCCGGTGATAAGGGGCTGCGTCCGGCGCGGCCGCGTGTCCGGAGCAGGGCTGGGGTGTGGGTGGGCCTCTTCCTGCCCGCTTCCCGCCGTGCCCTGACCCCTCCCCAGCTCTGGGACTGGGGGCTGTGTCCCTGGGCTCCTCGGGCAGGCCCCTGGAGCTGCCTGCAGCAGTGGCACCCGGGCCAGGTCGGTTTGTGTGGAGCTGCTGCGGGCAGATGGCCTTTTCCTTCCTGTGCCCTGTGTTTTGAGGCGTCAGCAGGTTCAGCCTCGGCTTTAAGGCTCAGCCTTGCAGTGTTCCTTGCACAGGAAATGTGATGGATGTACGTGGATCAAGGTCATGCTTACTGAACAGTCACAGAATCACAGAAAGGTTTGGGTGGGAAGGGACCTTAAAGACCATCCAATTCCACCCCCTGCCATGGGCAGGGACACCTTCCACTGGACCAGGTTGCTCCAAGCCCCGTCCAGCCTGATCTTGAACACTTCCAGGGATGGGGCTTTCTTTAAGGAATTGTTTTTAACCGTACCTTTTTTTAAGAGTCCACCTTTTTCAAGTGTGTTCTGAGTCTCGAGAAGTATTTTCTTGACCTCCTCCCTTCTCAGCTGCGCTGGAGGCACAGCCCGGACTGTAGCCTGGCTGCAGCTGGGCATTAATCTCTACCTGAACCGCAAGCTAAGGGGACAAACACTGCGCTGCGTGGTGTTTTTGCAGACATCCTGCTGTGTGCTGACCCTGCTGTCCCCGCAGGTACCTGGAGGGTGACGTGCGGGACGCGGCGGGCGCGGCCGTGCTGACGTCGGGCGCCGTGGCCGTGTGGGACCTGCTGCGGGGCCGCTGCACGGCGGTGCTGCCCCCGGGCCCCGCGGGGCGCTGGGCGCTGGCGCGCTGGGCCGCGGCCGGGGCCGGGCTGCTGGCCGGGCAGCGCGACGGCACCGTCCGCCTGTACCGCTACCGGCATTCCCAGCCGGGAGCCGCCTGACGGGGGCAGGACCCGTCACCGGGACCTCTGATGGGACCGTGTGTGCCAGGAGAGTGCGATGCCATTAAACGTTGTTGCCTTTGGATGACTCTGTGTCTGCCGCTGCCACACTGGGGCACTACTGGGGGGCAGCCACAGGCTGCTGGGGGGCTGTGGGGAAGGACCTGCTGTCCTGCTGGCCCGGACCAGCAGCGTGTCCTGAGAACCAAGAAGGCCATTGGGATCCCGGGGTGTTGGGAAGAGCCTTCCCAGCAGAGTAGGGAGGTGATTCTGTCCCTCTGCTCATCCCTGTGGAGGCACACCTGCAGTGCTGTGTCCTCAGGACAGGAGGGACATGGAGCTCCTGGAGCAGGTCAGAGGAGGCTGCGGAGATGCTGAAGGGACTGGAGCATCTCCCTTATGAGGAAAGGCCGAGGCAGCGGGGGCTGTTCATCCTCGAGAAGAGACACTGAGAGGGGACCACCCCAGTGTCTGTCAGTGCCTGCAGGGAGGCGGCAGAGGATGGACCAGGCTCTGCTCAGAGGAGCCCAGAAATGGGACAAGAGGAACGGGCAGGAACTGATGCCCAGAAAGTTCCACCCGGAGATGAGGAAGAACTTTGCTGGGCAGTGAGGAGCACTGAACAGGCTGCCCAGAGCGGGTGTGGAGTGTCCTCAGTGGGGATATTCCAGACCCCTCTGGACACAGTCTG
>JAWWES010000169.1:1408826-1453311 GCA_035583135.1 Lophotriccus pileatus
CGCGGGCGGCGCGGGCGGCGCGGCCTCGCGCAGGTACCGCGGCAGGGCCGGGCGGGGGCGGCGGGGCCGGGGCTGGCACCGACACCGGCACCGACACCGGCACGGGGGCCGCGGGCCCGCATCGCCGGCGGGGACGGCGGCAGCAGCAGCAGCAGCGGCGGGGGGGGAGGAAGAAGGGGCGGGGAGGCCCCGGTTCCCGCGCGGCCGCCGCCTGCCCGTGCCTTTCTCCCGGGCACGCGGCCGCGGGCGGCCCGGAGCGCTCCCGGCGCGGGCGGGCAGGGAGCGGGGGTTGAGGCGGCGGGGCCGGGGCCCGTGCCGGCCGTGCTCCCCGTGCGGCCCGAGCGGCGCGGCGCGGCCCGGTCCGTGCGGCAGCCCCGTCGGCGCTGCCCCGCCGCGGCCGAGCGCGGCCCAGGGACCGAGAGTAACGGGGTGGGAAATGTGTGCTCGGAGAGATTCTGCACAGTCACCTTTCCCTGAGCGCCCCGTGACACGGAAACACGTTTTTGCGTTTAAATAGTGTTAGTCCCATTGTTAAGAAGAGGGGAATGGAGGTCCTGCCTTAGGAAAGTAAAATAACTTGTCTCGCAGCTTTCTGTGCTTCCCGCACGTGGCGCGTGTTGCCCGCTAGGTTTAGGAGCGTAAGGCTGGTATTTCCACCCTTTTTGTTTCTTTTCCTGTCTGCTTTTTGTTTTGTTTTGTTTTTTTTTTTTTTTACTCTGGCCCGGAATTAAAGTAGCACGGCGGTGTGTGTTTCGAAGACTGCAGTTGTGCTCTCTTTCCCTAGATTGCAGTTACAGGAGATAGACCCGGGAGATCCTGCCTTCCGCCATGGCTCAGTTTGGAGGACAGAAGAATCCCCCCTGGGCTACTCAGTTTACTGCCACGGCGGTGTCTCAGCCAGGTCAGTTTACATCTCTCACTATTTGAACCCTGACATCCAGGAGATTTGGAGACTCCGGAGTTCGCTGTGCACTGAGCAGCGGCACCATCTAACTAACTTATTTTAAGCCTGATTAAATGGTTAAAGTTGGGGGGGTTTTCCCAACCGTAGAGGCTTTAAAGGTGATTGCCTAATATTGGCTGTTGGTTTTGTTTGTTAGGTTTTTTAAGGGGGGATAAGTGAAATCCTGGGTGAATTTGTATGGATTTGGACAGTAAGCAACATATCAAGTTACTCATATCCCAAGATGTGTAAATCAAATTACCTTTTATCAAATTACATCGCTCTAGATTAAATAATAACAGCACTAATAGGGCACTACAGATTTTTTAAGTGCTGTCACACTTTCATTTCCAAGGCAGTCTAAATCAATGTTTACAAATTATTTTGCCTTTATTAATATATTGGACATACTTCACCCAGTGGAAAGTTGTCTGAAATTTTTTACTTGGGTGAGGAAGTTGGGGTTTTTTTTAATGCTAAATTAGAACTTAAGGATCCCTGTAACTAAATGCATTGCCCTAAATAATGGGAGAGGGTTTCCTTGGATTTAGCTAAGAAGCCTTATTTCATGGCAGGGTACTGTATTTAAGAACTGGTTTTCATTTTCCATGTTGCCTTATGGTTCTGAGGCAAGAATGTGAAGCTTGCTGCAGCATGGATTTTGGTGCTTCCACTTCCAGTTTTGGAGCGCCTTTTGCTCTTCTGGAGTGCAGATTGTTTCTTCATGAAGTGTTGTAGTTACGTTGTGTGATGTGCAAAGGCTTCAGCGAAGCTGGGGTGGGAGGCAGTGCCTTGTTGAAGAGCTGCCTTGCTAAAGGGTTGTGTGCTTTCTGCATTTGCTCTGATTTGGTATGAAGTTCAGTGTCACACCTCCTTTGTCCCTGGCTTTCTGTCTGGGAGCCTGGCAAAGGTTGGGAGTGCTTGGCATTCCTTGAAGGTGCATGTCTGGGGTGGGAAGAACACATCTTTCTCCTGGCTCTGTTTTCTTTGCCAAAGTGAATCTTCTTTCTCTCATTTTTCCATTGGTTACTGACCCAATGGCACTGTATCCTCAGGGAATGGCCATCCCCCACGTGTTTCACCCTGCTCTGTCCCAGTGTGCCTTTTGCTTTTCCTCCAAGCCCATTCTGCCCCATTCCCTACCTAAACTGTTGCTGTACCTACCAGCTGCCCACAGGCAGTTTTTCACTTTCTCTGAATAGCTCACACTTCCCTTCTCCAAATGGCACCAGCTCCTGTAAGAAATTCCTTAACAGCTGGAAAGGGTTGGCATTGGGAACGTGGGAGAGACAGACTTTGGTTTTGGTTCTCCTGTGTGGCTGTGTGAGACGTTGGAGCAGTCAGAGCTGGGCTGTTCCCGATGTGCTGGCTGATGTGACAGCTAATGCATCCAAAACGGGGGGCAGATGAAGAGCCAGCTCCAGGTCCTGTCTCAGAGGAGAGCTGCACAAACCTGCCAAGGGGAGCAGCTGACAGTCATCCTACAGCTCACTGAGGAAGGGCCTGGAGAAGAAGGGGATGGAGTGCACATCAACTTCTTATCCACTGTCTTGTGCCTGTAGCTCTGCCCTTGGCCAGCCTACTCTGGAGCCTCCTTAAACTAAATGAAGTGCAAAATGTAACTGGGATAGAACTGGTCAACATCGGTTGCTGGGAGATTTTTCACCTGCTCAGTGAGGACACATCTCCAAGGATTTTTAGCTGTTCATCTGATCCGGCAGCACCTGACTCAAACATGAGAGCCATTAAAGACCTAACATCTGGTTGCACTTTTGCCTTCTTACTGTGCTAGTGCCACGTTCCTTCACGTTCCCAGTGTCCTCTTCAGGCTGTAGTGTCTCTTCGGTATCCCTTGAAGGCCTTCAGCTCCCTGTGTCCTTTGCTGCAATCCCTTGCTGTTACTGTCTGAATCCTCCTTCTTCCCTGTCCGCTCTGCTGAATCCAATCCCTGGGATTCTACAGCCCAGCTTCTGTTTTAGTACATACTTGTTCCCCTGCCTTTTTTATTGGTAGCTGTGGTTGTGATTTATAATCCAGAGTACTGCTGCTCACCTCTGTCTGCACCCAAGAAGTTGTGCACATTGGCTCACCCTTGTGAATCCCAGTGGTCGTAAACTCATTTTTAAAAAACACACTTACCAAATGTTTATATATTTTCAGAGGTTTGGCCAGGGGTGTTACATGTATTTATGTGTGCCAGCTGTTTTTATCCAAGTGTCGGGTTCCTTCCCCAAAGCATCAAGGTGCTTGGGAATGAGGGAAAGAGAGCTTTATTTTTGTAACACAGGCAACGTGATAGAGAGCCTTTTCCTAAACTGTCAAATGCGGTGAGTGACCATGTTATAAACCCAGTTTGATCATTGCAAAAAGGTAATTTCAGGGTTGTGGGGTTGTGGTTTTTTATTTTGGAGTTTTTTGGTTTGTTTTTTTTTGTATTGCTGATGTAGATGCTGTCTTGGCCATCCCTGGTAAAGAAGTAACAAAATGAGTTAAAGTTCTTAATTATTAAGTGTGGTATTCTAAGATAGTTGTAGGGTGACATGCTGTGTAATGAAGGGTTCTGGGATCCCCTCAGGAGAGCTCACTCATTACTGTCTGTGCCCGTGGTATTGGGAGGGAGATTCCAGGAGCCAGCAGAGAGCAATGTTTGAAGAGAAGCTCCTACACGGAACACAGGCAGTTTCTCTACTCCTCCTCTCATGGATTTGTGCATCACATGGCTAAAACCAGAATAAAGCCCCCGCCATGCTGGTTAAGCATTGTTAAAGCATAAATTAAATCATAACTTCAGTCGTGCCTACTACGACTTAAGAAAATTATTTTAGCTTGCATAATGATGTGCAAACTCCTGAAATGCCTGCAAAGGAGAACCCCGTCCTCTTCTCTCAACCATCTGTTTTTGGCACGTCTTTGGTTTGTGTGGCAGTGCTTGCCATGTGCTTTTCTCAGGGTTGTGATGAAAAGCCTGTTTTTACAGACCTGCAGAGCAGGGGAAGCCCCAGCTGTGCTGTGTTCTGGCTGATCAGGGGTGTTGCCTTTGCTGTATCATTGCACTGGAGTGAAGAAGGGTGCAGCTGGTGGAAGCTGAAGCGTCTGTAGCTCAGTATCCTGTTACTGCTGGTGGCAAAGTGTGAGAACAGGACAAGCCTGTGGCGGATCTCAAGCCACTAAGGAAGAGTAGCTGATGCACAGCTTGCTGAGTTGCTGTAAACAGATGTCCCATGACAAGTACTCTGAGCCCAGTTTCTAGTGTGTGCCTGTTGAAAGGAGTATTTTTGGAGTAGGTTGTGTGGTGTTTGTACTGCGAGTGCGTTAAGCTTGAAGAAACTTGAACAGCCAAGGACCCACTCTCACGATTTCTGACAGCTGTGAAAAGTGTGCAGAGCCCTGCACAGGGTACTCCTTCACTGCAGCTCTAACAAATCTATGTCGCTTACCGAGGAGACAGATGGAGCTACGTACTTTGAAGATGTTTCCCCGATTTTAAAGCATCTCTGGATTTTAGAAGGAGGAAGAGGTACTACTAAATACTCCCTCTGTGCTTGTTACAACAGAAATGTCTGTTACCTAAAAAGATGCTTGAGCTGCAGCCTGGGACTCCTGTTTCTGTCCAAGCCCTTTCTCTGGCCGTGCCATGCAGTGTTGGGAAGTTGCTTGGACTGTGTTTGAAGGAAGGCATCTCCATCACCACCTACTGAGATCATTACAAATCCTAAGAATCTATTGTTTGTCACTGCACGTGCTTGTTGCCAGTAATAGTAACATGGCAGTCAGATGCCAGTTCCACACTCGGTCCAGGATTCGTTCCCTGTCTCTTGTTTTTCTGTGTGATTTTTTTCCCTTTTTTTTCCTTTAAACTAGTAATGCAAACTCAGTTGCCTAATTAATTGAAGCCTGTTTGACTGAGATGAGTACACAGATGAAAGGTAGTCCCATTAACTCCTGGAATACTTCAGGGCAAAGCAGTAGGAACAAGATACAACTCTGAAAAACTTGTTACTACAGGTGTTGCCTTTGGAGGAGATCTTGGCAGTCTTTCGACTTTGCCCTTTCTTATTAAGTTGACGTGCAGTGTTGTAGATGACAGACACCCAGATAATATTAAATGCTCAAAAAGTGACAGTAGAGGTGGCAATAAAGCTTTTCCTTGTTTTTCCTTTTTTGACAAAATGGGCTGAGGGTCTTAGAGTGAGCTGGGAGTTGCATGAGATAATTATGGGTTATGCTGAAAGGGAAATTACCGTAGCGAAACTGAAGAGCTGAGTAACCCTAAAATCTGGGTTTGGGAGTAAGCATTTTTGTGGGTACCCCTGGTCCAAAAAGTAGGAGAAAACATGTGAAACTTGTTTTTTGTCTTGATTCCCAACTCCATCCCTCAGCACTGGAACATTAGAACAGAGCATTAAACTGAGAGACAGCGGCTGGCACAGCCACACGGATTCAGAGGTGACAGCATGGAGTGAGGGTCAGCACTAATGGGAATTTCTGCTCAGCATGTGGCAATAAATAAGAGGACAAAGATGAACACATTAGTTATTTGCCTCGAGTGAGCCAGCAAAGTAATGCAGCCAAGAGAAGGGAGAGTTGTCCCAGGATGCAGCAGCATTCTGAATTATGTTTAAAGTCTATTTAAGGTGTGTTCCAGATGAGGGTGTGCTTGTGGATGGTCAAAAATGCACATTCAAATTGAAGCTGATGATTGAAGCTGAAGGCAATAGGATCAAGAAAATGGAGGGTCTGTCATGAGCGAAGCTTCAGATTTTGGTCACTAACTTCTAAAGAAATGCAAATATTGGAATTTTCCAAGGGAAAAAAAATCATGAAATGCTGTGCATTGCAGAATGCTTGATTTCACTTTTAAAATAGTATTACTTCCTGGAATAGTTCCATGAAAATATTTGATACTGATCATAGTGATTATTTTCACTTGCACATATATTTCTTCCATGTTTCATTCCAAGACAGTAAGGTGATCAGTGCCATCCACTTGTTTTCTGAAGACTGTGCTCCGCTGGAAGGAGCAGCATGGTGGGGAGGATTGCATTTTTCAGGAGCTGTTGAGTTGGGTACAGCATTTTTGTGTGTGTTATGGTGATGGATGACCAGCTACAACCAAAGTCTTACTGCATCCCTGGGTCAGGAGTTAAAGCTTCACATCAGTGAGAAAAGTGTGGAGCGCCAGCTCTGCGGGAATACTGTAAATCTGTTCTTCATTTAATTGTGCCTCTTTAATGGTTTTGAAAGGGAAAGAAACCCTGTTCCTCTTGAGTGTTCCTCAGTTTGAGGATGGTTGGCTGACCTGTTTTTGCTGGTGGTGTGTTTCCCTGACAAGTTTCTCTTTGGATTTATTTAAACATGTGGGCTAAACTGATAGCTTGGTGACGTGATATTTGATCATGAAGCTGCCAACAACTTTTTTTAAAAGTCCTGCCAAAAAGGGAGCAGGTTTCCAGGTATGTTTGCAGTTTTTCACTCAGATACACATTTTGCAGGGCTCTTTCTCCCCTAAAAGTTCCATCTGTAAGTCTTAAGCATACCTGGTTCAGAAGCATACCCCGTGGATAGCTGCTGCTCATGATTTCCTCATGTCCTGTGGTGAATTAAAGCTGGTATGTCAGTAAAATAAACTAATCCTTTCTTCCAGGCAGTTTTGAGTCTGGGCAGCACAAGCCCTTCCTCATAAGAACTGGAGAGAGCTTGACTTGGTCCCTGATTAAACTCCCTGTTGTTCCAAGGCAGTTCCTTCCCCACCAGCCCCCACTTGTCTGACACCCAGCTCACGGGGACGGAGCCAGCGCTGAGTGAAGTGAAGCCTTGTGTGGTTTCAGAGCACACGTTCCATAAGCCTCTGTTCCACAGCTGCTGTTACAGTAAAGATTTCTCTTGCCTTCAGATAGAACGAAATTAATCAATTAATTTATACAGAACAGGGCAGCACCTTCATTTGGCTCATCCAGAAGCTGAATGCGTTCAGGGAAGAGTGGGGGTGGGGGTGTCTGGGGGTGGGTGCAGGGGGGATGACAACTACTGAAGCTATACAGTGGTGAGCAGCTCCAGAGAAGGAAATTGAAGTCTCTGTGCCTCTGCTTTGATTTACTGTTGGTAAGTGAATTTAGAAGAGAAACTAGTGAGATGTGATCCTTTATCTTGAATTTTGATTTGTCTACTTCTCGAGCTTGACTCAGGAGAACAGCACCGCGTCCTGTCGTGTGGCTGTTGGGAACCTGGGCCGTGTGAGGCTGCTCCGAATGCTCAGTGTGTGTGTTCCTTTGCAGCTGCCCTGGGAGTGCAGCAGCCCTCGCTGCTGGGAGCCTCTCCAACCATCTACACCCAGCAGACGGCGCTGGCAGCGGCAGGTCTGACCACACAGACCCCCACCAACTACCAGCTCACCCAGACAGCTGCTCTCCAGCAACAGGCTGCGGCTGCAGCAGCTGCCCTGCAGCAGGTAAACACATCAACAGCAAACACTGTAACCCAGTGGCTTTGGAAAGCTAAAGTGCCCGGGAGAAAAGGAGAACGGGAAATGGGGAACATTGCAGTGCAGACCAGTTTGAACAACAGTGGGACTGTGGGTTTAGAGCTACCAGTGGTTCTGTTAGTCTGTGAAGGGGGGAATTTTGGCTATGCAGCTGCTGACTTTGAGCTATGGAAAGCCTTTTGGGAGGAGGAGTTTTCCTGCATCTAAACTGAGAATCTCAAGTATCTTCCATCACTATATATACCCTCAATAGCATTTTGCATGATATCGTACTTTGCCCTAGATACTGTCTAAGTGTCAGGCTTAACAGGAATTGTAGACTTGAGCTAGGAAGAGGACATCAGAGTCCCTCTAAAGGCTCAGAATATTTATTATGAAAATAATACATGTTGGCATTATTCGTTATGTTTTGTATTAGAGTTGTTAATTGTTAATAGTTTCTAAAACTTGCTAAGCAGATAACTTGTGTTTGGTATTTTTGAGGTGATAATACTTGTGTTTATGAGATATTTTGCTTTTATCTGTTTCAGCAATATTCACAACCTCAGCAGACTCTCTATAGTGTACAGCAACAGGTTTGTCTGATTCTTACTGTGTACATCACAAATAACTTTAAAAATAATGTTGGTTGTGTGTCCTGTAGGATTTGTCTCTGAAATCATCCTCGTATGGGAAGTTGTTAAAAGAAACTTAAGTAATATTTTTTGTAGTAAAAGAGTACTTGAAGTTCATAAACTTGGAAAGACCTATCCCGAATGGAAACCTGCCTACCTTCATGCAGAAAGGAATTTTTAAAAATATGTTCTGTTCCATGTGTACATGATTTCTGCTAAACTTTGCTCTGAACAGGGCCGTGTATTTTAACTGCTGGAAAGATGCTGTCCAGAAAAAGTTCCTTTTTACGTTTTTGGTTTTTTTGGGTTTTTTTAATGGTCTTCAAACTTAACAGGATCTTGCAAAAGAATAAAAGGGCATAGAAATTATAGGCCTAAGCTTCTTCAGCTGCCAAAACTTTTTTTGGTATTGCTATTAACTTTGAGTTCCAAAAACCTAACATTTCTGCTCACTGAATAAACCTGGATTATACAGGTTTAAAATTAACCACATGAGCACAGTTTCTGCATATGCAAAGTGCTAAAATGACCAAGCCCCAAAGGACTATTAACTGATTCAGGTTAAGCAAAAACTCTTACTTGTACAGAGGAGGTAAAATTGTACAATTTCCTTAAACATACAAAATTAATTTATAACTTTTATTTATTTTAAGTTGCAGCAACCTCAGCAGACCCTTTTAACTCAGGTTAGTTTGGTTTTATTGTTTGGTCTTCATCCCCAAACACAGATAATGCAAGAGTGCAAATTTGTGACGTCTTGGGTACTTTAAACTCTGAAATGAACTAATATGAATGGACATTTTATTTGTACAGGTTTATTTTATCCAGATGTTAAAATATGCATAGCCTTGTTTCAAAAATTAACAGCAACCACTTTTCCTTAATCTTGAAGGGAATATGTGTGTTGATGATATTTTAAAATTTTTTTTGTTTGTTTGAACTTCAAGTGTCTAGTTGTTTTGCAGTTAAGTAACCTACAGGGAGCATCTTTCTTTTCTTCATGAAGGATTTTAACTTTTTTATGTTAACAGTATGTGTATAGAGAGATTTAAAAAGAATCTTGCTGAGCTTGATGGGTTTAAAACACGCAGCCATTTAACACACTGTAAGTTGCTCTGGTTCTGTTTGACTTGAACTTTTAAACAGGCTATAAAAAAAAAGGTCAAAATAGTTGACTTGATTTCATTATCTTACTGTGTTCTGCTTTTGTAAGAAGGCAGGCACTGGAAGTCCTGAGTCAGGGAAGGGCTGACTTTACGCTGCAGTTGGGATGGAAATGCAGAATGATCTCTAGTGTGTATTCCTGGCAAAGTCAGGAATTTGCCTTCTCTTCAGGCCCACCAGATGAGTTGCCTATAAACAGTGATGCAGCCTTCATGTCTTTTTTTCTGGACAATGTGCATATTTTGGGGAGAGAAGAGTAAACAAAGCCATTCTTCATTCAAAGTAGGAAAAACGTTATCTTGAAAAAAAAAAAAAAAAACAAAGAAAAACAAAACCAAAAAAACCCAACGACACGACAAAAAACCTCAAAAACCTTCCACCTTCTGAAAATCTCCATTCCGGATAATTTCTGTAGAATCCTTCTAAACTGCTGTGTCCATGGCTAGAGGGCCTGTTCCCGGTGGGCAGCTGGATTTATGGGTTGCTGTGTTTGTTGCAGCCAGCGGTCGCACTCCCGACCAGCCTGAGCCTGTCGACGCCGCAGCCCGCGGCCCAGATCACTGTGTCCTACCCAGCTCCCCGCTCCAGCCAGCAGCAGACACAGCCACAGAAGCAGCGTGTCTTCACTGGGGTGGTCACTAAACTGCATGATACTTTTGGCTTTGTGGACGAAGATGTCTTTTTCCAGCTTAGGTAAGCTGTACAACCTTGGCTGCAGCATTCTGACAGCCTCGCTAAATCAAAGGTTTAGAGGGTTGCACTCTAATTCTTGGACTCCTCTTGTATACCAGTAGTGAGTGTGTTGTTTTCTTTTCAACAATGAAAGTCAGATGGGCAGAGAGGTTCAGAGGTGCTGGGTCTGAGTTCCTTCACGTCAGTTTTTGAATTTTCTTAATACAAACCCCAGACCTGGGAGACTCAGAGGGCATTACCTCCTTCTGGTAGGAAGCTGCAGAATTTGTGAATGATTAAAAGCATAAAACTTGCTGCCTGCCTGTCTTAGTACTGTTTGGGGCACTTTTGCTTTTGGGCCAAAGGCAGGAAATTATTAAGTTCCTGTGCATACACTGAACCAAAGCACTTCTGCTGAATTTGGGGGTAGATGGTCTTCCAATAAGCTTTTTTTAAGAAATTTTGTCTACTTTCTCCCAGCTTTAAATATAACCTGCAGATGTAAAGCTAGCTAAATAAGGCTCTCACAGTATGTTTTCTGTAATGTTTGCAGTGCTGTTAAGGGAAAGACACCTCAGGTGGGTGACAGAGTTTTGGTAGAAGCTACTTACAATCCTAACATGCCATTCAAATGGAATGCTCAAAGGGTACAGACACTTCCAAATCAGGTATGTTGGGTTACCCAGGGTCACCTGCAGTGACTGACTCTGGTTTAAGGTCGCTCACGACTCGTCTCTGTTGTGCTGCCAGAACCAGACCCAAGCCCAGCCGCTGCTGAAGACGCCCCCGGCTGTCCTTCAGCCCATTGCACAGCAGACGTTCGGGGTCCAGGCTCAGCCACAGCCACAGTCCCTGCTGCAGGCACAGATATCAGCAGCTTCCATCACACCTCTGCTGCAGACACAGCCTCAGCCACTGCTGCAGCAGCCACAGCAGAAAGGTGCTCCTCAGATGCACACGTTTTGGTGGGGGGGGCTCTGGTGCTTTGTGCATGGTGGTTGGTTGTTAGTCAGAAAGCTGAAATAGTACGGAGGGGACTATGTAAAATTTTTAGATTGAACATGTCTCAAGGCACATCAGGAATCACCTGGTTAGTGAAATCCCGACGGACTCCTGCTCATGTTAAGATTTCATAATCTGAAAGCGAAGTCAATGTAATTTTTATTCGTTCACAGTTGACAGTGTTAATAGCAGTGTAGTCCTTCAGCATCTTCTGCAGTGTTTAGCAAAATCAGGTTTCACACAGCTGTATTGTTAAAACTATTACTTCTTTGTTTATTTATTTCAGTTAGCCAGGTTGGCATTTGAGAGAAGAAACTGCCTGACATGGCAAACCTAAAACAAAAGTGGTTGTGGGGGTCTCTTGAGTTTTGAGTAGCTGAGGAATCAGAAATAGAATTAATAATAAGATAATATTAAGACCTGTCTTACCCACAGTAAAAGCAAGGGTAGAAGATCCTAAGCTATCACTTAAGCAGAATTGTTTTGGATAAATGCTTTCTATAGTCTAATTAGTCCTGGTAGTTCATTAGTGTTTAGTAGAGTTTGCTCCTTTTAAATGAGTTGGTTAAATGTCTTAAGACAGCAAAAGTATGTGCTGAGGGATTGCTGTAGCAGTATAATAAATGGATTTAGGAAAAACTTCCCAGGATGCTGGGTTTTTTTAACCAATGAATAGCCTCAAAAATAAATAAGATTTAGATCTTCTTCAGTTCAGTGAATAGGTAGTATATCTGTCTTAATTTACTTTTCCAAGAGAAGGCTTAGCTATTTACTACGATAGCTTCTGTGTGCTTAGGTTATATTAGCTTTCATCTTAAGGAGATGCTTTTAAACTGGGGTCACCTACTAAAGTCTCAGTTTGCAGCAGTGAAGAAAAGCTTAGGTCTCTTGAGTTTTTTTGGGTGGGTATTAATAATTAGATTTATTTGACTCTAGAGTTGGTTTAGAAAATATACGCAAGTGCGACAGGTATAAAGCAGCCACGTTTGCAGAGTGTAGGTAGTTCTGTACTGATCCTGTACATTGTTGTTTCAGGTGGTTTGTTACAGCCCCCAGTTCGTCTGGTTTCACAGCCTCAACCAGCTCGAAGACTTGACCCCCCGTCCCGATTTTCTGGGAGGAATGACCGAGGTGGAGACCCAATGCCAAACCGGAAAGACGACAGGAGGTGTGTAGGCTAGATTGTGATCAAAGCATTCCATAAAGACCTATCCTCACCCAGAGCTGAGCGGCTCCAGACTGAGCCAGTGAGACACACAAGGGGCTTTACGTCATACTAGGGAAAGTTCTTGCCTGTCTGAAATGAAGGCCTTCCATAATTAATGTCTGTTGTAGAGAGACTGTACTGGAACTTCTCTCCTTTTTGTGAGCCACCTTTGACAGGTCTGGCTTTCCTTGTGCTGGAAACCATTGTGTGTTGCCAGCACGCAAAAATCCTTGTCTCTTGTGTGTTTTAAGTCGTGAGAGAGAGCGAGAGCGCCGCAGGTCCCGGGAGAGATCCCCGCAGAGGAAGCGCTCCAGGGAGAGGTCACCCCGGCGGGAGAGGGAGAGGTCCCCTCGGAGACCCCGGCGTGTCGTCCCTCGCTACACGGTCCAGTTCTCCAAGTTCTCCTTGGACTGGTATGTTCAGAATGTTTACCCACAGCTCCTTTAGTCGGGGGCACAGGTCCCTGGGAGCCGTGTCAGCACATGTGGACAGTGGGAGGTAAATGATGGATTTGACTTTAAAGAAAGATCAGATATGTGATGGCTGAGAACATTGTATGAGAAACTTGTGTGAGGTTCTGCATTATTTTTGAATGCTCTTGCGAAAAAGCTTTATAACCCTGTTTAATAAATATTGCCTAACATGCAGTCACCTTAATTGGAAGAGTGTTGAGTAGTTACTTATTTTTAAATTTAATCCATGACACTCTAACTTCAATATGGTGCTCTTCAGATTTTTCATATGCAGTATCAAATATACAGCGTTTGTGTCTGCAATTATTACACCCCTAATTATGTGCTTTGTTAGAAGTTGCTTTATTGCTGTGTTGTCCAACCAATGCTGTTCATTTCAGCCGGAGCTGTGACATGATGGAGCTGAGGAGGCGCTACCAGAACTTGTACATCCCAAGCGATTTCTTTGATGCTCAGTTCACATGGGTGGATGCTTTTCCTATGTCTAGACCATTTCAGCTGGGAAACTACTGTAATTTCTACGTAATGCACAGAGAAGTGGATCCTATAGATAAGAATGCGGCTGTCCTTGACCCACCGGACGCTGATCACCTGTACAGTGCCAAGGTTTGTACGGGGCTCCCCTGCTGTGGCTGTTCACCAGACATGCTGATCAACAGGGTGCAAAGGGAGTATAATGGTACTGAAAATATCCTACAGCTCTTCGAGCAAAAACCTTTCAGTAAAAAGCTGGTATGTAGAGCTCGAAGTATCCCGGCTGAAATTCAGTTTGTTTGTCCTAAATCTTGTGTTTACTGAGAGCTCTTCCATTCTCTGTACCCAGTAGCAGTGATCTGATTATAGGGAAGAAAGCCAGCTCCTACAAGACCTCTGAAGGATTTCTTAGGCAGTGCATTCTGAATAGTTAATGGAGCCCTTTTTTTTCCTTTAAGTGTACTTTCTGTGCAGTTTGTGTTACTCTCTTTAGTGGTACCTCCTTTCTTGCCCTCCTCCCCTCCTCTCAATATTTATTGCTTTCTTTAAAGTGGATTGAGATTATCTGAATGTCAAAATACATCAAGGGCTGTAACCATATACAAAAGACCTCAGTATCAAAAATTTTTCCTAAAACCTGTTCCATTTGGAATACCTTTTGTGAAAATAGGTCTGAGGTGTCTAGGTCAATCTGTTTAGGAAGTATTACATGTTATAGATAGGTTTGGAAACAACTGCCTTTAACCCCTGTATTTCTGAAAGACTTACTTTCCTTCTGTGTAGAAGAACTTCAAAGCCTTGTCTCAAGTAACAGACATACTGTTTTTTCGGTCTATTTGTGTGGAGCAAGAATTGTCTTTCAGAAGATTAAGCTTCAAAATATAGTCAGTAATTGAGAAGGAGCACCCTAGTCCATCATATAACCTGCTTAGGGTACAAAGCAGCCTTGTTAGGTTTTGCTCTGTGTGTTTGCAAGTTGTGGTCATTGTTTACCAAGGCTGATGTGACTTCACCACAGGTGATGCTGATGGCCAGTCCCAGCATGGAGGATCTCTATCACAAGTCCTGTGCTCTGGCTGAAGATCCCCAAGAACTTCGGGATGGATTTCAGCATCCTGCTAGACTTGTAAAGGTAAATATGCTTCAATGCCAGACACTTTTGGCAATAAAGGTTGGTTATAGAGCTTTACAACGTTTGACAACAAGAGAGGAGCTTGTAGGCAGCTGACTGATGGCTTCATCTTTTCTCTGAAGAGACCTAGTTTATATGTCAGTTCTTTTTCCCATTTAGAGGAGCTTTGTATTTACTGCTTTGTTCAACTTAATCAAACTCAAACAATTAACTTTTTTGGCTGTTTTTTACAAGCACTTAGTTGTTCTTGAAGGGCTCTGCCGTGAAGAGAATGCACATGAAGCAACAGTTAAGTGACCCTTGTGTTAAGTGAAACTTAACTATTGTTGAACTGAACAACCTGTAAGTGCTGTGATGTTTCAGGACAACACACTTGTTTTCCACTTAAATTCTGTCTTCTAGCAAGTGGGAATACTTCAGTTTACAGATACCATGCTCTTGTGGTCTGACCTTTTGTAGGTTTTCTTTATCACTTTTAAGCAGGTACATCCATAAATGCATACTTGATTTAAGACACCATTTAAATTAGTGTCTGTCTTTTGTGTTAGAAAGCTTTTAATTGCAAAGGAACAAGCCTGTACCAATAAAAAAACCTGATGGAAAATCTTGAAAGCAAGAATGAGTGATGATGTTTTAAACCTATTCCATTGCTGAAAAAAATCTGTGGAAAAAAATAACTGAACTCTTTCTTGACTGATTTTAATTTTCAGGTTTCAAAATAACGTGACTGTTTACTCACAGATTTCAGTGTGTGTGTGCTATGAAATATTCTTTGCACTTTGGGAAAATGACTTTTTACCCCTGACAGGGCAACATTCAGAAGACTCTTTTTGTCTAGTTTTTAGTGGGTATGAAAGGCAAAGATGAAGCTATGGCTATTGGAGGACACTGGTCCCCATCACTGGATGGACCTGACCCAGAAAAGGACCCCTCGGTGCTGATAAAGACGGCAATTCGTTGTTGCAAGGCTCTGACAGGGATTGACTTAAGTGTGTGCACGCAATGGTAAGTACTGCACTGCAAAGCCAAGGGCATGTAGAAACACTTGTCTATTACCAGGAGTTAAAAAGAAAGAAAAAAAAAAAAAGCTGGGAAAACCTTTTTTCTCTGTCAGCTGCTCTTGGTAGTTCAGGTAAACTACTCAAAGGATGATTCTGTTTGGTAATAAGCTTGATTGGTGGCAACTGTGCTGATTACTGCATTAAGAACTAATTAAAAATTCTGGATTTATTTTGACTTGTTATATTGTAATTTTTTTAATGAATGTGCATTGAAAATATTTTTCATTTTGTGTATAGCTGGAGAGGATCGTCAAGAGAACTTCATTTCATTGTTCTTTTGTTATAAATAAATAGCCGCTCGTTACACAGCCATATTTTCTCTTGATGAGTTTCTGTCCTATGTTAACACTCATTTTAGTCGTACTAATACCAGGAAATTCTGTTGTATGCTAAATTTAAAGTGCCTCAACAACTTCCATTTGCACATAAAACCTACATGTGCTAAGCAAACAGTTGTACAAAAAGCATTCTGTTGGTTTGCCTCCTTTTCCGTTGTGATCCTTTTTTTACAAGTGTGCCAAAAGAGAAAATATGGCTTCCATAATTTTTTTCTTTAGATAAACTTCCAAGGTCTTGCAGCAAAGTTTCTTTACTTGATGTGCTACAAGTGATCTAGGCTCTTTAAAATGTATTGTAGAATTTTTTTTCCAACATGCTTCTTCCCTTGCAACAGGTACCGTTTTGCAGAGATTCGCTACCATCGCCCTGAGGAGACCCACAAGGGGCGTACGGTTCCAGCTCATGTGGAGACAGTGGTTTTATTTTTCCCGGATGTTTGGCATTGCCTTCCCACCCGCTCAGAGTGGGAAACCCTCTCCCGAGGATACAAGCAGCAGCTGGTCGAGAAGCTTCAGGGTGAACGCAAGGAGGCTGATGGAGAACAGGCACTGAACGCTAATCCCTTTTTCTATTTCTGCTTCTCACAGGCACAGGAACACAGGCACAAAATGCACACCACATACTACACCACACACATACACAGGAGGAACATAACTGGTAACAATGACTGGTAAACCAGCTTTCAGCAGTGTAGTGAATGTTGGTTTTTATTTTTATTTCAGCTAGTTCACTAACTTTAAATGTGTGTGCTGATATCACAAGTGGAATTAAATTGTGCTTACGATGCGCAGAACATTTTTTTATTGTAGACGTAGTTGCTGGAATCTGGGACCAGTTTTTGAGTGAGATGCAGTTTATGAATAGCTGTCTTTAAACATTTTGCCATTTTCTAAAATTTCTAAATTCTCTCTTGTGGCCAGTTCTAAATGTGATATTTGAAACTGAACAAGCACTAGTCTGAAACATCTGAATTTCAGGCCATGTGGCTGATCAACATCTTGGAATAAGGGAAGGTCTGACTGAACCAAGAGTAATTTGGGGCATTTAAAAAGCTGGGGGAAGATCACACACTGTATGGTTACTGGAGACCAGCAGTGTCTGTGTAACCCCAATATTCTTTGTGGTGTTGCTTATCACCCTTTTGTGTTCCACAGATCTGGCTTGTATTGGCTGAGTGGCACTGTGATCATTTACAAAGTGGTAGAATGTGTGTGTGAACTTGTCGAAATAATAACTTTAGGAGAAGACTGTCTGAAACAGTTGTGACCTTGCACAGATCAGCAACAGAATTTAAAAAATAACTGAAATGCTTTCAGGCTTTCTGAATGATAATTTCTAAACTTTATTTGTCAGGATGAAGAGGAAAAGGATGATGGGGAAGCTAAGGAGATCTCTACGCCTACACACTGGTCTAAACTGGATCCAAAAACAATGAAGGTAACAAGCACTTCTTAAAACTTGATTCCGTGGTACATTCTCACTTCTAAGACGTGACCTGAAATACAGCTGTAGCTGTAACTGAGAAAAAAACCACTTCAGTAGTGTTTTATCTTTGCTGATTTTATAGGTATGTGTATGCAAGAATGACTCCCAATTTTAAATAATGAATTCAGCTAATTGAATGTGTTCTGACCTTCTGAACTTTGTACAGTTAAAGGCTATCACGTATGATACCTTAACTGGAAAATGGAAGTTCTGCAGTGATCAGCCAGATTACTACTTGCATTAAAAAAGTGGGGTCTAAAATACTTGGATGTTCATTTGAAAAAGCAATAATTGTACAAAAATGTATATCAGGAGATATAATAAAAAGTTTCCTCACCAGGAATAATAATATTACACTATTTTACTATGGTAAAATCCTTTTCCTGCCTCTGAGAAAGGTTCCTCAAAAAGGAGTTCTTGAAGGAAAACATCACTTTAAATGTAATATGTCTTTCGTATCAGTAAATATTAGTGTTTTTCAGGACATATTTAAAAACCACACTGTTGACTTTTCAGGTCTGTTAATGTTTACTTCACTTTCTCTACTAATGAGATGTTTTGTGATGTCACTGCTTGATGTTTCCCAGGTAAATGACCTTCGCAAAGAGTTAGAGAGTCGAACCCTGAGCTCTAAAGGACTTAAATCTCAGCTCATCGCTCGACTGACAAAGCAGCTCAAAGTAGAGGAGCAAAAAGAAGAGCAAAAGGAGCTAGAGAAGTCTGAGAAAGAAGAGGAAGAGGAGGAGGATAGGAAATCTGAAGATGACAAAGAGGTTAGGATTTGGACATACTTGGTTTAGGTCTTCTTAAGTACACATTAAATATTATATTAAAAATTTGTATAAATATATATAAATAAAAAAAGGTCAGGAATTTGTATGTGTTGAATGTACTCAGTTGTGCTGGGATTTTGTAGTTCCTGGAAAACTGCACTGGGAACTCTTGCTGTAACTTGAGCTGTTGAATCGGAAAAAAGTCGTGGCCAGTTTGAATTTCTTTATATCAGCCAAGTCAGCTAAAATGTGCAACTGCACTTAGGGTGTCTGAATTAATGTTAGACCTTAAATGTAAGGAAAAACAAATCCCAGACTCCTGAGAAAAACACACTCGAGAACAAGTGAACAGACTTAACAAGACCTTAACTTCTTAAACCTACATGAAAAGCAGCTGCTTAGTTGTACTGGCTTCTGTGCCTCAAACAGTCCAGCTTCTTCACATGGCTGCTGGTTTGCTTGGGTTTGTTTTCCTTTATGAGGAAGGTTTAATTTTTGGTTTTGGGTAAGCTTGCTGTGTGCTGAAGTTTCTCAGTTTGGCAGTTGGTAGTTGCTGTATGACTTAGCTGGTTTTGCTGTTCCACAAGGATAAACAAGATCTGTGCAGTAAGGCCAAAGCTCAACCACAGAGAAGGGGCAGAAATGTCTGTAGAGTGTTGTGCATCAGTTGGTTTTAAATTGCCTTTTTGTGTGTTACCTGCTGAGCAATATGGGCTGATGGGAAAGGTTCTATCTCTGTAAACCTTGCTGAGGGAGCAAGGGCCACATGCTTGCTAATTCCGTCAGCTGCTGCTGCCTTCTCCCACAGCTTGGATGTGTTTCATCCAGCTTGGGGTTTCTTGCCACAGCTTTCTTTGACATTGGAGGGGAGCTTTGATTGTGCTTTTTTGAAAAGCACAAGCTCTGCTGTGACTGTTTGCTCTGTTCAGGAGACTTCAGTGCTTCTCTCTTGCCATCAGTCAGCTGGTGGCATTTTACCCTTTGTAACCTTCTGTTTCATTTGCATCAGTTGTATGTGTAGAGATTGCATTTCCCATAATCAAGAGTTGAGTAAATTGTCATCTGGGGCCTGTTAAAGCTTTGTTGGGTGTCTTTGGGGGGATGGTGTGTGAAGCCTTTCTCTTCCTGTGCAAGGAATCAACAGCTTGCTGTGCAGTACAGCTCTGGAACGTCCAGGCTGAAATTCACCTTTGGAACATGCTGTGTAATGTGGTTTTGCCCCTTTGCAGGAAGAGGAGAGGAAACGCCAGGAAGAGCTGGAACGTCAGCGGCGGGAGAGGCGCTACATCCTGCCTGACGAGCCGGCCATCATCGTGCACCCCAACTGGGCAGCCAAGAGCGGCAAGTTCGACTGCAGCATCATGTCCCTCAGCGTCCTCCTGGACTACAGATTGGAGGATAATAAAGAGCATTCCTTTGAGGTAACTCAGCTCCTTACAGTTGGCCATTCTTGCTTCTTAGCAGTGTTTTAAATTGTTAAAGTTTCTGAGGACACGGCAGAATAAAACTGAACTGAGTTTGGTTTCTTTGTGCAACACCCCGTGGCTTACAATAGCAATGTAGTCACTACCTGATATCCAAAAGGAAGGCAAAGTTTTTCAGACATGGAGTTTGTAAGAAATGTGACGTTACATGAAATTCTGACGTGGTGAAAGTTGCTAAGATGGCACCCCATGGCTGTTTTATTAAAAATATAGGCATTTTTAATATGTGTTTTAAAACCTCTTGTCGGTTCTCTTTTCATTCTTTTTTTTATGTGCAGGTGTCATTGTTTGCAGAACTCTTCAATGAAATGCTTCAGAGAGATTTTGGTGTCAGAATTTACAAAGCACTGATTTCTCTCCCAGAGAGAGAGGACAAAAAAGACAAAAAAAGCAAAAAAGATGAGAGAAAAGAAAAAAAAGAAGAAAAAGATGACGAAACAGATGAACCAAAACCTAAGAGAAGAAAATCGGGAGATGATAAAGATAAAAAAGAAGACAGAGATGAAAAGAAGGTCTGCACTTGGCTCATGTCTATGCTGTCTGGATCAATACTAAACTGTTTTTATTTGAATTTTACATTATTGCCTTCAAAAACTCAGCTCTTGTAGTGTTAGTTAATTGATTCAGCTTCTTATTGTATTTAAATATTCTTCAATCATATTCAGTAATATGAAAGTTTTAGAGGTTCATTTTAACATTCAGCTCTGTCCCACAGATCTGTATCTGTGTTCTTAAGTGACTTATCAAACAAATGCAAGTTTGGGATGACCTGGCAATGAGGGGTTTTATTTGGCTGGTTTTTGATGCTGACCAGATAAATTTTTTGGAACTTTTGTTACAGAGGGAAGATAAAAGGAAAGATGATTCTAAAGATGAAGAAGAAACTGAAGATGACAATAATCAAGAAGAATATGACCCAATGGAGGCAGAGGATGCTGAAGATGAAGATGAAGGTATCTTGAACTATGAATTTTGTGACTCTCAGAAACTTTTGTTTTTATTGCCACTGATTATGTTCTTTGAAGCTGGAGAACGCACTGGAAGTGAGCAATTGTATTAGACTAATTCTATTTTAGTAACTTGGACGAGTTTCACGGCAGATGTAAGTACCTTTGTGCGAGGCATTGTGTGAACACAGTTGATGTGAAGTAGCTGTGGTGCTCTGAGTGAGGCATGCATATAGAAGTGGTTTTATTTTTTTCAGAATGCAGACCACTCGCAACTCCCATTGAAGTCAGTAGGAGATGTGAGTATTCAGCACCTCTGAAAAACCAAGCCACTTTTACGTGCCTAACTTCCTACTCCTCAGTTCTGGAATGTCATCCTGGCTTTGCTAGGACGGAGTGTAGTATGGGGTGCTGTTTGGGTGGAGTTTTGTTTGCCTGAAGAAATAGGGGAAGAGTCTGGAGAGCTCTCCTGTCTCCAGGGAGCAGCAGGAGCCCCCTTTCCCTGCTCAGACATTCAGAGAGGTGTAAGACATCGTGTGTGCTTTTTGGTTTGTTCTTTGGGGTAATTGCTCTTCTGTGGAGAGGCTTTGCTAGTGATGTGGGTTTGAACTGTGTAGATACTGCAGTCCCAGAATTTGCAGTTGTATTTTGGCAGAGTACTGCACCAGCCTTAAAATATTGGTGCTAATCTGTGGTTTCCAAAATAATTCCAATTTGTTTATAATTTGTCTGGGAGAGCGCCCTGGGCTTTTGTGTTCTGTGCAAGTGCTACTGCTTCCCATAATCTGTCCTTGTGCCATTCCCAGTCAGAGTTGCTGAGAAACTCCAACAAGCCATGGAGGTGCAGGAGAAGGTGGTTGGTTCTCAGTGAAGGGTCAGTAAAATTAGCCAATTGTTGTGATACGCATTTTTTTCCAAAGTTTTCCTCACAAAAAAGGTGAGCTTAAAGCTGAACTTGGCATGTGATCCTCTGACCCAAGACTTGCACATAAGGTACAGAGCTGCATGTCATAATCCATCCCAGCAGTTGTCATATCCCTCTTTCTCTCTCCCAATTTAGTTTTACTGAACTGTCCACCTTGGAACAAAAAACCTGCCATTTCTCATTCACGTCTAAGAAGTGATGTGATCTGTAACTTCTTGGAGAATCTAACTCATGGGGACAGTAATGTCTCACTCTGACATGAGTACAAACACGTGTTTTTAATTAGATAGTTTTGGGGGGGGGTTATTATGTAAAATATTTGAGAGTAAATAATACTGAATTTGGAATAATCATGGTTGAGTGCAGGCTCTGCCAAGCCTCATTAGGGAGAATTGAGGTAATTTTCTGCTCACCTCTGAAGTAGATGGTGATGTTGGCAGAACTCACTTTGGCCTTGTTAGCATTTGTTTCAGCTCTTCTATCCTGTGTGTGAAAGAAACACGGGGAGAAAATTATAAATGGCTGATGTTACAGTGAGACTGGAGAAAAATGAGGATTTAACAGGGCTCACTTCAATGCCTTTTTTTTTAATTGTTTTTCAGGGAAATACATTTCAGATGTTTGGGGGTTTATGTGGACTTTTTTTAGTGGCCAAATGTATTTTGAGGTGATGGGTACATAATCGTTTGCTGTGGGTATGTTGAATTTTCCTTCTGTTTTCCAGACCGGGATGAAGAGGAAATGAACAAACGGGAGGACAGAAGAGAGGGCAATAGGCACTGTAAAGAGAAGGCATCTAAAGATAAAGTAATGAACATCTTTCTTAACAACTTTCTGGTCCTTGTTAGATGTATCTTAATTGCAGATTAGTTTGATTTTTACTGTAAGACCTGTTTTTCACTTGGAAACAGCTGTTCAGTAAATGATTAAGGGGAGAAGGGATAATTCGTGCTGTATAATTATATTATACATTAGCATGAACAAAAGGAAAGTGCCTGCCAGATATTCCTATCCATTGTGCTATATTTCCTTTAAATATTTGAAAGATTACCAGTCTTAAATAGTTTGGTTGTATGTGATCTGAGTAGGTAAATGCTCATTATATTAATTACTGGACAGAAAGCAATGGTAAAATGAACAGAGAAATAACTTTTGTTAACTGAGAAGTTTATGTATATTTTAGTAAATGATGAGGAAATTATGTTTTAACTGCCTAATGATCCCATAATGGATTTTTTGTAGGAGAAAGACAAGACCCAGATGGTGACAGTTAACAGGGATCTCCTGATGGCTTTTGTTTACTTTGACCAAAGTCACTGTGGATACCTGTTGGAGAAGGACATGGAGGAGATCCTGTACACGCTTGGACTGCACCTGTCCCGCGCTCAGGTCTTGTATGGCACGGGAACACTGACGGTGTTACAGCAGTGCTGTAAGGGGGACAGATGCAGTTCAGCTCCTGGAGGCTTTGCTTACATACCTGATCTCTGATGTTTGTGTAACCCCCCCATATTTACACTAGTTAAATCTTTGTAAATGGTCTCCCAGTGAAAAGGGGGAGTTTGCAGCTCACAATATGCCCATATTCTCTATATAGCTTTTGTCTCAAAATCCTGTTTTGTCTTTGCCTTGTTTGCATTTTAAGCCCCATTATGTTGCAGTTCAAAAAGCTGTGCAGTTTCTTTAAGTTTTCCAAGTTTAAAACGTTCTTGTTTAAGTAAATATGATGCCTTTGTATTGCGTAACACTTATTTCCTTCCATGGCTGTGTTGTAGGTCAAGAAGCTACTTAATAAAGTAGTGCTTCGAGAATCTTGCTTTTACAGAAGACTAACAGATACTTCTAAAGATGAAGAAAACCAAGAAGAGTCTGAAGAGCTACAGGAAGATATGTTAGGTGGTATATTTATTTTTTTTTATGCCACAACTTTCAAAGAATTATTTCTGTGTGAATAGTGAGAGTTGTGAGGTACTTGCTTTCTTGCAGAAAATAGTTGAGCCAGTTTGGAAAAGTAAATCTTTGGCATTTCATAAATTAAAATATTTTTGGCTTTCAGGATATCATGTTGCATCTGTAGGATAAATCCTAATCTCATGGAACAGAAAGGAGGGCAGAGGTTAATGTTGAATTTTGATGAACAGCTTTTCTCATTGTCAGTTTTGAAATCAGGAGGATCAGAGCTGTAGAACTGAGCCTGAGTTTTGAAGACAAATTACTGGAGGAAAGAGGCACAGCATGGTGTCATGAAAGAGGATGCATTTTTGTGGGGGGAGTTGGGGTAAGGAGGGAAATGTGAAGGATAGACCAGCAAACTTGAATCTGTATTTATTAGGCTGGGCACTAAAACTGCAGGAATGTTGTTGTGACTGTTTCCTGCCTCAATCCACCGCAGGGAACCGGTTGCTGCTGCCGTCCCCTGCCGTGAAGCAGGAGGCCAAGGCCGTCGAGGAGAACGTGGGGCTGATCGTGTACAACGGGGCCATGGTGGACGTGGGCAGCCTCCTGCAGAAGCTGGAGAAGAGTGAGAGGGTGCGGGCAGAGATCGAGCAGAAGCTGCAGCTGCTAGAGGAGAAAACAGGTGGGGCTGTACTGGGAAGGCAGTGCTGACAGAGACACTGAGGCTTTCTGAGGGGAGAAATCAGTTGGAGTGATACCTGTGGTCTAAACTCTACTTGCCTGCCTGTCCGTTTTCTATTTCCCAGAGCCTTTTAACTTGCACACTGTTGTTGTCGTGCTGAAATGCTTCATTTCTTTTATTCAAGACTTCCAAATGCAGTGAGAATTAAATATTATCAAATGGTAATGCAGTTCTTACAGTAGTGCAGTTCTTACAGTTCTTTAAAAATTACTATAGTGATGTTGGCACATAAATAGAATATTAAGATGCAAAGTGCACAGCATCGTAAGTGACTTGACTTTCTTGTTTCGTCCCTTCCTAAGATGAGGATGAGAAAACTATACTACAGCTGGAGAACTCTAACAAAAGTCTGTCTGGGGAGCTCAGAGAAGTAAAAAAGGACCTTGGCCAACTGCAAGAAAATTTGAAGATCTCAGATGATAAAAAATTGCAATTTGAGGGTCAGTTGAATAAGACAATCAAAAATTTAGCTACTGTTATGGATGAAATACAGAGTGTTCTTAAACAGGTGAGAGTTGTTTGATTTCATTTTTTGTTATTGTATCCAAACTTCTGTTGGAACAGAAAGTACAAAATAAAAACCAAATTTGACATGAATTCAGGGCAGTAGTATCTTAACATATATGTGGAAGAAGCTCAATATGATACCAGTTTTTTAAAGATAAAAAATTAAATGTGTTTTTTTTCTCAGCTTGCAACATGCATTCCTGACTGAGATGTTTTTAAAAATGCATAAATATTAATGTAAATCTCAAACCATTTCACTGTTTTCCTGTTTTGATCTTCTCCATCCCCAGCAACCCAAATGTGCCCCTCTGTTTGATTGGTGAGCAGTACCTTGTCAGGACAGAACTCAAGTATTTCAATATATGACAGTATCTCAGTAAAATGAGTTTAGAGCAAACCACATAACACTGCAGAGCATTTCTGCCTCTCAGTTGGTTGTAACTAAACTGAGTTGGATAGCAGTTCACAGTCTTGAAAGCTGACAGCAAGCAGGGTCTGTCTCGCGCTGCTTTACAGCTCACAGGAGAAATATCACTTCCACAACTCACGTCATACCCTCTCCCGGTTTTTCTTTTCCAGGATATGGTGAAGACCGAAGATAAAGATCAGAAATCCAAAGAAAATGGAGCAAACGTATGATAAACTGCTGCTTTTGAGAAGAATGGTGTTACATAATGTAATATAAATCATGATACCAGAATGTATGGGAAGCGATGCATGTTTGATTTTAGTAGTATAAATATCCTAGTTCCAAAAGATGTATAAAGTTTTATGAATGTGAGTGTCTGCTCCTGAGGATTGCTTGTAATTCTTAGCATTCAATTTGAGACACTCCTCGAGTGAAAATAATTTTGCATTGCAAAAAGTTTTAGGATGAACTTTGTTATAGTTTTAACCCTAATAAAGTTCATCAATGTTAATGAACAGTAGCAAGTATTTAATTACCAAATGTTTTTCATTGAAGTCTAGTGAAATCAAAATTTTCATTATTTATAGACTTGCCATTTTTAGGTTTTTATCTTTATTTTGGTCTAATTAGTCTTTTTAAATTGAAATATAAATCACAAAATAGCATGCTGCTTAATTTTACAAGTAAAGATTTTTTTTTTTAAAAAGCTTCTTGGATTTTTTTGTTTTGTTTTGTTTTCACTTGTCACAACTTTTTTTTTTCCTTCCAAATATAACTTTCTTTCCCAAAGCTGCTTGTATTAAAGCCTCATAATATACAGTAGTTCAGATGAGTTAAGAAAGCAATAGAAACCTGCCAAAACACTGGTAGGATTGTGAGATTTATATGAAAATACATGGGTCTGTTTTAAATGTATGTCATTTGTGTTCATTAAATTGTTCTTCTTTTTGGATTAGTAGATATACTCCTTTTTAATTACAAATGCAGTTGTATTAAGATGTATGGTTGGGTACCAGGCCAGTAGATGTCAGAATAATGCCTTACATGGAGAAAAAGCTGCCAGTGGAGACCACCTTGGATTAAATTTGGCCTTGTTTCTTAATGTATGTAATTGCTGCAAAGGCTTGAGTCCAACCAAAGAATGGATGCCCAGTAGCAGGTGGTGGAAATGGGCAAGGGGGCCTTTCTTTGTCAGAGGTCACAAGAGATTGACACTTAAAACGTCCCGTGACAGCATTGTCAAAGGCAGCCTACTCAGAATGTCACATAGGAGCAGTTGTGTTCTGCTGCAACTTCCAGGAACACGAACGGGTTTGAAGGTTGGAACGGAAGTGTTTTCTTACAGAAATGGTTAATTTTAGCAGATCTTTTCTTTTTTTAGCCTAGATGTCCTAGGTTACTAAATACCTGTTAGGAGAGTCCAAGTGCCATAATATGTATGAATAACCTACATGGAAACTCATGTAGCTTTAATGAGATACACATTAAAATGCCTGAATTTATGTTCAAAAGAGTCTAAGCTGGTGCTTTTATCACTTACCTTTCTTGGCTCTTTTGGAGCTAGACAAGTGAAACATCTTTTCATTAAAGTAACATGCATAAGCTCATTCATCTCAGCTGAGCCACTGTACGATATCTGAACTGTTCACACGTAGGAAATATTATAAAAACACTAATTGTTGTATATAAGTACACAGAAAATGCATGCTTTAAGAATTGGGAGATAACATCTCTGTGATTCAATGAGGATGACAATTGAATTTCTCTTTTGAAAAGCATTGTCTGCGGTGTACAGATGGTGTTAACAAATTCTTTTGTAACCAGATTCTATTTTTCACCTTTACCTTTGTACAGATTGTTGACAGCATGTTTTAATTTTGGACGTTGAGCACCATTGATTTAAATGGATTTGAAAGAATTGCGTTTGAAATACTTTGTTCATGATTTTCAGCAATACAGGAAAAGGAGTCCAGAATTCAAGAGAACATCATTTTAGTTACACTGAAACATCTGAAATACTGTGTTGAGGTATTTCTACCTTCAGCTGCTGAGCTGAAAGCAGTTGTTACAACAGGTAGGCCTGATCTGGTGTTTCAGTGAGGGGCCCTGTGAGACAGTTGCTGAAGTGATACAGATTTTTACAATATTTAACAGAAAATGGTGTATTTGTTAGAATGACTGTAATCTTTATATTGCTTTGATGTAATAGTGTTTCAGATACTATGTACAGTCTGCGTTTACGCTGGAAAGGAAATGAAATGGATAAAGAATAAAAAGAACAAGGAGAAGTTTTACAACCTAAGCAGAGCTTGACCAGTCTCGTGAAGCACAAATAATCTGAGGAAGAACAGGCACCTTTACAGCCTGTGTGAGCTGCTGGACCAAACAGCACAAGGTTCTGTGTATGACCCACACTGATGCTGTGCATTAGCTAGCTACAGCTTCCTGGTAATATTCTCAGAAATGAAACCTTAAGTCTTAAGAAAATGGAGTAGAGTGTCATTAAGGGAGGTTTGGAGAAGGAATCTTTTGTCAGCTTTGACTTACAAAGTTTTTGCGTTTCATGTCCACACTTCCCACCTCATGGTCTTTCCTTATGTGCCAGTGGCTGGCAAAAGGCTGGTAAAAGTGAACCTAAGCTGGGTCTTACTCTGCCTCAGCATCCCATTTGTTTGGACTTCTTAAACCCTCACAGATGCCCTGCAGAAAGGAGGAAATCCCAGCCCACCTTGTTCTGTAGAGAAAGCCCTGCTACAGCAGGCCTGTAAATGGAGCCTGATCTCTGGTTATAGATTATTTCTCTCCCTTCTCTGGTTTCTCTAATAAGGGCAGATGAATGAGCTGAAGCCTTACAAAGTGATTCCCAGCCCAGTGGATGTCTGTGGATGAGGCTGGGAAGAAGGCTCCAGGTGATACGTGTGCATGCCAACTGACCCGGAAAAAAAGAGGCTCCCTCAGCCCCTTTGCTGTTGCTGGGGCAGTGAAACGGCACAGGTCTGCAGTTCCACTGCTGCACAGCAATGGAACAGTGGACCAACAGGGAATTTCTGCCAGGTTTCTGGGGAGGTGAGGATTGCAAGTGGAGCTCTGTCAGCACTGCTGCATGTCCTGCCATGCTGAACACACCCAGTGTTTTGTGACCCACTCAGTGCCTGGTGCCTGGGCCTTGCTGCTCCGTGACCTCTGGATTGCACAGTGACTTCCCAGCTCTTGCTTTGTCTGGTGTCCTCTGGCTCAGCCTGGGGTGCCCTGAAGTCAACAATGGAGAAGTTGGAAGTTTCTGTCTCATGTCTGTGGGTTTCCACAGATACAGCTCTTACAATTGTTTCTGTGTCTAACATAATAAAGCCTAGTCCTTTAACATAACTGTTTTATCAATGTTTAATGCTTTGAGAGAGAGGAATTGTTTCCAGTCCATCTTTCTGCTGAGTAATGTGCTGTATAATATCTGTTTGGACTTAACACAGTTCACTTCCACTGACAGTTTTACCAGAAATGTGTTCAAAATGTGGTTTTTTTCTTGCTTCTCTGTAATTTTTATGTACCCAGGTGAGGTTCTTACCTTGAATGCATTTGTTCAGTTCAGTTTATATTTAAAAGTATAAAAGATAAAATTATTCATTTTGAGTGACTGAGTCCTCCAGCCAGTGGTAGATTGCAAAATGTGTAGGTAGCACAGTCACCACCCTTAATGCTGATCATTTCCAGAAAGCAGAAATTAGTCAAGTAGAAATTCATCTGGGATTTGGGTATTGCTATGTAGTGTGACAAGGAAAATGGCATAAATAATGAATACTTCTACTCAGCTCTCAAAACTTTCAGTGTTTTCCCACCAACCTGTTATGTTTCTGCATTCGCCGTTTCATTGATTTATTGCACAGAAGTAGTTACAGTAAAAAGCTCTAGTAACAAAATGCATTGCTTTCAAGTAAAACCAACTTCCCCCTTATTTATTCATCCACTATATAATCTACAGCATCACAAGACAGAGTATAAGCTTAGAGTTTTGGAACACACCAAATACCACCTAACATCGTGTGTTTTGTAGTGTTGTAACTGTGTTTAGGAAAGTTGCTTTTGAATTTCTAGGTGTCTGATGCCTGAATTTGTCTTGAAAATGAGACACTGCAGTCTTGTGCTGCTTTTGATCCCTTGTATCCTGCTGGTTTAAAGTTGCTGTCTCTTAACAGGTGAGTTTTAAGTTGTGTGAGGATTCACACAAGTGCCCTGCAGTGCATGTAAGAACCTGTTCCTTTGCAGGTGTGATTCAGTGATCCCGCAAGCTGTTGGATGTCGCCAAGTATCAGTTCACCTCTCTTCATCCTTCCTTAAAAGGACAGCCACACAGTGGCGCTGGGTAGATTTGTTTGTTACATCCTGCAGTTTGATTTTATTTTTTGTTTGTTTTAGTGCAGATTTTGACAAGCCATGTCCCAGTGGGGTGAAGTCTGATCGTTTCTTTTGGGGGGCAAGTAATGTGATCTGTGTGGTGCTTCTAAGTCCCTTCTCTGATGCATTCCAGAGTCTTTCACCTTACCAGGTACTGGAGCATTGCAGTGATCTTTTTGGACAAGGATGCAATGATAGCCCTGTGAGGGGATTCTGAATATTCGGAGAAATGGCTTGAGCAGCAACATGACAGATTGCCAAAGATGTTTTTACAGTAAAATTGATTGTTTTCCCCTCAGTCTAGTGAGGGGCACTAGTGAAAGATCCTGTTGACTGAGTCGTTGTTCACATTTCATTGGGAACAAACAGCTGGGCAAAGGGGAAAGGAGGAAGAACTGCAAAGAATTCCAGCTTGAACTACCCCCACTCTGCTGTTCAGCAGATATTTCTCAAGTACTAATTTGCTTTATTATTTGCTTGCAGCCCTTTTAGTGGTACACAGAAAGATCTGTTTGAGTGTCTGGTGGGGCTTTTTCCCTGTACTGCTTAAATCTTTCTGGTTTTCCTGATGCAATATCATCCAGTTCCATTCCTGTTTTGTCATGCAAAGGACAGGAACAGCTGGAGAACGGCAGCCTTGCTTTTTGGTCCCTTTTTAACAGGGCTGGATTGCAGCCAGGGGATCAGCATCTGGAAAAGCAGAAATTGCTGCCACGTGTAGTGCTGTAGAACTGTGCAGCTGGAGGTGGAAGTACCTTGCAATGCTGCTCTCAAAAAACACCTGTTTTGCAGACCAAACCTCACTGACTGTGAAATATCTGGGTGGGGAGATGGGTTGTTAACACTTTCAGCTTGGCTCTAATAAGAAACCAGAATTTTGGTCGTTCTTGTAACCCTCTGGGAAGGCTCCTGCCCGTTTCACAAGGGTTACTCTGCATCTCCCATGAAAGACTGGCCTTTTCAGCTTGTCTCCTAATGCCTTGTTTTGCCACAGTTCTGTGCAAGCGGGTTAACGTGTTAAGTACATGATGTTAAATGTAACTGTTAGAACATTCATGTTACAAGTAGTAAAATCTTGGGGAAGGGTTTCCAAAAGCAACTTGAGAGTATTTGTAAACAGAGAAAAGGTTATACTTGTCAAGTATCTCCTCTGATACAAGGCAGCCACGTATAATGTGACTTAAACAGATGAAAGTGAGGATTAGCTGCTTACCAATACTGAACCTGATTTTTCTGCCTTAGTGTCATTCCTGAAATCAAGCTGTGCAAGTGCCGTGGAAAACGTACAGGGCTGGGCTAAAGCGTGGCCGGGGGGGCTCTGCACCGCTTCCTGTGCCCGCTCCGTAGCGCTTCGTGCAGGTGTAATCTGAGACAGGGCAAGAGCCCTGGTTCTGGCGGAGAGGGGAGGGAGGCTTTTGTCTCGAAAAATCTTAGCTGCAGCCCTCCAGTGCCCCTGGAGTTACTTGCTCTCACCGGGACTCTGTTTCGTCCCGACGGAAGTCCCGCTGTGCTCGCAGAGCTATTTCCAGCAGAGTGGCCTGAGCTGCGGCAGCAGCTGAAGTACCAACGCCCCCTTCTCAGGGCAGGGAGCTCCTGTCTGTGGCATTTGGTGACTGGCGGTGTAAATTCCGGCACGCACAACTCCTGCTGGCGGGAAAGCGGGAGCGAGCAGGGCATCGCCGGCACAGCTCTGTCCGGAGGCACAGCCCCATTTTCTGACTGGAAAATTGATCTTTTCATCGAGTCTCGTTTCTTGGGCACTCTGATAACTTCACCAAACTGGTAACATCTGCGTCAGCTGGAGCTCATCTTCCCTGATCAAAAAGGAGCCTGGTGACCTCTTAACTCATTCCAAAATAGGTATTTTAAAGAAGAACATTGGTTTACTTACTGGTCTCATCTAAAAAGCAGCAACATCTCTAGGTACATTGGGAATGATTCTCTCTTGCTCTAGTTAACTTTTGTATCACAGAGGAAAAGTGATACGTTATTGCTGGTTCCCTGGGATGATTTAGAGAGCTTAATTCCTTTGGGGTTTACCTCCTTGCTTCCTAGTAACTTTTTTTCTGCTGCATCGCATGGCTGGTTGAATACAAATGTAAATTACTTTGCCAGATTAATTAGATTATTTCGCCTATCATCCTGTCTCTTGCTGCAGTAACAGCCAGACTTATACTCTCTGGGAATTGCACTTTTTCAAACAATCGATATTGAAGCCATGTTTTCATAATTTTACTGCCATTTCTGTAAGCATAACTGAAATAAATTTTCAATTTGCATGTCTTTATTTAGATGATTTTCTGATTAAAATGGATGTATTCTGTGCCTTCTCTTCCAAAAGTTACCATAATGGCCGTTTTCTTTTCCGGATGACTTTTCTCCCATTTCTTATATGTGTTTTCCCCTAGAAAATACAGGTAAACAACTAAAATGCAAGGGACAATGTTTTCTTGTGTTTTGGTTTTTTTTAAAGGAATTGACAATATTTAAAAATTAAGTCACTGATATTACGTTTGCTGTCTTTATCTTACACAGAGAGAGATGTGGCTGCATTTTTAATCTTCCTGCACTTATGTTACTGTTTGCAATAATGAGAGCTCCTCACTGCTGTATGTCAAAGAGCTTTCCTGGCTATGCCTCCTCATCAGAAGACCCCGTGGTCCCACAGATCGTTGTGTTACTCTTTATCCCAGCAGTTCAAAGGAGGTTTGTTCTAGAGAAACGTACTGGGACATGGGACAGCCTGACTTTACAGAATAGATTACAGCGTCACTGATATTGGTCACCAGAACTTAAATGAAGGGAAAATTCAGTCCCAAAAGCTTATAAATAGCACAAACTGCCCTGCTGTATTTATTCCCAGATACAATCCAGAATGTCTTTCTCTTCCCTTCTGATAGGAATCTCCTGGGGGGCGTGCTACACGCAGGACTGGGTAGGAGCTTTGTTCTCCTTGGGAGATAGGGTGTGAAGGGAAAATCACAGCAATTAAGATCTCTCTCAGAGGGTGAAGCAGGGGCTCATTTAAAGCACCTTTGCTCTGGATCTGGTAACTGAGCAGACAGTCAGAATGCTAATATTTCTCTGTGGGACCATCTCCTGTGCTTAGCTGAGTTGTTCAGTCAATTGTTAACCAAATAAGGGCCAAACTGCTCCCTCCCACCTTTCCTGCCCAGCCTGGGGGCATCCATGGAGGGCAGGTGCAGAGAAGGGAGTGGGGGACTCTCAGCTGACATTAGGTATAATTGCAAATACTCGATTTTAGGGCACTGACCTCCAGAGCCTTTGTAGAGAGAAACTGGGGTGATAGTCCAAGGGAATGCATCTCAGTAGCTGCTTGCTTGTTGTCCTTGGTCATCACCAGCCTCGTGTCTGTGATCCCAGCCTGCCTTCTCTCGTGACAGCAGCATTTTCCGTGTGCCTGAACGGCCTGACCCCCTTTTTGTGGTTCCTATCGAGTAGAAGAGAAAATATCGAATTGAAACATTTTTGCTTAGCCTTTAGAGGCTGAACTTGCTGACGGTTCAGCGTCTCCTGTTGCAGGGCTACAAGGAAAGCTAAGGAAGCCCTGCCCTTTCCAGTTAGGCCGAGGCTGCAGGTTGGAAATTTATCCACTTGGAAAATATCCTATTGAAGAGTGACATGAAAGGACAGCAGTTTCCTGTGAAGTGCCAAGTTTTATCTTTTTTTGCTATAGGTATTGACCAAACTGGAATGAGATCAGACAAGGAATTGTTTTGTGCATTTGGCAAAGTGATCTGACAGGTCTGGCTCCTCACTTCTCTTTTCCTTGTATGAGTATCCCACAGAACTTAGAAGTGCTCAGAGAAGCAGCTAAAAATTGGGCAGAGAGAGTCCCTGAAGCACCTTGATTTTTAGGGGGTTTAATGATGATTTGATATCCAGACAGAATCCCTGTGTTAGGAGAGGGGTGGCATTGAATCTCCTGGGAAGGTTCAGCTTGAGGAGCAAGGAGCAAAACTGCCATTGCATTTATGGGCTGCAATTCCCTTTCAAAGCGGGAGGGGCAGTTTTGGGAAGCTCTTTGTCCCTGTGTGATGACTCCAGGTGTAGTAACAGTGTGAGCTCTGCAGGCACGGCTGGGGAGGTCTCACATGCTGAACTGCTCTGCATGTTTCTGCCAGCTTCCAGGAACAGTTCTGAAGGGCCACCCATGCCGGGTACACCTGGAGTTCGTCTGCAACTGGGTACTTGAGCATTTTCTGCTTCTTGGCAACTCTCAGTGCTGCTTAAAATGAGACGCAAATCCCTTTCTAAAAGGGACCTGACAAGCTTTTAGGACAGATTTGTTTTCACTTCGGTAGTTTAAATTTGTTCACAACGATTACTATCGGGATCAGCACGGTTCTGCTGCGTGTGAAGCTACAGAGGAAGTGATGGCCTTGTGAGTAGCTGGTTTCTGCTGGGCCTACCAAAGGTCCAAAGACTCTGGAGTGGATGTTGTTTGTCAGGCGCTGTGATTACAGGCAGGAACACACAACCTTAATGAGACTGGGAATGTGCCTCATGGGACTCCTTTCTTTTGGAGTCCCTTTCTTTCAGTGTCTTTCATCCTGTCCCACAAACAGGGATGTAGACTTGCAAGTCAAAGGAGAATAATTTTGTATTTCAATGGTGCTGACTTCTGTGAAGTGTAACTCACAGCATGTGGTCATGCTTCACACTGAACTGTTTGGGATTATTTAGAATTCTGTGCCTTTTATTTTTATCAGGCCTGAAAAGAGTGGATGACCTAAAACAGTGTTTTGTTTTGCACTGCTGAGTATAGGCTGAAGAACACGAAGAACAGTTTGAGTTTTAACTGGTTTATCGTCAAACATTGCTTTTGCAGTTATTTTCTGTAAGGTACCTGATTCAAAACTTACTAACTTGCGTATTCTGCTGTGATTTTGTTTTCACCACAGTTCCAGTGGTGATTCTGTTGATGTATTTTCAGGAGGAAAAAAGGAAGAAAACACTTGTGCTCTTTGAAAGACCTTTTTATCTATCTTGCTATTATTTGCTTATTTATTTAATTGTATCTGTGTAATGACTATGAAAACTTACACTATTTCATAATGTTTAGTGCCTACTTTTAGCTGGCATTCGGCCCTTACCAGTGACTTTAGGTGAGATGATACCCCTGCACATTTAATGCATTTCCACATAAAATTCTTACTAAGATATTGATCCTGTATTATGAAAGCCCTTTCTCAGTAGAATATTTGTTGCACATACCCTATATGCTCTATTCAAACTCACAGCAGCAAGGTACAAGGGGCTGTGACATTCTACAAAATCCAGGTGTGTTTTACAGACCTGCTCAGACTGAATTCCCTGAAAGGTGTCATCTCTAAAGGTATTTGTGCATGCAGGTTTTTTTCATACTTCAGCAAGTAATCTGTTTACAAGTAACACTGAACAAAAGCCTACCTTTTTTTTATAATAAGCTCCATTCAGATTAATTTACTCTGAATTTTTTCTAAAAATAATCTCTAACCAGATTAGTCGTAGAGAACCTGATGTGTGTTGTGTATTTCTCAGTGCTGAAGATTTTCAGCTTTTGCTGTTGTTTTTTGAGTGATAAAAAATTCAAGAAAATTGGCTGAGCTGTGCTATATCCTCAGTCTTTTGAATCCTTCCACCTTGAACCCTGAAAGGCAAATCTTAACTGCCTTAATGCTCTTTTAGGATGAAGGTAATTTAAACAGGACTAATTTTTTTCTTTGTCTAAGTCAAAAGACAACAGTTTGCGTTAATATCATGTAGGTAATGAAATAAATTGCATTAATTAGTGGTGCTTTTGCTGTGGCCTTTAATATAGTTTCAGAATCAGAGACATCATTTCAAGGCTAGTTTTAGCTTTTTCTGTAGTCCACCTTGCTTTAGGGCATGTCCACTCCACTGCTGTGGAGAGCACCGGCTCTGACAAGGAGCCCTTGCACGTGGAGTTCAGTCATGGGGAAAAAAGTTATGGATACAGTAGCTATTTAAGAGTTGATGAAAGCCCAATAGTTTTTCCATGTGGACGCTGTTTTGCGTGGCATGGGGTAAGTGCAACCTTTCCTTTAACTTGGTGTAACCCCAGGGAACCTCAGAGCTCATCAAAAGTGCCCTTGCACTGGTTACTGAAAGCAGGGTGGCTGAGGTGGGAGGGGGGAGGGGCTGTGGGAGGCACAGGTACCCATGTCCAACCAAACTAGATGACTGCAGCACTCCTTTTTTCCTGGGAGCCTATCCCACCTCCTGCTCCAAGCAGGGTCAGCTGTGGGGCAGGTTGCTCCAGGCTTTGTTCAGTCACAGCTTGGAAAACCTGCTGCACTGCTGTGCTGCCCTTAAAGGTGCAGAGGATTTCCTTATGCCAGTCTGAACCTCTCCTGTTCCAAGGGAATCTGCTGGCTTTCATGGAAAAAGGTTTGGGAACTATGGACTTAAGTCCTGGAGTCCAAACTAGGGCTGTTGAATCTGCAGTGTCCAAACAACTCCTCTGAGACCTCTTATGGTGGTAAAGATGCTGCTTTTCATTTCTAAACTGGTTCTTTGTTTTGGTTTGGTAATGAAAGGGTACAGAAATTTATTTTCTAGCATAGGGAACATCTTTAAAGCTGGATATCCACTTAAGGAGAGTGGAAGGAAAAGTAGCGGTGCACATCCATCAACATCCTGAGTTCCCAGGCAGGTGTGAAGTTGCCCATAAACCATTTGTTCTCAACTGAATGAAAACCCTCCCTGCAGTGGGATTTGTCCTGTGACAAGATCTGAGCTCCTGCCCTCACTCCAGGCCAGGGGCTGTGTCCAAAGGAAGATACAACTGTGCAAGTTCTCTGGCAGCTGCTTCTGCAGAGGGTGGGGTATGGGCTGGTGTTGCCTGGGAGTGAGTTGCACACAAAGGCTGTCGCGATTTGCTGGAAACCCTCTGCAGGGAGCCCTGTTCTGTTTGGAGCAGCTCTGTGGGTGCTGTTCCTCTGAAAGACCAGTGTGTGACTTCCCTTGGCTGGGGCAGATGTGAGCTGAAGACGGGGAGCGTGCAAAGTGAATGTTGGTCCATTCTGGGGAGGGGGAACACTGCCATCTTACTCCCAAGACTGTAGCTTTATGTTGTATACTTTTCGTGGCTGCCTCTTACGCGACAGCGCATTTCCAGGCAAAGGAGGAAGCCCAGGGAATACTGAGCAGCTGGAGCTGACCTTTAGCTGTACAGGCACAGGAATGCACAACTCAGTCCTGATGTTTTTGTCATGAGTCCTTCACTGCTTAGGTAAGTACCCAACCAACCCCCAGAGTTTCTCATTGCTTGGAAAAAGGGAGGGACATTAAAGAGCTATTGGGATGTCTGAGATTTATTGCAGAAGAGAGGACACAGCTGGGAGCAAGGAAAAGGCAGAGCTGTGTTAGTGGAGCGACGCCAGGGTTGTGAAGGGGATTTTTTTCGACCAGGCCAAGTGGAAAAGATGCCAAATTCCTGTAGCAGTGCATGACAGCACCTAAGGACAGTTAAAGGAGCCAGAGAGGTTGCCAGTGACTTGTTTATTCCTGTTCTGTTGCTTGGCTCCATGGTGGTCATTGATGGTTTTGCAGCTTGCTTGGGACTGTTTAATTTTGGGTTATTTGTATCTCCCTGCCATGAAGCTTTTGAATTCATCTGTTTCATGATCAAACCTGACACTGAATGCTGAAATGGTTAAAGACAACCTTTCTTGCCATCAGCTGTGCTGCTTCTGTTCAAAGCCATCTGTGAATTGACCTAGAAGCTATCAGCATGCCCAGGTACATCAGAAATAATTATCAGGCTGTTGCTCACAGCTGAATTTCCCTGCCAGTTGTGCAGTTGGTGCCCCAAAGGCAGACGTGTTCGTAGGGTTTGGCTTGTTTCCCACTGTGCTGGGAACACCCTGAACATGTTGGAGTCTGCTGTGTAACTTGCTCCTGAAGAGAGGTGGCAGGAGAGAGCTCTTGCCTTTTTCCCTGAATCTTGCTGTTTTCACCATACCTTCTTGTGGGGTTCTTAGTCACTCGTGAAAGGAATTATGGCTGAGGGGGCCATCAGCCCTAAGATTAGAGTAAGGATTCAATGGCTCTTGGCTAGGAATCTCAGAAAGCACTTACAGGGCATAATTTCAAAAGTTTCTCACATTTGCAGTTGGGACTAGACTTTTGGGTGTTGTTGGGAAGGCAGAAAAAGTGATTTTTTGTTTGTTTGTTTGGGTTATTTTTTATTAGGTTGCCTAGCATCATCCTCTAAGTTTTAAGGAACAGAAAGTTAATAAGGACATCATAGAAAGTTGGGAACTGTAGGAAACGGGAACTGAGAGCAACTGGAGGGCACTGTTTGCCTAACTGTGCTGATTTAGGAGTGTCTGTTCTTACAGGAATCAGCAGGGACAGAAATCTGACATTTTGATGTGTTTGTCGTTCTGCTTTGATGTCAACTGAAGAAGTGTTGGTGACCTTAACTGACACTGAATTGTTTTGTTTCTCTCTTGGAGAGTTGTACAAAATAGCCTAACAACAGGTATTGTTTGCCTGTTCCTGAGAGCCTTTGTTGGTGTCAGTAACAGATTAAACATGGTACAAGATCTGACAGTTCCCATGCAATTGAACTATTTACTCTTTGCTTCGGTAAAAGGATGTTTCTGAAAAGCAGGATCTAGTATACAGCATTTGTGCCAAAATAGTTTCCCTGTTATAGATTTACAATTGAAAATGTTTTAATCTTTACTGTCCTCATAATTTACATAAAAATTCTATTCTTTAATAAGGGCACATCTTGTAAAATCTTCATTAATGTTTGAAAAGGGTTTTGCTACAGTTCCCAACTTTCTGTGATGTTCTTATTAACTCTTTATTCCTTAAAACTCTTTAATATGTAATTTTGGCTATAAAATATGACCACAACACAATCTGTTCTTTAGCAAAGCAGAAGCCTTGCAGTTGTAGCAGAACTGGGCTTTCTTATGGTTTTCCTGGTGCAATTCTGCAAAAAGTGAATTACATCAAACATGCCAGGGCTCTCATGCAGAGAGGCACAGGATCTGCGGTGTCTTCTGTATAATCAATTCCAAGTCAGATTTTCCAGCTACAGTAAAGAAAAAACAACCCTCTATTTCCATGTGCTCTGTCTTCTCTGCCTCAACAGATTTTTTTTCCTTGATTTACATTTGTTTGGGTTTTTTTTCCTGGAATGGATTTACTCCTAGACCTTTATTTTCCTGTAAATAGTTTACCTGAACTTTGAAGAAGTAAATTGAGTGCTGTTGTAATAAATGCCTCTCTGTTCACTTCCCCAGATCTGGCCTGGTTTTCACCCAGACAAAACTTGTCTTGTATGTAATTTTTTTAAAAGGCAGAAGATGCAAAAGTTTCTGCAATTGTTAAACAACTCAGTGAAAAATGGTAACGCTCACATTACAGAGATGGAACAAAAAATCACTTTGTCCTAGTCAAGGATACCCAGAGGCTTTTCTGTGCCTGAGCTTTGTTACCCAACGCTCATATTACAGATGACTGTGACCGATAAGTGCTCCAAAAGGGCACTGTTGGGTTTTAGGTGTCCCGATAACGAGCAGAGTTTGAATAGACAGGCAGAGCAAGCTGAAGGATAACAACACCTGAGTGCTGTGAGCTGCCTGGATTGGCCTTGGTGAATGGATTCTGCAGGAGCTGGGAGCTGACAGGGAACAGTGGTGGATTTAAACCATGTCAGTTTTAAGCAGGTTTAAACCAGTTCCTGGGCAGCTGACAGGTACCTCGCACACACGTGTAGCGCCTTCCTAACGCTATGGAGAAAGCAGGAAGATGGTTGTCATCAGGTGATTTGTGTGGGGCAGGGGATTCTGCAGCGGCTTTTTGAGCTGGAAAAGGACAGATCCGAAGGAGGTTCAGTTAGCCTGGTATTCTGGTGATGGACCATCAGGCCTATGAGACACAGTTTGCACAAGTCCTTTAGACTGCTCAGGGCACAAATGGATGGGCTCAGGGCACTAATAAGGGATGCAGCTTTTATGTATTTCCAACAAACTTGGGAGAACATTTGAGGTGCAATAACGGTTATTCAGCTATGGACAGTAAACACCAGTTTTTAACCAGAACTTGACAGACACTTGTAAGGTGCTGCTGGGCCTTTCCTCACACTGCTTATCCAAGTTGCCTGTGATCTAATTCTTGCTTTCACTATTTCAGATTTGATTTCAAAGTCAGGAGGGAGTGATATCTAATATTCATGTTGCTAGCACGTGTGCACTATTGATCTGCAATAATCATTTTAGACTTGTGTGGCTTTTAGATTTGTTTTTTCTTCCTTCAGTTATCAAGCTGGCTTTTGCTTAATGCTTGAAATATTATTCTGAAATGGCCTTCCCTGAATGGAGATATTGGATTTGAGGTTGTGAGACACAAACAGTGACAGCAAGATAATAATAATAATAAAGATAATGAATATATTTTGATTACACTTGGCATTTTACTCCTCAGCAGTCTGGTGCTCTGCAGGAACAAACTGGCAGCAGGGTGTGCCTACAGCAGAGACTTCAGACAGCAAACCATTCACGGGAGTCATTCCTGAATGCTGATGGCCTTTCCCATACAAAAGGAGAGCTTGCAACGGTTTTTGCACCTTCAGGGAGTTTCCTAGCAACATCCCTGAGGAAACTGTATGCCAGGATTTTTGTTCCGAGTGCTTTTTGTTGAATATAGAAGCAGCTGTAAACCAAAGGTCAAGAGCAGTTTAAGCTCTTCAAAGCGCTGTTGTGTTTTCATTTACTCGGAGAAATGTTTCTGCTGTAGTTTTCTGCCCGAAGGATAAATATCGGATTACAATGTCATCAATAGACAACCGCAGTTTAGTTAAACGCCAACGTGACTTCATTGCTACTTCTTTCACGCGGCAAAATTCCTGTCAGCATTTAACTCTGGGGGTTGCCTCGTGAGCAGGAGTCCCTGCTGCCTTGTGCCTGCTGCAGCAGACCCAGAGGCTCTCTGTGCAGCACCTGGCACGGGAACACACCGTTGCTCTCACTAAAATAAAGAAGAAAGGTTTGGGGTTTTGTCTGGGAAGGTGTCTGCAGTCACTGTGTGCACAGACCTCAGGTGAGTCTGTGCTTTGCCATCAACAACTTTCCGGGACAATATTTGTTGCAGCTCCATCACTGCCTGGAGCAGTGAAAGGGAGAGGGCAGGGAGTACCTGTGCTGGGGTGCAGGACTAGGACCCTCTCCAGCCCTCTGGGCAGGGGTTGCAGAGTTCCTGGGGAAGCTGAGCCAGCTCTCAGCCCCTCCAAGCTTCTGCTTTCATTATGCTGAAGAGGGACGATGTTTCTATCTCTTACAGGAGAGATGGTGATGTAGCCTAAAAAATGCATGCAGTTGTAATAAGTTTTTGCTCTCTGCCCAGTCTCCTAGGTAATCTCTAGTTCTAGCCCAGTCTAAAAGTGGAATTTTACCATTTCTACTCAATTTCATGTGCTAGATAGGGAACAAAACCTGTAACTTTTTTTTCCTTGTGTTCTGACTTGGTAAAAAGATTTTTTTACTTAGAGTATTGGATGTTGACCTTTTTTCATTAGCTACTTGTAGAAATACAGGTTCTGCATGGTTTAACATGTAAGCAGTTTTCTAAAAAGTCAGCAGTAATCAGAAATAATTCTCTCATCTTCCTGTGTGTTAATGTAAATGATGGCTTTGGCTGGAATTTAATACCAAACAAACTAATGTGTTTAAGGCAATCTTCTGTTTCCTTCATTACAAAGGTTCTTAAGAAGTGCTACCACCACTTTCCTTCTCTGAGAAATATTGCCAAGTAGCTTGTTGAAGAAAATCAGCTAAGGTGTTTTGAGTCAACACAAGAAATTTCCAGTGAAAATCTGTTACAGCTATTAGAAAAAATGGAACACTGTTCCAGTCAAACAATTTTCTTCTCTTTCAGGTGATGTCCTCATGAATCCTCTCTTGCAGTCATGCTCCATTTCTCTGGCAGAAGGAATATGCTGTACCATATCGAACATGAATGCAGATCATGTGATGGTGACACAGAAAACTTTAGTAGAACACTTAGTGAAAAATTATCCAGGTAATGTGTTGGTTTCTCCCCCTTTTAAAAGTGGCTGTATCATCAAGCTTGAGTTTCTGATACTGGACAAGGGATCATTGAATGTTTACAAGCAAAGCTGGAAAGAGGAAGGAAAATATATGAACAGGTAACTGATAAAATACAGGAATGTTCAAACTCTTCAATCTGTGTGATCCTTTCCCCTTTTTAAATAAATTTTCTTTGAGAATAAGAGGGAATTGAATACAGTAGCATGTTGAGAGTATGCCCTTTCTAGAGGGTGGGAAAACATAGAAATGGTATTTAGACTGTGTGTCAGATCCCAGAGACTCCAAGTCCTCCTTCAGGAGACAGGAAACAGCTGACTTTGACTGCAAAGAGACTGGGTAGGTGTTTGCTATCAAAAAACATAAAACCTTGAATTCAGGTTTGTTGGTCAAATTCCAGCCCCTTCCTTCCTGAAAGAAATTACTTCCACTAAATGAGCTCCCTTTCTTCTCACGGGGTAGCAGCCACTTCCCTTAAATGCTGCATTTTCTTTATATCTGAAAAATGTTCAATTTCCCTTAGGTCTGCAATACTGAAGTGTTATTGCATGTGAGTTTTTGTAAAGGCTCAGTGTGGCCCTCTCAGGAGGCTGCTTTGTTAGATACTGAGCTGCTTCTTTTGAGTCCTCTTAACCTCACAACTCTGTAAATGTTACAGGCTGATCTGCTAGGCATTCTCACCAGTGGGAAAAATGTCAGGGCACCCCCACAAATTAGCCCAGACCCCCTCCAGGAACACGATGTAGTCCACATGTGCACTGAGACAAGCACAAGGTAGCATTCATTCTTAGGTCACACAGCACTCTCAAAGTTTGTAGGGACTGAATATATTTCTTGCTATATTTTCACCATGCTGGAAGTTTTCATTCCTGTGGCAGGAGATCAGCTGTGACTAGACTAAGGACTCAGTGACACCTGATGGAAAACCAGTAGCTGAGACCAGTCTCAGTGAGGTAATAAATTGTCATGTGAAAAAATTATACCAGAAGCTTCAGAGAGAGCGATAAAAGTAATTGTTAAACAACATGCCAGGAGGGAAATGCTTTGAACAAGACATTGTATGCTTTGTACCTGCAGAAGGTCTCTCTCATAAATATCATACCCTGACAGACACAGAGAACACCCTTGCTTGTTTGAGGAGAACATAATAAGCTCTCTCCCAGCAGTGCTGCAGTGACAGCCCAAAACACAGCTGGGCCTTTACCTAAAGGCTTTGGGTGTTCCATGTTCAGTTCCAGGTCTGCTGTATGTAAGTTCTTTTTTGGGCAGCACCCATTTTATTTGAAAGCTTTTTCTGATTTGAAATATCTGTCTCTTCGTTGTAGGCATTACAGTTCCCTCCCACAGTATCTTATATAATATCCTTGGCACTCTAATTAAGGAAAGGAAGATCTATCATACGGGAGAAGGTTACTTCATTGTGACTCCCAACACATACTTTTTCACTAATAAGGCCACAGAAGACAACAGAAGGGTCCTGTTGGAGGACAGTTGTTGCTGTTCAGCACCTTCAATCACTTACCTGGTAAACATTAAGCAGTGTGCAAACCTAGTGAAAGAAAACCTTCCTACAGCATCCTGTTACAGATCCTGCCATTGTTTCCCTGTCCAAAATATGCTCTGTGAACAAAGGCATTGGCAGCTAGTGAACCATGAATCTAAGGGAGAGGGAAAGAAAGACTGCAGTGAATTGAAGTCTTCAACTGAAACTCAAGGGATCTGCACATCTGCTGAAAATCATGCCTGGGACACCATAAAATCCCTGACATCCATGAAGGCAAAACTGAAAAGCAAAAAGTTTGGCCTTGGCCTTTTCTGGAGAAGTTTCTCTAAAAAAGAAAAACACAAGAAGGAGTACTCTACTTTTTCAGCCCAGTTTCCTCCCAAGGAGTGGCCAGTCAGGGATGAAGATGACTTGGACAATATTCCACGTGATATTGAACATGAAATCATCAAGCATATTAACCCTACTCTTACCGTTGATAATTTGATTAAACACACCATTTTAATGCAGAAGCTCGAGGAGCAAAAAAAACACATCAGTAAAGAGAAAAAATACGTCAGTAATGGTACCTCAGCTGAAGTGTCAGTAGTCAGGCAAAACCATCTTTCAAAGGATTGTATTCAAAAGGCACAGAGTAAAACAGCAAAACGCACCAGGAAAACCAAATCAAAGAAAGAGAAGCAGATCGGCACAAGCAGCAGGAAATCTCCCGTACAGGAGCTGACATGCCAAAATGTGCAGGTGGAAGAGAGCCTTTCACTGTCTGTCAGAAACCAAGAGCCCCCTGCTGTAGCAGTGCAGACCCCTGTGTTCTATAAAAAGCAGATTACGAATCCTTTCCAGGCTCTGCCGTGGAGACGCAGCTTCTACGCGCGGGGGTACCGAGGTGTCATCAACAGTCACCTGAAGAGCCGGGCAAGGGGGGAAGGAAGGGCTCCACACAGGCCACAGCCCTCAGCCTCCTCGAGATCCTCTGGCTACAAAACTGAGCAGCTGGCTGACAGAGCCAAGCAAAACCCATCCCATGCTCATAGGTCCCGCCTCCAACTCCGGGAAGACAGCTTAAGTGAAAACTGTAGCTGTCTGCAAGGCAGTAATTTGCAAATAGACAATAAAAGTAAGTACTTTCTAGAGAGTAATGTTTCTGAAGAAAACACCTATGGAAGAGCATTAAAAAAAAGTCCTGGGGATATTAAAAAGTCCCCTTGCTTCTACACTGAACATAGTGGTGTATGCAAAGAAGATGCAAAGCTTTCAATCTGTCTGAGAGATGAGCATTGCAGAGGCAAAGCTGATGCTGTAGGTGAGTTATTAGATCGAACAGCAAATGAATTTCAAAATGTCCATCTTTCAAATTATATAGCCAATGTTAACCTGGTCAAAAAAAATGGTGCGAAATACATGCAAAATAATGATAAAAAGAGTGAGCTTATATTTAACTGTGACTGTGCCAGCCACCACAGGGCAGTGAAGCTGGAAAGTGAGGGAGTTATGGACAACTGCCACCTTCAGAACCAAAAGGGACACGATGGGGATACCTGTAACCTGTTATGTCTGGGTGACAGTTCTGAGGGCCATGAGCCATGTCATCCTCTGCCTCCTGGCCATGCCTTTTCAGACACAAGGGACTGGAGTGCAGCTGTGTCCCTAAAATCCTATAAGGTTAGTAACTGTCCTGCCCAGTACAACACAACAGTAAATAAGTGTGACTCTGGAGACCATGCATGTAAGGAAAGTGGTAGCTTTGTAGAGTCAACAGATGGCTTAAAAGAG
>JAWWES010000169.1:1456537-1468843 GCA_035583135.1 Lophotriccus pileatus
GGGCCACAGGCCGGGCCGGGGCCGGGTGGCCACGTGCGCGGGCGGGCCAGGCCGCGGCCCCGCCGCACGTGCTGGGCCCGGCGGGAGCCCGCGGAGCGCGGAGGCCCGGGCGCCTCGTGGGGGAACGCGGCTGTGCTCGGCGGCGGGCGGGGGCTGCTGCCTTGTACGTGTTCCCCCCCGGCAGCATCTAGAACGTGCGCTCCAAGGTTTAACTGTTCCGCGCCCTCCTCCCTGTTCCCTGTCCTTGGATCCGCGAGCGTGTGTTTTCATTTGCTCTGTGCCTTGCCAGAAGGAGAAGAAAGAGAAGAAATCTAAACGCCGGGACAAGTTTCAGAGGGGAAAGGCTCCGACAGATGAAAGCGAGGAATCGGATGAGGAGGTTTATACCCCGAAAGTCAAGAAGTCGAAGGGTGTCAGTAAACAGAACGGTCACGCGAGAGAAGAAAGCCTGGAGAAACCGAAGTTGTCTTCCTTGAGTAGCAAATCCTCCCGCAGGAGCCGGCAGAGCAGTTCTAGTGAGACGTCAAGTGACAGCGAGAGCGAGAGTGAGGAGGAGCAGGTAAAGCCAGCGATTGGGTTTAGTTAAGTGGTGTGTGCAGTTTTCAACTTCTGTCTTGGAACAAGGCCAAGTTTAAAATGGGTTGTCCTTTCCTCCCCCCAGTCAGCGGAAAGTGCTGTAAATTTTCGGGGTTTGAAGCTTCTTGAATTGTCCATTCTGTTGATTATTTGCAAAAATTTGGAGTTAAGAAAGTCCTGAAGTTCCAGATCAGTGCACCAGTGTTTGATCAGCTTTGGCAGACAGACAGGTTGCAATGAGGCGGAGCTTTGTAAGGATTCAGCATCCTTAGGTATGACTGTTGGGGTGTCCCGTGCAGAGCCAGGAGTTGCACTGGTGATCTTTGTGGATGCCTTCCAACTAAGGATATTCTGCCATTCTAATTCAGAGTTTTGGGTTGGGTGTTTTGCATTTACTCTTTGCTGTTAGATATGAAACAGTCTTCACTTACAAATTGCTTGCTAACTTTGTCCAATTTCAAGATATGACAGTAAACCAAAGAAGGCCCTTCAGCTGTGATGCTGTCACTGAAGTGTGTGACACCAGTGCCTGTGCTGCTACCTTGGATTTACTGACAGTCACATGATATTCATGTGGAATCTTACCTGAATTATTCTTTACGCAACAGGAGCTGACTGGCGAACAGAAAGAGGGAGCTTTTTCCAATTTTTCTATTTCCAAAGAAACTGTCCAGCTTCTTCAAGGTAAAAAAAAAACAACCCTCAGTGATCTCTGTCATGTGTTTTTGTGCCCAATGTACTGGATCAGTGAGCTCTGAGGTGTGCTCTGCTCCTGCATGTGCAAGCAGGGGGGCTGTGCAGGAGGCAGGGATTGACTGCTCTGTGTACACTTGGAACACAGACTTTCCTGTTTGTAGTGTTGCCCAGCTCAGCCTTTACAATGGAATTCTAAATGCAATAATCTAAGGGAAAAAAAATTGTAGTGATGTGTGAGAATTTTTCAATTAGAGGTCATTTTGCTGTGAATAAAGGAAAACCTTTCAATATTTAGTATCTGTGACATTAGATTGTACGCGACTTAGTATGAATTAAAAGAGGAATAGAAGGGGTTTTGAGATATGTATTATTTGAAACAAAGAGATTTTCATGGATAGCTGGGGAGTATTACAAAAATAAAGGCACAGGTTTAAAAGTCTCCCGTAAAGGCTGATAATTTCATCTGTCCCAGCTGGCACTGTGTGTGCTGATATGAAGTAGGAGAATAAAATGGACAGACCCAGGGCACTCTTTGCAGATGACCTCTGTGATAAATAAATCAGTGGAGGTGATATATAATATTTAGGTAGATGACATAATACTTAGATGATATAAGACTTAGTGTAGAGTTGATGGAAATTCTGATTGGAATAACTTCCACTGAAGAGTATGAAAGAACACCTGTAAAATGATCATATTAAGGAAATCTCTTGGAATTGTCACAGCTCGAGGAGTGACGTACCTGTTTCCCGTGCAAGTGAAGACCTTCAACCCAGTGTATTCTGGCAAAGATGTCATTGCTCAAGCACGAACTGGAACAGGGAAAACGTTCTCTTTTGCCATTCCATTAATTGAAAAGCTTCAGGGAGAGTCCCAGGAAAGAAGAAGAGGCCGTCCACCAAAGGTAACTGTGCCTAGGTAGAATGCTCATTTTGCTTTGTCATGCGTCCCAGTGATTCAGATTTTAACCCACTGGGGAAGTTCTTCAGGTTTGTGAAGGGATAAGCCAACCCACATTAAAGGTTGTTTGAAATCTGTGTTTGCTGGGCTGTGCGTGTGCCCTGTGCTGCCTCACAGCCTCTGCCCAGCTCGACAGCTCTACCCTCTTGTCAGTTCCTTGTTCTGCCACAGGGCGAGCGAAACCACAGGTGTGCCACGTGTTCCTCTGTAGTTTTGTTCAGTCACTCCACAGGGCCATGGGTTACCGGGTGCTTGTTTCTCTCCCAAATTAGGAATAGATTAGTTACTAATGGTAACTTGACAGCTTGATGAAAGCTGTCTACTTAAACAGGTTTTTTTTTAAAAGCATATAAATAGTGGGTGGTTTTAAAAACAGACTTAGTTTTCACAAGGACCACCACCAAATGTTGAAGCTTCTGCTGCAGAGAATGCAGATTGGTTATGATCTGTGTGCATGCTGCCAGTGTGGTTTAAAAACCACGTGTGGTTTTTCTCTGAACTCTTACAATGCTTCCAAAACTAGACAGGCCGAGGCTCATGGTGTCCTCATTAATAATTTCTGTCAGTTTATTTCATCTTGTCACCCTTCTCATAGATTGCCTGAAGTGCATTCCAAAACTAGTACTATCAGTTTTAGATGCACCTGCCCATCATGGTTGGCTGACTGAGAATGCTGTCCCGAGATTTGGCAGTCCTTTGGAAAAAGGAAAACTTGCTTTGAGGGAGCTTAAAAGAGATTTCAGGCCTCACTCTACCACAGTACACTACTACTTGCTTTTTTGGTAATGGGTTTGGATGTTGAAAGAAGTACCAAGATAAGGATTTTAAGGTTCCTTTTGTGGAGCCACTGATTCCAGGTTTGAGAGCAGCATGTTACACTGAATTAGTTACATATCTGCAGTGAAGCCTCTGTACTGGAGAGAGGAGGATTCCTTGGCTGCTTCTGCAGGGATGTGTTTTAGCACTGAACACAGCTCTGCAGACTGAACATGATTCCCTGAGTCACAGGGAAGCCGAGGGACAGCTGATGGCTCGTCCTCACACCTTCTCACAGGACTGTGGGGCATTACTGAGCAGGTGGAAAAGCCTTGTATTACCCAGATCCCTTAGTGTTGTACTCAAACAGCAGATGGGCTTGTAGAGGGAGACTTGGAGCTGATCTGTTCAGGAGCTAAAGTTAAATAAGATTTAAGTATTTCTTATCCTATTTAAAAAGAAGTTAGCCTGTCCCAAATGAGTGTGTTTCAAAAGAGTTTAGTGGTGTTACATGAGCCTCAAGCAGCGTGTTTCTCCAACCTTTCCTTACATGACTATTTAAACCAGATTTTTTTACTTTAATTTTGTAAATGGTCATGTCTAAATGGATGAGTAGAAGCCTAGTGGTTTCTTGGCAGAAGCCATGCTGAGAGAACATCTGTTTGTCTTTCTTCTGTGTAGGTTCTAGTTCTTTGTCCAACAAGAGAGCTGGCAAATCAAGTTGCCAAAGATTTCAAGGACATCACAAGGAAGCTGACAGTAGCTTGTTTTTATGGAGGAACCCCGTATAACGGACAAAGTAAGTGACACTTAGGACAAATAATTGAAATGTTGATCAACTGACATATTTAAGAAATGCATTTGGATCTTTCCAAACACACACTTTTAGCTCAAGAGCTGGAGACTATTAATGGGGAATTCAGTAGCTCAGAATGTATCTTAAGAGGATAAATAGCTGTAGCTCTCAGTTGTGTTCTTGGTGTTGCTTATCTGCTCATGTACCCTAAATTAAAGTGGAAGAGATTATACTGTGTGTATAATTTGGGTTTAGGGTCTTGTAAACACATGTTCTTTAAAAAATGTTTGGTCTTAGAGCTGTGAATAGGTATAGGGTTTGTCGTGGCATAAGGGATATCTAGAGGATTTGTAAGGTGGAGAAGGAGTTGTCATGACAGCGTAATTTACCGTCCTGGCGGCTGTAAGCAAGGAATGAGAATAAGCTCTTTCAGCATGTTATATCTTGGGATGTTAGGGATGATTTTTTTTTCCACTGCAGAACCTCAGGAAGGAGTTGAGTTTAGTAATTTGGATAGGTAAATAAGTAAATTTCTTAAAAGTTTCCAATTAAGGTAGACAATGTGGGAAGAGTGAACTAATTCTAAAGACTATTAAAAGAAGCTCATCATTTGCTACTTTTTAAATCACGTGGAGAGTAGTAGATTTTCTATTTTTCCACCTTAGCTTTTCTTGCCAGATTTTCTCTCCCTGTTCCTTTGTTCTCATATTTGTAAGGAGAGCACCTAGGAATGGTTTAAGAAGGTGTTCCATTGTTAGCTACCATGTGTTACTAATGTACAGAGTGCTCCCTGGTTCATTGCTGGCTCCTCTCCTCTTTCCTGTTTACCAGTTGATCTCATAAGAAGTGGCATTGACATTTTGGTTGGGACACCTGGTCGTATCAAAGACCATCTTCAGAATGGCAAACTGGACCTTACCAAGGTGAAACATGTTGTGCTTGATGAAGTTGACCAGATGCTGGACATGGGGTTTGCTGAGCAAGTGGAAGACATTTTACGAGTTGCATACAAGAAGGGTAATCCCAATATTTAAACAAATATCAGGAAATATTAGTAATTACCTAATTTGCTAAAATTCAGGTATTTTTTTGTAAAAGTGGGAAGTGGCTTTGTTTAAAAGTGGCTGAATATTATATGTTGTTAATGCAGTTCATGAGGAAGTAATGTGAAAGTGGGAATCATTCACAGAACCTTTGCAAAGCTTGAAGTCTAGTAGCTGGGGACCTGTAAATAGCTGTCTTTGACACCTATTTTTAATTTGTGCTTGGTATTCTTTGAATTAAAAGGAATTAGCTTTTCACCTTTTACACTGCTTGAAAACAGACTGGATTTTTTGGTCATAGTAACTTTTTCCTAATCTTCAAAATATTTGGACTTCCTAGAGTATTTTTTCTCCAGATGTTGGTGAATTCAAAAAGCTGAACTTTTAAATGCACTGACATTTAAACTTGGGTTTTTAATCACCCATGTAATCAACTTGTGTCCATCTGTGAGACGAAACGTCTGAAGTTTGTGGAACATTTTCCTGGTTTCTTTTTAAGATTCTGAAGACAATCCCCAGACGCTGCTGTTTTCTGCTACTTGCCCACACTGGGTGTACGATGTGGCCAAGAAATACATGAAGTCTAGATATGAACAGATTGACCTTATTGGGAAAAGAACTCAAAAGGCTGCTACAACAGTAGAAGTGAGTAATCTGTCTAACGTGGTATGTTTTCAGGCTTTTCCCCTGGTTTTTTATGCTACGAAAGGTCATCCTATCCTAAGGTGCATTATCAGAATGATGTTGGAAGTTGTTTTGAGATGTGTTTTTAAGCACAAGCCTTATTACAGCCCAGTCAAGCTGTTTCTAGGTTTAGGATCTGCCTCTCCCAGCATCTGGTAACCATATACACATCTCAGGTGCCATGGGGGTTTGGTTGTTGGTTCCATATCTGGATTTATCCAAGTGAGAAGCAAAAGGCACACACATCAGCCTGGCTCTTCTAAATCACTGTGGACATCACAGTTGATTTGAGCTATTCTCTGTACAGGAGATATTTTTTCAGACTTCCTGTAGTGCCTCAGCTCAGTAGGCCCTTGCTGGCTGTGCAGTAAATTCCACAGCAAGGAGTGCTATCCATATGTGCTAGAAGCCTGATTTCCTCTTACTGTAGTTATTTTGCTGAACATTAGACTAGCTGTGGTGGACATAAGAGCCCTGTGGATTTTGCATATTCCAGGAACATGAGTTAGCATGTTTCCCCATCAGGAAACTGTGTAACTCTTTACCATTTCTGTATTTTACGGTTTCAAATGTATTTAAAAAGAATCTTATATTTTTATGTAAGCTAAGCACTGGAATTCCTCTCCACAGCATTTGGCAATAGAGTGTCACTGGTCTCAGAGAGCTGCAGTTATTGGGGATGTCATCCAGGTCTACAGTGGCAGCCACGGGAGGACCATTGTGTTCTGTGAGACCAAAAAGGAAGCAAATGAACTGGCTCTGAATGCTTCCATCAAACAGGTATTTCATCATCTGTGTTAAGTAGCAGAACCTATCAGAGCTGTATCAACCCTATGTTGATAGCAGACCTATGCTGAGTAGGTTTTAAAGAGAGTTTCAGAGTGGATAAGGCAGGCTTTTGCAGGTGGTCAGATAGGATTTTAGTCTTTCTCACTGACATTAAACAAAAATTGTAAGTTACTATTTTGAAACTGCCAAGCCTTGCATAGATGGCAAGTTAGGGCATAGTTACCTATGTCATAGTAATTAGATGTGGAGATAAGACACATTGGAATTTTGTTTTCCTGCTTTTGTTAAAGGCCTTTGAGGTATATGATTAAGAATTACTGAGTAAATATTGTCAGACTCCTAAAATGTAAACTCTGGTAATTCAGTTCTTCTGTGTCTTGCTATACAGTACTTACCAAATACCAAGATGTTATATCAAAAACTGACCAAAAAGGGAGCACTGTCTTGGATTGTGGTACAGTTCTAAAATAATGCTGTTTTTCAGGATTGCCAGTCGTTGCATGGTGACATTCCTCAGAAGCAAAGAGAGATCACACTGAAAGGTTTTAGAAATGGTTCATTTAAAGTTCTGGTTGCAACCAATGTAGCTGCCCGTGGTTTAGATATCCCAGAAGTTGACCTGGTTGTACAAAGCTCACCACCAAAGGTAGGAGACTGTTATGTTGGGTGTCTTGTCATAATTTGTAATGCCATTATCAAGTAGTACATGCTGTCAGGTGATGGTATTGCCCACACAGTTTATCAGCATTGCATGTAAGGGTGAGAAATGTCCTGGTTGGTAGAAATAGTTTCTTACAGGAATTTCTGTGAGTCTGTGAGTCCCTAGTATGATTAAAGATGGTCTCCTTAAAATTCCTTCTTACAAGGCTGTTCAAAGCCTCTCCCTTCAAGGCTGGGTGTGGTGATTACAATCTGGAAGCAGCAGGAAGGATCATTCACTAAGTAGGGGTGTATATGAGGAAGGGACCCCCAACAGTGAGAACATTGGCTGAAATTAAGTGTTTAAAAGAAACAATGTTTCAGTGGCTTTGCTATTAATATTACAGTAACCACACTCACGTTGATGTGCAGGAGGGTGAGTGGGATGGTTGTAGAGGTATACACAAGCCAAGTGTGTGGTGATGCATAAACAAGCCTTAGTTGATCCATGCTCATGGCTCTGGCTTTCAAACCATGCTTTTTAGAGGATTATGGGAACGCATATTCGCTTGACATTAGTGAAACAGTGTTTTTTCATTTAATTCTCTAGTCCAGTTACTGTGCATTGTTCAGGCTTAACTACAATAGCTTCTGCAAGTTGGGTGGGTGCAATGGTTTGATTAAATGAGAGTGAATTAGGTAACTCACAGGACTCTGTTCTGCAGGACGTGGAGTCCTACATCCATCGTTCTGGGCGCACGGGTCGAGCTGGGCGCACGGGGATCTGCATCTGTTTTTACCAGCGAAAGGAGGAGTATCAGTTGAGACACGTGGAACAAAAAGCGGTACAGTACAGTTTCCTTCTGTCTGCGAGCACTCTGATGTGTTAAGGGTGGCGTGTTAAAGTGGAATGTTTCGTGCAATAGCTCAGTTACAAATGCAGCTCCGGAGGCACCCAGCGGAGGTTTGGGTACCTTGGGGTGTGTGGGTTCACTGTCAGCTGCTGTGGAGCAGGGAGAGCGCTGCACTTTCTCATGCCCACACTTTTTCTGCAAATGCCAGCGAGGTTGTCCCTGTGGAAGTGAGAAAAAGCTCAATGGACTTACAGTGTAGTGTTCACCGTGGTTGTGATCTGATCGGTGATGTACATATGTGCAGCTTTACTGGGAAGTGTTACTTGCATTTTTGCACTTTGTGCACTATTCCATATGGTAGTTCTCTTGCCAATTAAGTGTTCAGTTGGGATGACATTGTTTATTGTTGACACTTAAAACTCAGACTCACATTTAGACTAAGGCTCTGTAACTTGTATTAAATCCAAATCAATCAGACTAAAAGTAATAATTTAGAATTTGTAGGACTTTATTTCCCCCGGCACTCTGCCAAAATGGTCTCTGTTTATTTCAGTTTAAGGTCACTGAATCATTTAAACTGATCTGGTACATAAAAGCCTTTTTAAGTGTTACCCGTTTACCCATAAGCTTAGCCTTGAAATTTTCACCAGGAAAAACTGAGAGTTAAAAGATGAAAATAAGAAGAAAAATAATAGGCTTAAGTGCTTGTTTTATTGGAGTTCAGTACTGCTTCTTTAGAACTGACTGACTTATGGTCTGCAACTTTAATTTGTGTTTTGCTTTTTAAATTTCAGGGCATTACATTCAAGCGTGTTGGTGTCCCTACTGCAACAGACATAATAAAGGCTTCCAGCAAAGATGCCATGAGGTGTGTTTGGGAACTCGAGTCCTGCTGTATCTTCCTGTGTTCCTTGTTCAGAAGGGCTGTTTGAGTTGCTCTTTGCTGTCTCTCTGAACTTTCTGATCACTATTGAAGTCTTGGACCACTGCTTTTCTTCTCTTCCAGAGCTCAGTAAATATTAGTGTATAAGTTTTTTTTTTTTTTTCTTTAATTACTAAGGTGCCTGGATTCCGTTCCTCAGACAGCTATTGAGTATTTCAGAGAATCTGCTCAGTTGCTGATAAAAGAAAAGGGACCAGTTAATGCCCTGGCTGCAGCTCTGGCCCATATTTCAGGCGCTACTTCCATCGAGCAGCGCTCGCTGCTGAACTCAGATGCGGTAAGGAAGGTGTATGGCTTAATGTCTGCCTTGGACTTGCAGAAAAACAACACACCTCTGTGTGGCCTAAAGAGAGAATTATGGTCTCCCTAGATTTTGTTTGAGCACTAGGCTTGAGCCACTGGGACCTACTGATTTTGTTAACAAATTTATGCAACAATATAGCAGCTGTAGAGGTATGTCCCTGTAACTGTATCTGTTTGGAGCTGCAGTTAGTACATGTCAATCCTCAGGTCTCTGATGTGTGATAGATGTGCTGAAGCCGGTTCCTCTGATGGAATGGAGCATGCCCCATTTCTTTTCAGGGCTTTGTTACAATGATCCTTCGCTGCTCTGAAGAAATAAACAACATGAGCTACGCGTGGCGAAGGCTGCGAGAAGTGCTGGGTGACGATGTCGATCGGAAGGTGAACAGAATGTGCTTCCTCAAGGGAAAAATGGTAAGTTTTTGGTTTGTGTCTCTGATACTGGGCTCTGCTGGTTGCAGGCCTTTCTCAGCAATGGTCAAGGGAAGTATTTGCAGTTTTTCCACGTTCCAGGCAGTGTTGGTAAGGACAGGACTGCTGGGCCTCAGTCTGTTTTATTAGGACCTGGGGCTCTGCTGCCGTGCTAAGGAAATAGGATAATGCATGGCTGTGGGGAGAGCAGGACAGCTAAAAGGTACAAGGTGTGTGCTAACTAAAATGACGAAGCAGAACAGGATTTCTTAGGACAGCCAGTTCTGATAGTGCCTGACTGTCAGGTATAGTTTTGTAGGCTCTATGGTTTTTAGTTGCAGTCATTTTAAAAGGCTTGACTTGTATCCATTAAAATTATTCTTTCTTTTTAGGGTGTGTGCTTTGACGTTCCTGCAGCAGACCGAAAAGAAATAGAGGTACACTCATTGCAATTTCTGGGTACAGAAGGTTGTAGATGAGACTGGCTGGACTGGGTTAGACTGAAAACATAATGTAACCTGTATCCTGCCTTTTTTAGTGGCAGAAGGGATGGCTTGAACGAATTGAAGAATAGAACAAGAATACAGTGGTTATTTTCCTAAATGCCTTTTCTAAGGCATTCCCCTGTGTCTTGAAACTTTTGCACTGATTAAAGAGGTGGTGTGAAGACTCCACTCCTTGTCACTGCTCCTGGATTCAACATCAACAAGCTTTGTTCCCCGTTTTTTCTGTTCCCTGCCTCCATTTTCACCCAGAATTCTCTCCACAGAAAACTGAATTCCAGGTTGTCGCTTGGCAGAATTAGTATTCCCATGCCAAAATTCCCTGGACTTTCTGTCTTTGCTTCAGGTGTTTCTCTGTTAGTGCATCTCTAGACCATCATGACCTAGTATTCATTCACTCCTAAAGCAATGTTTGCCTCTGGATTAAAGGGGAACTGAGGGGAGGCTGTGGATTTATGATCAGTAATAATTATAGTGGTGTTCTTAACAACTGAAAGCTTAAAATTTTGAAACCAGTATTGGCCACGTCAGTTAGAAACTTGAGTTCCCTATATTGGCTCGGAATTTTACCTTTTCAGTTGAGCAAACCTAACAATAATTATATACCCTGTGTTGGCATTCCTCGAATTTAACTTGCTTTGTCCGACTTTTTTTCCATAGGCAAAATGGGAAGATTCAAAACATTGGCGTTTGTGCGTGGCAACTGAATTACCAGAGTTAGTGGAATCTTCTCGAGGAGGAGGAGGAGGAGGAGGAGGAGGAGGAGGAGGGGGAGGAGGAAATGGCCGAAGCTTCTCAAGCTCCAGGAATGGGCGGCGTGGTGGCTCGGGTAGAAACAGATTCAGGGGCAGAGGCCAAAAACGAAGCTTCAGCAGAGCATTTGAACATTAACTTCAACAATCCAGAAAAAAACAGGACTGAAGTATTTTATATATTACATTACACTAGGCTGTTTCTGTGTGTTTGTACCATCAGGGAAAATATTTCATTAAAATACTTTTTTTTTTGTCAGTACAACTTGGTCCATAAATAAGATTCCATTCATTTAAAAAAGTACCCCGAAACAAAAATCCCTCAGAAAACCCCCAAGAAAAAAAAATTGTGTTTCCTTTGTTTCTCATACTGTTTCTCATATTGCTATTTGAATTTTTCCAGAATATGTCTGTTGCGTTCAAAACTGTAGCCTGGTTCACTGTATAATATATAGATCTTAATTGCTGCTCAAACCTGTACATTTTCTGATAAAATTAAATATTATTTTACAACTTCATGTTCTGTTGCATATTTGAAGTGTTGTTTTGCAGACAGTTGCAGGTAGGTGCTGGATTTGGGAGCATGGCAGCAGGAGCCCCTTGAAGATGAAGCCAATTTTTTTTTTTTTTTTTGTGGAATCAGAATGAAGCTCTTCTTTCCCTAAAACTAATTTTTTTTAGTTTCTGTCCCAAAGTGTGGCTGCTTAAATGACTGTGGGCAGGAAAGACAGATTCCAAAGTGTGAGGGGGAACCTTGTGAGGGGAGCCCTGTAAGAGAGATCCATGAGATGTCCCTGTGTAGGTGTTACAAAATGTGGAATATGGCAAGATTGTCTTAAGTCAGGATGTTCTTTGATGTGGTATCTTTGTACATTTTCAAGCCTAACTGGCAAGAAAGGAGACCTAATCAGTGTAATAGATAGCAGTTAGCATCCCTTGTTCAAGGACATCCTGGAACTAACAAGCTTTAGGGTTGTTGTAAATGAAGATGTTGATGTATGTCTGTGTGTACAGTGCTTAACTGGGCAGAATACTCAAGGCCCATGTACCCTACAGCTGAATTATGTTCATTTCAATATTAAAATTCGTGCCAACAGGTCAAAAAGACCCTGCCCAGTTAAAGACCCTTCCCCTGAGCATGCAGAGAAGTTGGCTGGTATTACGTTACTGGTGTGGAAATTACTAACCACTTCTTATAGCGAGTCGGTACTTGTAAAGTTACTGACTCTGAATTTCCGTGTGTTAACAATGGCGTGGAAAGCCCGGTGGTTGTTCTCGACTTGTGGAATACCACGGAGCACCCGGGCTTGGCCAGCTCTGAAAGAGAGGATCAGTGTCAGTATCGGCTTGTTGCACAGCGGAGAAAGAACGCGGTGTTGTGGGCAGCAGGCGGAGGTCCGTCAGGGAGGTCCCATGAGGGCGTACCGTGAGCGGAGCCGCCCGCGGGAGCGCCGTGCGGGCACCGTGGTGGCGGCTGGGCGTGCGGAAGGAGGCGGTGCGGCGGAAGGGGCGGTCCGGGGCGGCGCGGCGGCTGCATGGGGGCCGTGTGGGGCCGGGCGGCGCGGCTGGGGCTCCCGGCGGCGCGGGCGGCGGCGGCCCCG
>JAWWES010000169.1:1468856-1503068 GCA_035583135.1 Lophotriccus pileatus
GCTGGCTGTGCGGTGCCGGGGCGGCCCCGCTGGTGCTGCTGGCGCTGCCCCGCGGCCCGGCCCGCCCTCCTCACTTCCTGCGCGCCGGGGCGGGGCGCGCCGCCTGGGGCCGCCGAGCCGAGAGCGGCAGCGGGAGCGGCGCGGCCGCCGCTCACCTGCCCGGGGAGCAGCCGGCAGCCATGCCCGCCGCCGAGCCCGAGCACAGCCCCGCCGAGCCGCAGGCACCCGCCGCCGCCGAGCCGGCGCGCCGCGGCCGCCGCAGGAAGGCCAAGGTGGGAGCGCCACGTGCGGCCGCGGGGGCGGCCATTTTGTGCGGGATTTGGGGGGCTTGGTGCCGTTCGGGGCGGGCGGGACCGCCGGGAGCGCGTTCCTCCCGGTAACGGCGGCTTTCCCGCGGCAGGACGAGGCCGCGGAGAGGAAGGTGAAGCGGCGCGATAAGGCCGAGGCCGAGCAGGCGCAGCCCGAGGAGAGCGGGCTGGGGGATGGCGACCTCGAGCCGCCCGTGCCCAAGAAGACGAAGAAAACCAAGGGGAAGAGCAGCGGTTTGGTGGGAGAGAGCGACGTCGGCCAGCACGCACTGGAATCTTCTTCCGCTGCCAGCGACAGCGGGACAGCCCCGGCTGCCCAGGCCGAGGCAGATGGAGAGCAGGACAGCGACGCCGAGGTAGGGATGCTCTGCCAGCAGAGCCCTGGTCTTGATTAATTAACATCCTGCTGGTAGTTAGTGGGCTTAATAGCATGTACGGGGCACTGTGCGGAGACTTGAGGTGTGAGGGCTGTGGGAGCATGAGGCAGCCGTCCTGGGCAGCGCTTTCCGCTGGTCCACACGTCGAGAGTGCCGCTTATCTTGCCCAGCATCCCGCGTGTTCCCGCCCAGGCTGCGGGGCTGAGTGCGGCGCGGCAGCACATGCCCCTGCACGGGGAAACTGGCTCTCCACGTGCTTTCCCCCTCGTGGTGGATGCTGAGCGTTTGGAGCAGCCTGTCCTGCAGCGCAGGAGGCTGGATAATAGCGAGAAGTTCCCATGTGCTCCTCGTCTTCGTGTCGCAGCTTCTTGTGTGTCCTGTAGCACGGGCAGTCACCATCCCAGAAACATGCTTTGTGCTGTGATGGCGCTTTCTCTACTGAAGAAGTATTTGGCGAGGTGTCCCGTAAGGGGAAGGCACGGTTATCCTTGTTAATTCCCATTTCTGGAGTGCTCCCTCTTCAGACTTCATCTGTGGTCTCGCAGAGTCGTGCAAGGGGGGCCTGCAACTTGCCTTGCCCCGTGTAGGGCCTTCTGTGGGTAGTTTTGTGTTTAAGGTGGGAACGAGAATCAAGAGATTTTGTGCTTGAGGTACATTGTGTGTAACAACGGATTTTTTGAAGTAAAAGCTAAATCAGGAATTTCAAGTATTTACTGGTGTTTAAAGTTCAAAGCTCTTTGCATGATGTACTGACTAGGTGTCCTTTGAAAGTTCCCACTTTGCACGTTGAATTGTGACACCAAGTAGGTTCTGTTGTGAAAAACAGTTTTGTAACGGTTTCAGCGGACTCTTAAGTTAAGACTTTTAACAAATAGTTTGCCTTTCCTGATTTGTCATGCATATATGCACAGGTACCTACATCAGAAGGGTTTTCTTTTTCTTTAAACAGAAAGGTAGATGGTGAAATTCGGGTGATAAAGGCAAGGTATTGCTTTTCTCGAGTGCCTATGTAGGGAATGTTTTGTGCTTATCTCTGAGGGCTAATAGATCTTTTTTCTTTTTTTTTAAATGCTGTTAGGAGCTGACAGAAGAAGCAAAGGAAGGCGCCTTCTCTAATTTCCCTCTCTCCCAGAACACTATCAACCTTCTCACAGGTTAGTTAACAAAAGACATTCCTGTAAATATATGTTCAGAATTGCACTCTGTTACCTGCATAAACAGAAGCCCACGGGTAGGTGGTTCTAAATCTTCCTAAATTTATTGTGTGGTAAAAATATGCATATGAGCAGTCACTGTAGACTGAAAAAGTCTACTGTTCTTAGTAGGCAAGTTTTTTGTTCATTTACAAGTGCCCTAAGGTGAGTTTCTTATTTCATGGAGTGATTATTTCTTGATCTACATTTTAGAGACAGGGTTTCTCTTCTTGTCAGCATCATTCCACTTATTGTGCATCTTTACTTCTATTTCTATGTCTGCTCTCTATAATATTGCATCTTAAATAAGCTTAATAGAGTTTTGTGTACAAAGACTGTTTGCCTCCTGTGAACGGCTTGTCGCTGATTATTCTCATACTTTCATCTCTCTTCTCAATTAGCTTGGTAATTGCTGTAGGGTTCTTGTCTTCTGTGTTGGGAAGCCGTGCAGTTCTTGTTCCTCAGACAAAAAGTCTCTGTGTTCCTTTACGTTTTCCTTGCTCAAAAGTTTCTCCTGGATAGATTGTTTCACTTCCCTGTGCAAAATATCTCTGAAGTTTTGGAATGTTTCGGAACAAACACCCTCACTTACTTCCCTCCTTCAAAACTGAGCTACCACAAAATCTTGGGCTGTATCAGACAAGACATGGTGGGGTTTTTTCCTTTCTCTCCTGTTGTCTTACACCGCACATCCCAAAGAAGGCTGTATTTCATTGTGGATACTCAGTTCTGTATTTGGGGGTGGAATACCTTTTGGTCTAGAGTAGGAATAAAATATGAAGATATGTGGTTTTCTTCTAAGTTGCGTCTCCTGTTGTCTACAGGATTTGACATGATGTGCTCTACATATCTGGGCTATTTATGAGGGCTTCTGATTGTTCAGCTTTTAATGAAGCCTCTTTCAATCTTGCAGCTCGAGGTGTAAAATACCTGTTCCCCGTGCAAGTGAAGACTTTCCAGCCCATATATGATGGCAAAGACCTCATTGCTCAAGCTCGAACGGGAACTGGGAAAACCCTTTCCTTTGCTCTTCCACTGACTGAGAAACTGCAGAGTGTCTCACAGGATGGCAGAAGAGGCCGTGCACCCAAGGTAACTTACCACCTAAACCTTACCACCAAAACCTGAGAATGTGACAAGCTGCAGGCTTTGAAAGCAGTTTTACTATTGCTTTGGGGATTTTTGCCTCAATTCACTGAGGTTGTTTCTCACTATAAATTCCATGGTGATAGCTGAAGGCTTTTGGGGTTTCCCCTCCCCCCGGCCATGTCTGGAGACTCAACAGATGCAATTGCAGAGATGGAGTTGGTAACTGTGTGCTGGTGATCAAATATCCTGTTCCCATGCAAATGTAGTGTATCATTAGACTGCAAAACTGTTAATAAATAGTGTGCAGACTTGTCACCTGCTTCATCCTTCTGTTTTATTAACTTTAAAGGCAATGTGAATTTTAAATTCTTATTTTCTGAAGGATTTAAAGAGATAAATTCCACAGTTTATCAGTTCATTCTTGGGGGGGTAGATGCCTGAGGTAGGTGGAAAGGGCAGATATATGGCTAGAGTGCATCATGCTGTGTATCTGTTGAAATCTTACTAGTTCAGATTTAGTGACTGTTCTTACCCTGTAATGCTGAGATACACCTTCATTGCCCTTGGTAATGTTACTGGAGCATCTTATCTGGCTTTAGCTTAAGAAAAAAAGAGTATTGCTGTCCTACATCTCAGTTATCTTGCAATGCTTTGCCTTGTTTCCTCTTGTTGCCTCTGAGACTGTCTTGGCAGGCTCCAGGATGCAGGGAATATTGCTGGGATGGTGGGAAGCTGTGGGCACCTCTGCAACAGGTGTAGAATAAAAATGGAAGTACAAGCTGTTCGACTTTTTCATCCTAAACCCTCTCCCAAGCACAGCTGCATTTTTACCTCTTCTTTTACTCCCTGCAGGTGCTGGTTCTTGTTCCAACCAGGGAACTGGCTACTCAGGTAGCCAGAGACTTCAAGAATCTCACAAGGAAACTGTCAATTGCTTGTTTTTATGGAGGAACTCCATATAAAGAACAGCGTGAGTAACCTCTAAGGAATTGTTGCTGGACTGGAGTCGACTTTCTCCAAATGCATTCCATGAATAAAACTCTGCATTTTCACCTGTCAAACTTTCACCTCAGTCAGGAACTCAAGTGGCATTGCTTTCAAAGGAAGCACAGGTGTTGCTGTGTACTGCTGAGTTTTTACCATGCTGTCTCTTATCTGACACTGTCCCTGTTTTCCTGTCTTCCAGTTGATCTCCTTAGAAGTGGCATTGATATTCTAGTGGGAACTCCTGGGCGGATCAAAGACCACCTCCAGAACAGCAAGCTGGAACTTTCCAGCGTGAAGCATGTTGTTTTGGATGAAGTGGATCACATGTTAGACATGGGCTTTGCTGAACAAGTGGAAGAAATCTTAGGATTTGCTTATAAAAAAGGTAAATTCTGAGATCAGGAGAGGGGACAATGTAGAAAACACAGTTATGCTACTTTAAAAAACTGCTGTTGCACCCCCAACTTAAATTCTTTGTGTGATGGTAGTATCAGTTCTCAGAAAAGGGCAAGGTGACAGATGACTGAAGGCTTTGCCTTTGCTGTTTAAAGGGTACTTAAAATATTTTCACTGCTTTTGAGTTTTCTTGTTGCTGACTTAGTGCACATAGAAACCTGTCTGTTTGAGAGCAACTCTTGCTTTTCTGACAGTTGTCAAGTGCCAGGGTGTGTGTCTGAAATGGATGGCCTTTTCTTTCCAGGCTCTGAGAACAACCCTCAGACACTGCTGTTTTCTGCGACTTGTCCGCGGTGGGTTTATGATGTAGCAAAGAAGTACATGAAAGATGAGTATGAACAGATTGACCTGATTGGAAAGAAGACCCAAAGGACAGCCACAACTGTGGAGGTGGGTGATTCTGCTGCAGAGCAGTGCAGGTCCTGAGAGCCAGTGGCTTCAATTAAATGGGTTCTGCATTGACTTTGCAAGTGTGGGTGTGGAATGACTTTTCACATGATGGACACACAGATTTTGTAAGCAGAGCTTTCGTGTGGGGGCAGTAGTGTTTGCAAGCTTAAAAAAATTCTTTGTTCCTTTGGCCTGTCCTGTGCATGCCTTAGATTTAACACAGGCGATGGTCATATTTTCTTCCCAAACAGCACTTGGCAATCCAGTGTCGCTCCTCGCAGAGAGCAGGGGTTCTTGGGGACATCATCCAGGTCTACAGTGGCAGCCGTGGGCGGACCATTGTCTTCTGTGAGACCAAGAAGGAGGCAAATGAGCTGGCCATGAATGCCTCGCTCAAACAGGTACTGAACGGGGAGCAGAGGTTTGGATGTTCAGGGGTTGGATGCTCTGGAATAAATAGCAGGTTGAACTGTGTGGATGAGGTTGTTTCTGTGGGTGGGTTTAAGGCTTATAAAGCTGTTTCTAAAGGTAGAGTTTTGTGGTTAAAATACCCTCTTGGCTGCCATTATGAAATTATTGCTTTGGCTTTAAAATTGTGCAGGACACAATCAATAGGAAATGTGCAGCTTATGCTGAATAAGCTGGAGACAGTTGTAATAGACAGAAGCTAGTGTAGTCACAGATCCCATCCTACAGTAGTGTGCTTTCTGGATTCCCATCTCTTAATGGCAATTAGTTTTTGAACAGTCATTAGGAAAATCCAACTGATATGGTAGAATGGAATGTCTTGTTGCCCTTGGAAGGTCCATCAATAGTTTGTTCATAACCCAGGTGCATTGAGCAGGTCTTCTATGCTTGCTTTTTTTTAAGTGTGGGTAAAAGTGCTGCATATTTTTCAGAGAAAATCTCATTAGCTACTAAATACTGATTTATGGAGAAAGAGCAGTGTTGGGAATACATTGTTAGATGAATGTCACATACCATCCACTTAAAAAACTTGCAGCAACAATGTTTGCCTGTTGGCCCTGCTGCTTTCACAGTAAATCCAATCACTTTGTTTTTCTCTTACACTAGTGAGTTCTGCTTTAGCATGCTACTCATTTGAATTCTGAGCTTGTTGCTCTCCCCTTTCTCCTTGTCAAACTTCAATCTGTTTCCTCTGCCATTAAAAGTGGAGGCTGTTCAGATCACTTATAGGGTTTGGGAATGCCCTGAAAAGTTCACTTAAGGTTCTGTAGGTTTTGGGATGGCTTCCCAGAGAAGGGATGTCACGAATGAGTGTTTTAGGTTGCTTGAAGCATCATTGGCAAAAGCAGGTTTGATATTAAAGTAAAAGTGTGACAGAGTTTGTTGGCTTGACAGGATTCACTCTACAATGTAGTGAATGGTTAAAGCACACAGAGAAAAATAGGACTAAAATCAATCAATCTAAAAAGAAGAGAAACTAGAAATGATCCATGTGGAGGTTGGGGGTGAAATAAGTTTCCAAGGCTGTTCGTTCCAAATCAGGAGCTCATTAGGCAGTAGAAGTGCCTGGGAGTGTTTCTGATGAGCTCTGGAGGAGCTCCGCCCAGATGGTGCTCTTGATGGCTGAGGCCTAATGAGCCTCTCTGAGGCCACAGTGCTGCCCGAGGAGGGAGCACCACCAAAAGGGAGAGCAGTGTCTTGTTCCCTCTTGACAAGCATTGCTTCCATTTGTTCCCGTGGAGGTCCCTTTGGCATGTCATACTGAAAAATTAGGAGTATTATTGACCCAGAGAAAGATCAAGCCACAGGGAAGGATGCTTCATATTGTTTTGGTATCAGCTGTGTAATTATGTTCTGTTGCTCTGCACAGTGTTTTGGGGGTTGTATTTAAATGTCTTTAGATACTACAGCCCAGACTCCCTCACTAAATGCCTTTTGAATGGTTTGTTACACTGACAGGATGCCCAGTCCTTGCATGGAGACATTCCACAGCAACAGAGAGAAGTTACATTAAAAGGCTTCAGAACCGGTGTGTTTGAAGTTCTGATTGCAACAAATGTAGCTGCCCGTGGTTTGGATATTCCTGAGGTTGACCTTGTTATACAGTGTTCACCACCAAAAGTAAGTCATTAGGGGAAACTAAAATTCTTGGGGTTTTCTTGTGGTGCCAGAATGGTGGGTTATTTTTCTGTTTCACCACAAGAATGTTCCAATTCACAAATGAAGTGGATTTTTCTGTAAATACCAGGCCTAAAATTTCCTAGTTAAACTTTGGCATTTTGAACTTTGATTAAAGTAAAATTGTGGGGTTTTGTTTGTTCTGGAAAGTTATAAGATAGGTTTTGACATTGTTTCAGCTTTTCTGAATGCCTTCTGAGTGTAGTTGAGTTTCACTACAATTCAAAATACTCCTCTTGTCTTTTTCTTCTTCTGAAACTCCAGTGGAGCTTTTTATTAAAAAAAAAAAAAAAGGTATGTCAATAGTGTTTGTTAAAGCTGAGCAGCGTACTTGGGCATGGCATTGTACCCAAACCTGGGAGGTTTATGTGTAATGTATCACTCCTTGGGCTTCTGACTTAGAACTTAGCTTACATTTAATCTGAAATGTCAGCAGTTGAAGTGACATTAGTTTTTCTCCTGTTGATCTGAATTTCTGAAGGATGTTGATTCCTACATCCACCGTTCTGGACGGACGGGCCGTGCTGGCCGGACCGGCATCTGCATTTGTTTGTTTCAGAGAAGAGAAGAAGATCTTCTGAAACAAGTTGAGCACAAAGCGGTGAGTTCTCCTGAAACCTCTGCTTAATGAAATCATTCAGCTCCTACAAGGACCCTGCCAGTCTTAGACTCTGTAACCATGTGAGTCCAGTGTGGGACTCACGTCCCATAGGCTAGTAGGCTTTAAGTATTGCTATTTGGTGTTTGTAAACGCTTTTGTATCAGATTGTTCTTGTGTCTCAGGAGTTTTGCCATATTGGCAGTCCTCTGTGGATGTCAGCAGGCAGGCTGGGAACGCATTTTTGCATGTACATTGCATTACAGTTTGCATTACAGTTTGCATGTACATTGGAGAAAAGTAGCTCCAGATAAACAAAGGCAGGAACTTTAAAGCTTTATTTTAGCTTTAGAAATAACTTAAGGAGAGAGTATGTTGATCTTCTAGACAGTAAGTAGAGGTCTCAGTGATGTAACTTAGGTAGGATTGAATTGTAGAGTGCTGAAAATACCTTTAATTTGTTTTCTTGATTTCAGGGGATTACATTTAAGCGTGTGGGCGTTCCCTCTGCTACAGATGTAATTAAAGCTTCAAGTAATGATGCCAAAAAGTAAGTTTATTTACCTGTTCTTAGAAAAGGTGTAAATATGTTGCTCTAGATGCTGTTAATGCAAAGCTTTAAGGGATCAGAGCTGTATGTGGGCATACACATACAGGCTTTACATGTGTTGTTGAAGTCAACTGCTTTGTGAGTTGGCATCCGAAGATGGTATCAGTAAACCTCTGTGTGCTGAACATAGACCTTCTCATAGAACAGAATGTTCTCTAAGTCCTTGCAAAAATTAACCTTTGTTTGTATCATCAGGAACCAGTAATAGATCAGGGAATTACTGTCATGAGGGGAAACTGATTTTATCTGCTCCATTGATAGAGTTGCAGTGTGCAAAGATATACTTGGTATAACGAGGAGTTACTCTGCAGCAGTGACAATGTTTTAGCACCGTTCTGTGTTCCTTTGTGTTACTTTATTCCCAAGGGTTGTGTTTTTTATATTCCATGCATTTCTGCTTACATTTGCTGCCCCATTGGTCGAAGTTACATTGAAGCAGATTAAAATAATTGGTGAGGATTTGACCAATGCAAAGCAGATGATGGGCATGGTGTTGGGTGCGCTGTGACTGAGAAATGGTGGGAGGTGTCCAAAGAGCATTACAGAAGTAGCTGTTCTTAATTCCATTTTTTTTTTTTGTTTGCCTTTCCCAGAAATAACCAATTTAGATGATGCCTTAAGCATGACTGCACTTCACACTGGCCTTTTCTGATCTCCTCAACTTTTGTTGTCACCATGTAGGTTGCTGGAGGCCATTCCTGCTTCTGCAGTTGACTACTTCAGAAAATCTGCTGAAGAGCTCATAGAGGAGAAGGGGGCAGTGGCTGCCCTGGCTGCAGCCCTGGCCCATATTTCGGGGGCAGCTTACATCCAGCAGCGCTCCCTGCTCAACTCCACAGCCGTGAGTGATGTGGGGTTAATGGGAACGGATGTGTGAACTGCTTGTGTCCAGTCCGCGTGTGGCACCTTCTTCCCAGGCGTTTCCAGTAGGGTTTCTGAAGAGCTGGCACCCCAAGCTCCTGATTTTTTTTTTTTTTTCTTTTTCCTTAATTGAAATCAGCTCTTACTGGGAGAAACTCTGAATCAGTAAATTTCCTTGTGATGAGAGTTAAAAGAATTTCTCCAGAGATTGACATGGCAGAAGACTAATGCACTAAGAGAGTTTAACTCATGCATTTTACAAGCAAACAGATTGGTTTGTGCTATTGTAGTTTTCCCTTATCAGGAATCTTTTTACATTTTTGTAATATTTCAAGTGTAGCATGTGATTGCCTGATCTCAAAGACATCTTTAACTAAAGAAAAAGTACAGCCCTTCCGTTTTCTAATGTGTTTAGGGAGAACATGGCCCACTTCATTGTGTGGTAACACAGTTCTGGGCATAACATGGTTCTCATATCAGTCTGGGGGGGTTTTACCTGTTTTCTAGCAGTCAGTTTATATATTGAATAAATGTGTCTCTTATCGCTAAAATGGAGAAATGCTATTGGCCTCTATATCGATGGGCAATCCTAGGTTAGATGGATTCAGCTTCTTAGGAGGCCTTTGGTTGCTTCATTTTTGGGAAGCTGATTGCTTAGGATAAAATACTGCATAACAAGTTATTATGTAGCTCATTAGTGATTTGCAGGCTGTTTGACCACGTTTAATCTTGTGAAACGTTTTTCTGTGTGTCCTGCAGGGCTTTGTGACCATGGTGTTGAAGTGTTCCATAGAGATGCACACCATGGGCTATGCCTGGAGGGGGCTCAAAGAACAGCTTGGGGAGGAGGTGGATGACAAAGTGTCTGCAATGCGTTTCCTCAAGGGGAAGATGGTGAGATGGCCCAGCCTTGGGAAGGAGGGGTGGGGGGTGTGTGTGTACACATATGGCCAGTTGGTGCAGTGATGGAGGCAGGAGTTCCAAAATACTGGCATAAAAATTTGGTGCTGCGTGGTACCATGTGAGGCCTGCCTTACTTTTAAACAGACAAACTGATGGCAGGCAATGCTGCTGTCAGCACAGAGCATTTGAACCTGCATTTTGTTTTGAGCTTTTCTGTTTTAATTCTCTTTTTCTTAAGTTTATGAAAAGCTTCCCCCAAAATACCATGCTTTCTGCCACTCCTGGTTTCTAGATGTATGAGTGGTTGCAGGTGCTGCCTTTCTGGAGTTGTGTGTCTCGGTCCTTGGATGTATCTTTGGAAAGCATGACTCCTTTTTTTTTTTTTCTCTTATAGGGAGTCTGCTTTGATATCCCTGTTGATGAACTGAGTAACATACAGGTATGTTTGTGTAGCCAGAGTTGTCTTTAAAACTTGGTAATTTGAAATTTGGCAACGGCCACCATATATGGGGTGGTTTGGGAGGTTAAGGTTTGTGTTTTAATAAGGACGTTGCATAGACAACAGGGTGATTAGAAACAGCGCAGCACAGTCATTAGAAAATACTCAGTCACAGCTCTTTCTCATTTCTGTTTTCATGATATTACCTGACTTTATTAAACAAAATCCTGTGGTCTTTGTCTACTCTGGGTTTTGACCTCTCCAATGAATTTGAGAGTCCACCAGTTTTCTGTTGACTTCACTCTGTCTTGTCCCTTGTGCACGTTTATCCTTTGTCACAGGAGCGTGGGTGTTTGCCAGGGGGGCTTTGATGACCTATTTTGGCAGAGGTGGGATTTGTCTGGAAATGCCTGTACATTCAGTGTTGTTTTTGGTGATACAGATACCTTGGACGCTCCTGCAGGCACATAAAGTCTTGTTTCATTGGTCTTATTTCAGGAACAGTGGAAGGACACCAGGCGCTGGCAGCTGTCGGTGGCAAAGGAGTTGCCTGAACTGGAAGAGTATCCCCAGGAGGCGGGACGAGGGTTCTCAAGGTTTGGAAATGGGAGGCAAGGCAACTTCAAGAGGAACAGCTGGTTCAAGAGTGGAAACCGAGGACTTTAACAGAACACTCGATTAACCTCCAGTACAGACATGGGACTGAGCGGAATTTTATCAAACAGTAAAAGCCTATTAGATGCTCCTCTTTGTCTTCATTCCTTGATAAAGCAGCCTATCTTTGAGGATGACTAAAAACCATACTTGCTGAGATAGCTGGGAGATTTTTCTTCCTGCCCAGCAAAGCAACTGCTGTCTGTAAGGGCATCCCTGTCCCGGCGAGGCGAGTGTGCCTGGAAACTTGGCACTGTGTGGAACAGCGCTCATCCAAACACTGACAGCCACCAAGCCTCACCCGTTCAGCAGCCCTTGCATTAAGAAATCTGGTTCTAAAATTTTTTTCAGAAAAATCTGACATTAACCCCCTCATCACCCTTTCCTGCAGAGCATCCCATGGATGCCACGGCTCTGGTTTCCTTTGGGGTGCTTCGGTTTGCCGGCTCTTTCACGGTATCGCCTGTCACAGAGACTGCAGGGGGGAACCCTGAAGGGGTGGAGAGATGGGGGACCCGCTGAGGGTGCTCTGGATGGCAATGAGGCGGGATCAGAAAGGCCCTGCTGAGGGGGCTCTGGATGACGTCGGGGCGGGGGCGGGATCCGGCCGGCCCCGCTGCTGGATGTGGACGGCCCCGCGTTGGATGGCGGCGGGGCGGGGCCGGGCCGGCCGCGCGGGGCGGGGCGGCGGCGCGGGAAGATGGCGGCGAGCGGCGGGTGGCCCGCGGTGTGCGAGAAGTTCCGCGCCGCCCGCACTCTGGCGGCCGTGGAGTCGCTGAAGGACCCCGAGACGGAGCCGTACCGCTCCAAGTACAGCGCCCGGGCGCTGCTGCAGGAGGTGAAGCAGCTGCTGAGCGCCGCCGAGGAGGGCGGCGAGGCGCGGGTGCTGGCCGTGCGGCGGGCCGTGCTGGAGTACGAGCTGGGCGTCAACCACACCGACACCGAGGAGCTGTCGGCCGGCGAGGAGCACCTGCAGCGCTGCACGCAGCTCCTGGAGCCGCACCGCCTGTCCCCGGACTGCGTGTCCCTCTACATCCAGGCCCAGGTGGGTGTCCGCGGGGAGGGGGAGGCACCCCCGTGTCCTGACAGGCTCTGCCTGGGTAAACCATCATAACCACGGCCCCCCCCGTCAGTTCCTGCCGGAAGAAATCATTCCCAGGGGCTGGCTGTGGAGGGGCTTTCTGTTTTAAGCCTCCTGCTGATGCCTCTGGGCGTGCAGGGCATTTAAAGTGTGTTCTCGCAATGGAAATTGGGTGTTGACAAAGCAGCGTGTTCCTCGGGACAGACTGAGACAGAACTGGTAAAAGCTGGGCAGGAATAAATTAGTAGAAGACCTCAGTATATCCAGAACTTATGATTCTTTAACTCATTTATCATGAAAGTAAAGTTGGGAGATGCTTTTATTGATGTGCTATCCTGAAATGGTAAATTGTTTGCTTTTCAGCCTCGCCTGTTCTCTTAAGCTATTAAATTTTGTCCCAGATGAGTAAATACAGCTTTGTTGGAGCTCGAAGTAATAATATTCATGTCTTTATTCTGAAGAAAATAATACTCTTATCAAAATTAATTCTTGCCACATGAAGATTCACAAAAGGGCCTTTGCTGACCCACTCTGTCATGGCAGCTGGTGTATAGTCAGGTATCTCTCTCTAGACTGTAAATTAAATAGAGCAGTTATTTAGATGTCTCTGTCAAAAATGGTTGCTCCAGTTAGAAAAGGTTTGGTAGTGCTCCCTTATCAAACATTGCGATGCTGTCAAGGAATTGTGTGCTGATGTGGAAAAGGTGCCCGTTAAACTGTCTTACCCTGGGTAAATTAATGGAGTTGTTTGGAATTGTGAGGTTACATCTGCTCGTCCCTCAGTGCACCATGATGAATGTTACTCGTTGTAAGGTAGAGATTGCTGGAGCCAAAACCAGATAATATCTTCCCACATGCTCCTGGTGGCTCTTGTGGCTGAGGGCCAGGGATTCCACTGTGCTTCTGAATGGTGTGTTGGAAAGCAGCTCTTGTCTCTATTAGGCAAAAGTTTGCATGGACTTTACTGTTTTGGGGCCTTTAGGGAACAGCAGGATGAAATTTGTTGTGCAAAATTGCCATCGGTGGCTGTACTTCTCCACATCCTGGGAGTCTAGAGTGTGTTGCCACAGCACTGACTGCTATTTTGAAAGAATGAGCATTCCTGTTTCCTGCTTCTGATTTTCTGAGCTTCTTCATAAGATTGTGTATCACAGTTTCTGTCTAATGGAATTTGCTCTGTTCCGCTGCTTGGCCTAAGGCAAAGTATTTCGGTTCATGAACAACATGTGATGTGCTTTCTTACAAAAATAACAGAATGAATGGAACTGAAAGGGGCACTAGGCTGGCATACAACTACACATTCTAACTATTTTGAGGGTTTGGGGTTTTTTTTTAGCCCTCTTGGATTTTGTAACAGCACTGCCTAGGACCTAAATTAGCACACTAGACATAGATTGTTATTAATACAATAATCTTATTAATAAAATTAAAGGTAGTTTTTATAAAAGGTGGGTTCACAGATGCAATAACTTGCTATGTACATTACTTTAACTTAAATTTGAAGGCAGTAATCAATAGCTTTTGCATCTTAAAGGCATTTTTCATCTCTTTCTGCTGTTGAAAATTTACAAGCATTCATTCCTATCTTATCTTTTTCCTGTTAACTTTTTCAATGGAGTCAGAAAGTAAGAACTTTCTAATGTCATGTCTCTTTTTATGACATATGTATGTGATGTAAAAGCTGCATGAATTGGATGCAGAATGTACTTGGAAAAAGCTTGTTATTTGGACACACAAGTCCTTACCCAGCAGAATAAGCACAGAAAGTTACAGTCTGTGAGGTGAATTTTGTGTGTGAAGTTTGCTGTGTGAGAACCCCCTCTTTTCTGAGCAATTCACAGTGAAGTGGATGGGCACAATTTTTGCTTTTGGAAATGCACTGTATTAAAACACACGTATCTGTAAGGATGAAGGCTGAATTGTTGGAGAAACTAATGTAAACAGAACACAGTGAGAAAATAACTGTTTGGTTTTTTTTCTTTTACTTTAGAACAACCTGGGTATCCTGTGGTCTCAAAGGGATGAAATTGAAACTGCACAAACTTACTTGGAATCTGCAGAAGCCTTGTATAACCAATACATGAAAGAGGTACTGTGTTAGCACTGTGGCAGGTCTTACTTTGCAGTTCAGGTAATCTTTGAAATACATACAATGGAACTTGAGTTTCTGCTCTTTGTCCTGGCTGCTGTGGTACCTTTGGCAAGTGACAGGAGTTATCCTGCTGTACAGGACAAGGCAAACCAGGGCATTGCTTTCTGATTTCAAAGTAGAAAATAATTTTGCTCAAAAATAACGGTCCCTTTTGAAAGCCCTTTAATAATCCAAAGTTGAAGCCAGGTAGAATATGGATTTTAAAGAGGACTAGTATTAAATCTTACCTTGGAAATGATGTACTATGTCAATCCACTGCTTTCGGTGGGAAGAGGAAGCAAAACTGTAATATTTGCATGGTTGGCTCTGACTGTGCAGTGTTTTGTAGAAGCAAGTAGTTTAGTTCCATATCCAAGAGGACAGTCTTACAAACAGCTAACCCTCTCATGCATATTAAACAACCTTTTGAGCTGTGGATTGTGCTGTGTATCTGACAAAGACTCCCTTGTGCTATTTTTAAGCTCTTTGCAAAGCTGTTTCTGCACTGACTTGCCTCGGGGACAGTTCTTGAGCGAGGTAAAAACATTTGTGGCCTTGAAGGAGCAGTAGCTGTGTCTCAGGACAGCTGTACAAGTTGGACAGACCTTAGTTTCATGAAATTGCAGTCCAGGTTTTACATGAAGTTGGTTTATAGCACAGATGATTCCCCTTGGAGATCTTTAGAATGGATTAGTCCTCATTGGATGGTTACTGCTCTGTTTCCACCTTTGCAGCCGTGCTGACCCACAGTGATAGGAAATGGATCCAGAAAAAAAAACCCACTTGTGGTGAAAAGTTTCTCAGTTTATTAACTGCCCTTTGGTTCAGTAGAGACACCACATCTCTCTGCAGACCCTCTAATTAATTCCTGATGATCAACTGTGATATTTATACCCAGCCCTGGGTGTAAATATCATCAGCTTTCACATCGCCTCTAAAAGTTTCTGGCACTTGTTGCAGTGATTATGAAACTGGACTGGTACTACCGTGTAGTGGGTTAAACAGTGCTGCCAAATACTGCACATTTTCACTGTGGACTTTTCTGAAACTGTTAATTTTTCTTAGTGGCTACTGAATATTCCTTCTGGGGCTTTGCTGCCATACATACATGACTGTTAATAAGCCCAAGCCAGATCACTTCCACAGTTTTTCCCCAACATTTTTTTATTTGCCACTTACAGTTCAAGGCACTATGTAGCTATGCCAAAAGACTTTCTTTTAAAAGTATCTACAGAAAAATAATGTTTCTGTGGTAACTTTATTGGACTTGTGCCACGTTTCTCTGAAAATACTGACTGTACCTGAGATAATTTGCAAAGAATTATTAACTCTCACAACAAATCCAAACCACAGGGCATGGGAGGGCTTGTCTAAACTGCTTTGTGGTTTATGATGAGGACTTGAGTTCCTTGCAGTGGATTTATACAACCATGTCAATATTTGTCTTTCACAAATTCTAAAAATGTGAGTATACTTTTCTTAACAGTCCCCACATTTAGGCTGTCAGGAATCCTTCCTGTCATTGAGTCTTTGGTAAACAGCTGATGACTGAGACATTTTCCTGAGCTTACAAATTGAGTAGGGTGATTTCCCCTCACTTAAGCAAAACCAAGGCAAGGAGCCTGGGCTAGTGAAGTTCACCTGGAGAGGAGAATTTACTTATCCTTCCTGAGAATAAGTAAAGGCATAACACTTGACACCAGAGGATAAATCTGTATATGCAGGAAGGAGGCAAGGGTGTTGCTTACCATGTAATTTCAGTTGCTTTATTGGCAGGAATAGCACTAGTCTTGCCAGAATATGCTCCAAATCTTGTTAGAAGGTTTGGGAGCCTTTGTATCTAAGGAAAATGAGATGGAGGGTTATAAACTCACATCTTAAAAACTAATGAGGTATAAACAGAAAAACCTAAAGATTAAAAGATCATATACAAAAATCTGCACACCTCACCTAGGTTAAACACACTTTAATTTGTCACTGTCTGTTTCAGATGCATTTTTTCTTTTTTTTTAAGATGAATAGACCACTTCTATTAAAAGCAAACAAACAGATCCATTCAGGGATTTTTGATGAGAAGCAGCTCAAACATAAGAATATCTTTTCTTCCCTGTAGACTGCATTCTCTGCCCTTGCAGAGAGTCTGAGTCTGTATTGTCTTACAAAAAGTATTCACCTAAGCTGCTTTTTATTTGTTGCCTTACTTTGTCTTGGGCTAAGAAATAGGTGAGGTCAAGAAGGGGCTGGACAAGCTGCATACTGAGACATTGCCTGTTGTCTCACTGGTGTATGTGAGTAGTGTGTGTGTGCTCGGAGTCCCTGTGTTTCCAGCAGCTCTGCTGAGCACTCTGCACAGCGTGTTCTCTGCAGTACTTCCTGCAGGATGTTTTCTTGCTACTGGTGAGTGCAGCTGTGCAAACGAATATTTCACACTTGAGGACATGCCTGGTGTTAAATTGATGCCTCAAACCCTGTTCTGTTATTTTACAAAATAAAGATGCCCCGTTACAGTCCTGTGGAAATCTAGGCTGAGTATGTCTGGTGCAGGCAGCATGCACTGTGTTCAAGGATGTAAGCAGAAGTCTTTTACAAGCTGAAAACCTTATCATTCTCTGTGGAATTCTGGCCTTTGTGCTCAGAATCTCCTGAGCTCTGTAGAATTGCTCTGCAGATGTGGCACTGAGGTATAGGTGCATTAAATGAAGCTGGGATTGGAATTTGGGATTGCAAAATGGAAAATGATGTGCAGCCAGGAGAGGGAGCATTGTGCTGTAGAGTAAGAAATGTGGTTTGCTGAATGTGTCATGTACCCTTGCAGGATGGAAATCCTCCCCTGGATCCTAGTGAACATTTCATGGCAGAAGTAGACAAACTTACAGACCAAGAAAGATCCAAAAGGTGGGTGTGGAGCAGCATACCTATATTATTATTACTTTTTTGATTTTTTTTAAATTATAAGGGTGTATTTAGGGAGGGGGGGAAACCAATCTAAAGAGACTGCTGTTTTCCCCAGATTTGAAAAAGCCTACACACATACTCTGTATTACCTGGCACAAGTCTACCAGCACCTGGACATGATTGAGAAGGCTGCTCAGTACTGCCACACCACCCTGAAACGCCAGCTGGAGTATTGTGGCTACTACCCAGTGGAATGGGCTCGCAATGCTGCTACTTTGTCACAGTACTATCTCTCGAAGGTCAGGCATCCAGTATTTATCTGCTGTAATTGTATCACCAATGTAACTGTCAAGTAGGACAGTTGTTTTAAACAGGGGTTTGAGACAGGGCTCCGTGCTGAATTCAACATGTGCACCTGTAAAACCACAAGTTGCCTTCTGACATGAAGCATCTCTCAGTTTTTTTGGAGGAGGACATAGTGGCTTTCCTGTGATGGTGTGATGGCAGTGGGGAAAATGAGCAGGGCTGTAGATGCGAGAGAAGCTCTGTAGTTAATGAAGTGTTAGCAATGGTGTGATGGGACGTTCCTAAGTAAAACTCGAAGCTTATAATTTAATTTAAAACTCTTTCTTACATTGTTCTCTTGCAATAAAATTTTAAACCAAAACCATCTGAGGGTCAAGGTATGGCACAATTTTATATTTCCTCTAAGTTACTGTCATTTGTACCTTAGCATGTGCTTTAGACTTGTCTCAGCCTTATGTGAACATTAAAGTGAATATGTCAGTTGGCAGTTATTTGCCTTCACACATCTTTACTCTAAATGATCTGCTGTTAGGAAATGCTTCAAATTTATTTAGCAATTTCTATATTCAGGGCTATTCAGATGCTCTTTTCTGATGATTAAAAAGTTTTCTGCCATACCTGAGCCAGTTAATGGTAATTGCAATAGTAACTAGTAATTTCCATGTGTTTTTGATGCATTGATAGCACCAATCCTTAACCAGTGCACTGCCAAATATGGGTAAAGGAATCCAGATCTGACTCAGGGTGTTGAGTTGTGTATCCGGCAGTTCCCACTAACACCCCGTGATGGTGTTTGCCACAAGACATCACTTCCTTTACCGCAGGGAAGCGATGGTGGGGAGATCAGAGCAGAGAGAATGCTCACAGTGTACACAGCTAATGCTAACAGCCAGGCTTGCTGTGGCTGGGGGACAGAGAGAACAGCTGGTTAGAAAATACTGCATTCAGTAATAGCTGGGGAGAAATTGTGTGTTCTCTTCCAGTGCCCAGGGAAATGTGCTCCAGAGCCTCTCAGTTCTGTCATTTCATGTATGTTCACTGTCTGAGGGGGTTGGCCAGGCTGAGAGTAGTGCTTGGGCTGCTCAGTGCTGCTGGTTGTGTCTCTCCCAGGAATGCTTTATGGAGGCCCGGCACTGCCTGGCAGCAGCCAGTGTCATCTTCAGCCAAGCGGGACAGGTGCCGTCTGCTGAGGACTGTAAGTTCACATAGAACTCGTGAGTAAAATTGTTGTGGATTGAGCATCATTGATATGTAATGGTAAAACTGAAATTTAACAGCATGCACAAAACTTACACTGGTGTTAATTTTCTAAAATCTTTTTAATTAACAATAACGTGGAACGCTTCTGAAAAGCTGCTGGTAGTACAGCTCCATATTGGCTACAAGTAGACCAAGTGAGAAAACCTCAAATGCTTGTTGCTGGTGTTCCAGAAAGTACCAGAATAAAAGTGAAATTTTAAACCAATACCCACTTCAACAGTGGCAGTGGCTCAGTTTGTCCATTTGGCCTTGTACATGTGCTGAAAATGCAGTTTAGCTCAGTGATCAGAGGGCAGAGATTCAATGTACCTAACCAGATGCTTCCTGGAAATAGTTTTAAAATAGGGAGGAAAACTGCAGCCCTTAAAACCCCAAATCCAGAAGGTAGTTGAATGGCCTTTTGTTGCTGGATGCTGCAGCCTCATCAAGGGCTCTTTTTGGAGTTGTAGCTCTCGTCTTTGTTGTTTGGGCAAAGGAACAACTTGGCAGTTCAATGTGAAGATCAGTAAAAGAAACATTTAAAGAACTGACCCCAGTTTTAAGGACTTGCGGTTACATGATAGTGTCAGTGCTCTGTTTTAGGCTTAGTCTTTGCTTATCTACAGCACAGCCTTTTGTGCCCGTCTCGGGCAACTGGAAGCTTCCAGTTCTCAGAGCTCTAACTTGTGGAGAGTGAGCAAGTACAAATCAACTAAGTTTTATCTTGCCTTCCTCCTGCACCAAATAGGAGTAGCGATTTTCCTGTTTGTTTTGGTGGAGTAAATGTTTTTCCTACCTCTCCTTCCTTTTCACAGTACAGAGAGCTGGGCTGTGGACTTGCAGGAAGTTCTAATTGGGAAGATCAGTGCACAGTCAGCATTGGCCACTCTCAAGCACATTCATTTTATGATGTTAATTGGAATATAAAATAACACAGATATTTAGTAAATGTGCCTTTTCTTACATTAGCAGCAATTTTTAATTCCTTAGAAACAGCTTGATTGGCTCTGATGAAAGGTAATGAAAGTAGTGGGTCTGAGTCTGGCTTTTTTTTTGGTGAACAGGAATGCTACTGTCCTGTAGTAATGTCCCCTCATTGCTCAGCTCACTGCCTTCTGCAGCTTTCTTTGAAATCCATTTGGTTTTTGAAAATGTCATCCTGAGACATCAGAAGTGCTGCTACTTATGGTAGTGGGGAGAAAAATACAGAAGTTGTAGAGCTAATAAATCTCATGTGTGTACCACGTAGATTAACCAGAGGCAGTTTCCCCTACTTTGTTCCCTTTTTTGATAGCAATTGTGGGGCCCATTGCAATACAAATGCCCTTATCCTCCTCAAAAGCAGTTACTGGGCAGGCAGCTGAATCTCAGAAAATCAATTACCCTGATTTCTTTCTCTCATTACAAAGAGACATGAAAACCTTTCCAGTATAACACCTTCCAGATGAAAGATCTTTCTGAACATGCATTATGATCTATTTAAGAATGCTTGAATGACAAATCCATGTTAATCTATAGGGGTTTCTATCAGAAATGGCAGTTTACAGAATTATTATATAAACCAACAGGGACAAAACGTTTCTGTCTAACCATGAGGAAAAATTAATTAAATACAAGTGTCATATTCTTTGCCTGAAACATTTGAGGGAGTTGTCTGAAAGTTTTTGTGTGTTTATGTCCATTCAGTAGACGAAACGGAGCAGGACCAACATGACCTGCCAGAGAGGAAAGCTGAAATTGCAAGATGTTGGATTAAGTATTGCCTGAATCTCCTGCAAAGCGCTCGGAAATTACTTGAGGTAACAGCAAACCTGGTCTGTAGCTGTCAGTGTCTAACAGCAAACTAAGCTTGCTTTGATGTTTGCAGCAGGAATCAGTTCACAGTGGGTAACAAGCAATAATCAGTTGCCCAGTGAATGACAAAACAGATGCTTGCAGTGTATCAAGTGTTCCACAGTGCAGCACTCAGGGATAAGCATGGATAGATCAGCTAGAGCAGTGCTTGTACAGCAGCTTCACAAATATCCCTTATCTCTGCTGAACTTTCTTGCAGCCTGATTTGACAGATTGCTTCTCATTTAACTGCTTGTGAGAACATCATCTCAATATGCACCAGTTTTGTGTGCTGGTGTTCTTATTCATTCAAGCATTTCATTCATTCAGGTGTTCGTTTCATTCATTCAGGCATTCCTTCAGATGTTTAAAACAGCACTTGCTGAAATGCTTTGCAGAAGCAGAGCCTTTGAGCTTAATGTTTGTTGCTTTGGCTATTTTGTCACACAGGATAGGGAGACTGAATCATCTAAGTCTTATGTTTTTACAGAATCTATACTGTAATTTACATGATTATTTTGGTGACTATAAGTTGTAATAATAATTTCTCTTCTGTCTTGTTGCTCACTAGTTTATATTTCAAAGGTAACTCATAAATAAAATGATTCAATGTCAGTCTCTCTTTGTGAGCCACACGCATTTTTAATTAGTGTGCTTTCTCTTTTCAGGATAACATAGGAGAGCTGGATCCAGACAGGCAGTTGGAACTCAAAGCCCAAAGGAAAAAAGAAGAGGATGAAAAAGAGAAGGGCAGGAAAAAAGCTGTCCTTTTTGGGACAAGTGATATATGTGACTCTGTCTTAGCCATGGAAGAGAAAGTGAGCAGTGTATATCCTTTAGATTTTCAGGAAGCCAGGGAAATCTTCTTAGTTGGTCAGAACTATGTTCAGGAAGCAAAAGAGTTCTTTCAGGTGGATGGTTATGTTACTGACCATATTGAAATTGTTCAGGATCACAGTGCTTTGTTTAAGGTCCTTGCTTTCTTTGAAGAGGACTATGAGAGGCGCTGCAAGATGCACAAGCGTAGGATAGACATGCTGGAGCCCATCTATGCAGACCTGAACCCCCAGTACTACCTGCTCATCTGCAGGCAGCTCCAGTGTGAGCTGGCTGACACCTACTATGAGATGATGGATTTAAAGGTAGCTATTGGTAACAGGTTAGAGAAACTAGACTCCCACACAGTAAAAAAGATTAATTCTCTGGCTCAGTTCGCCATCAAATATTACGAACTCTTCTTGGATTCTTTGAGGAACCCTGATAAGGTGTTTCCTGAAAAGCTCGAGGAAGATGTTCTTCGCCCTGCAATGGTGGCTAAATTTCATATTGCACGACTGTATGGTAAGCTTATTACTTCAGATAGCAAAAAGCAACTGGAAAATATGCAGACATCATTGGAATATTACACATTCCTGGTAGAGTATTGTGAGAAGTACCCTGATGCTGTCCCTGCTGTTGAAACTGAACTAGAACTCAGTAAGGAGATGGTGACTCTGCTTCCAGCAAGCATGGAGAGGCTAAGAGCAAAGCTGTCTCCGTGTGTATAAATACTTGCCTTGGAGGAGATGGGCACTATTAAGATGGTTTTCTGTCCAAGCCAGTGCTGTCAGACAGCTCCCGTCCTGATTGGTAGAATAAGGTGCCTGCAGTGGTGTCCACCTAGAGCCTACAGTAGTGTGACCTTGTGACAGACTCAGAGCTCTCCTTGTCCGTAGCTCACCCACACTAGTGGTATAAACTCTAAATGTAAAGTATAAGTCCAGCTAATGCTTTGTACTGTTCATCCTATATGTAAATATGAACCTTTTCTCCCTTATGGCTTTTTCCTTCAGCATATGGTTCAGTTTCTAAATGTAGTGCTGTATGAAAATAGTTTCTTTTGAAAGAATTTGCTTCTCTAAGAAATTTTTTTCTAATATACCTGAGGCACGTTCTTCCAGCTAGAATGCATTTTATCTCTTCTAGTGTTTGTCCCCAGAGAACTTTATCCATGTGAAGGGAACTTGTTTTCAATATTTATTTTGTGCGTTGCTCAGTGTTTTCTTCTTTTCCCTTGTTAATCAAAACGTAGTTGATAGAGGCTCAATAAATGGACTAGCTTGGCTAAATGTTTCTTCAGAGTCCTTAGAATTCTGTTTCCTGTGTCTTATTAAGATACGATACACATTTCAACTTTGCCAAAATAAATGATTGTGAAAGTGTTTCCATATGAGTGTCTTCAGTAAAAACACATGAGCAGTTAAGTGCCAGAAGTAAAAGCAAGAAAGCAAACTTTCTTTGTGGTGGGAAGAGTTTCCCTGCTCTTAATACACTGTAGAGAATTCACAGGTTCCAGGTTCTGTGCTCTACTGCTCCAGACATTTGCCTAACACAGCTTAAAGTCCTGGGATGCCATGGATGGCTTCTTGTGTTGCTCAGGAAGACCAGGTGTTGTCTTAGCAGGAGCTGCAATTTGGGACCTCTCTGAAGTTATTTTAGCTGAAATGCAGGCCGAGTACATTGTCCAGCTGCATGGTGAGAGCTGATGGTCAGCAGTGCCAGGGGACACAGGGAGGGTGGAGGGACAATGTGACAGCCTGTGCAATAGGGGGCCGCTGGGCACCAGCAGCTTTATCACTGACGGGGTGATACCTTGGGATGATGTTTACAATAATAGAATAGTCAAAACAACTGGATTATTCTGGAAAATAAGGCGGGGGAAAAAAGACTTGGAGGGTGTGAGGGCATGTGCAAAGCAAGAAAACATGTACATCTTAAATGTGTGGTGAAAACCCTTCCTGCAGAGAGTTCTGCAGGCTAGACTGCTAACCACAAAATAGGCCAACAAATGGGTCCTGGAAATGAGCAGCAGCAGAACTCAAAACTAGACCAGCTTCTTGCATGCATGTAGAATCAGGGAGTGAGTGTGTTCACGTGCATGTGTATGTTGTTTCTGTTTAACTAAGTAATTGTCTAGTCAGCCTTCAGGAGTTTCATTTCTGCTGTCAGATCTTTAGTTCAGATTTTCCCGTGGCCCGAAGGTAGGGCAGACAGTTTCTCAGTGTAACATTTCTCAGCAGGCTGTACTGCACATTATTTTTCTCTGATTTCAGTTAAAGCTAGCGTGCCCTTTTACCACCAACTCCAAAGTTAACATTCTTTTCTACTAACTTTTCATATTCATGTAGAAGAAGTCAATACATGTTTGGATTAGTTGTGGTGTGTTTTTTTTTTTTCTTCTGTACTTAAAGCAATTTCTTTAGAGCAAAGATTGCTTCATCTTAGTTTTCCTGTAGTTTGGGGAATGATAGTTTGTGGGCTATCGCAGCATACAAAATCATCTTTTTTCCCCCTGTTATATCCTTCATATGCTGGTCTGAAGTAAGTTACCTGCAGGGTAAGTAAAGCTAAGTGAAGTGCAGGGTGATGTAGCTGGGTGCAGAGGAGCACCCTGAACCCCCCAAAATCCTGGTGAGAGCTCAGTAGACAGGTAGGAGTGTGTCCATAGATAAGAGGGCCTGGAAATATGAGGGATCAGAACTTTATGAGTGCAGCTGTGTGATTGGCACTGTGCTTTGGAGACCTCTCTCATCCCAGAATACTTCAGCTCTGCAGCTTTTCTTAAAATACATTTTACAGAGATGCATGTGGAGTTACAGAAACCAATGATGCCAGTTCTCCATCTCCTGGAGTCAACGTCCAGGGCTACTGCCAGCTAATTATATTTTATTACTGGAGACTACATCATGCCAGATGCTCAGTACAGCACACTATGCTTTGCTTCTTTTAAGGTATGTCTTTTTAAGCAAACACTGTTCAATGATTTGAGAGAATGAACTTATGTAAGATTGTGTATTTAGTAAAAAAAAAAAAAAAAAAAGGAGGTGGGGAACTTGTTGGATTAGGCAGCAAAGCTCCCTTCAGGAATGTTGAGTTTTAACTGTAAAGTATGTGTGAGGTCAGGCATTTATTTCAAAGATTAATTGAAGATTAGATTCCTGTGAACTCCATGTAACCTGCATTTCTATTCCTTTCTGTACAGCAAAAAAGTCTTACAACTAAAACCTCCTTTCTGTTGTACTATTTTTTTCTCCTTACCCAGCATAAAGCAGTGAGGTTTACAAGAAGTCCATGTTTGTGCAGAATTTGTATTGAGTGTGAAACCTGACCTCAGAGCTAAAGCCTGTCTGCTTCTTCAAATAGTGTCTCATGAGGAGTGTTTTGATTTGCTTAAAACCAGTTTTAATTGAAGCGCTCTTAATTCTCATGCTGGCCAGAGACATGAGATGTGTTATAAAGGGGTGGTTGTGCTGTGCTTCAATATTTTGTGAGAGAAAGAAAGCAGTGCCTTGTTTTCTGTCTCTCCCTACAAGGCTGTCAAAGGAGGCTCTTTGGTGGTTGTCTCTGGAGGGGACTGGGTGGGAGGAGGGTGGCAGGAGGTGACAGCCTGTGCTGTGCTGCTCTCCAGGCAACTGAAGCCCCAGGGGCTGTGGGTAGGAGTGAGCCCTCACTTCCCTTTGCAGCAGGAAAGCAGGTCCCCATGTTGCAAGGGGAGCTCCAGTGGCGGTTGCTGTCTCGGTGTGGCAAAAGCAAAAGGTCCCCAGGCTGGTTCTCCCTGTTTGCCCTCCCGAAAGCTCCTCTGTTGGGAGTTTTGGTCCTGCCCTGGGACAGGCTCACATGGTCCTGGAAAGGGAGATGGTTTCCTTCTGTATCTGCACAGTGGAGATGTGTCAGTGTCCCAGTGCAGCGCTGGGTGTGATTGCTGCTGCACTTCCACATCTAAAATGCTGCAGGAGCCTGAGGAGCCTTGACACCAGGCAGCAAGACTTGGTGGTATTTACACGTGGCTTTGCACATCTCAGCTTTGTTTGGTGTTTTCACTCAGCACTGAGAGAGCCAAGATGAGCTTCACTTGTGTGTTTCGTTTAAAAGACACAAAGCTGGTGTTACCTAGATGTTCCATTATAGGATGCCCAGATGTAGTCCTGCAAAGGAGAATGTAGCTGGTGTGACAGCTCACAAGGCAAACCCTTCTGGAATCCTGAAGTTACAGAACTAAAGACTGTTGCGTTAAAACCAAGTGCCTCAAGTTGTGGTGAGAAGCATTTGTCAACTTTCTTTCTTCCTCTATTGCAACATTTTTAGCCACATTAGAGCTCACTACGAATTACTAACTTTTGGTTTGAAATGTGCTTTTCCATACTTCCCAGGAACTCCATCCAAAGCACCTGCTCCTTCTTTTTCATTTTGCAGTTTGGCTGGTGGTTTCCAGCTCTTCTTTGTCACAGGTGGGTATATGAAGAGTCAGTGGTTTCTTGAGAAGGACTAGTTGCCTGGCTGCCTTTTTTCCAAAGGCATTGTACGGCTGTGTCTTTGCAGCTGAAGAGCTGGACAATGTGCCAGACAGACTGTTGGGATACTGAACACAGCACCTTTGGCAAATGTGGCACTTCCCTTCAGAATAGAAAATGTCTGTGGTATTGAGTGTTTGTTTAGGGGGAAGTGACTGATAATGTGGTGCCTTAACACCAAAGGGTTTAATAATTTGGGTGTTTTTAGCAATGTTTTAAATGTTTAGTGCTTGAGCTTTTGACATCTGGTACACACAAAATACATAAATTTTTTTTATGCACCCATTGTCGCTGTAAAAGAGACTTAGTTGGCATCAGCCCAGGATGTAAGGATTTCACTCTTTGAGGGTTTTAATGCAATTTTCTGCTGAAACAAGGAGGAATTGTAAAGTGAGAGATTGGGATGGGCATGTGAAGGAGTGAGCTGGTGTTAGTCACTAGCTACCATAAAAGGAGTAAAAATGCTTGTGTCAGAGATTTACTGTGAGATCTGTGGGTGAAACGCATGGGGTAAAAGAAAAGGAACAGGGCATCAGGCTTTGCTTCAAAAACATCTTTGTCTCACCATCCCTCTCTCCCTTTTTAATTCCTTGTGGCTGTAGGGGTGTTTTCCCAACAAGCTGCTGTGTGAAGGGGTCTCCTTGCCCCCTCATTCCTCTGTGCAGGTCCTGCTTGCACTGATGGGCTGGTGCTGCTCTGGGATGAAGCATTAAAGAAGGACAGACAGCTGCTGGAATTGCCTCCCTAATGAGAAGCCAGAGCTTGGCTGCTGTGTCATGTCTTAACAAGTTGTCACTTTTAAACCACAGTCTGGAATTTGCCAGCCAAAACCTGCTGCACTGGGCTTCGGAAGAGGAATCAGAAAGCATGGCATGTCCCAGCACCAAGGAAAGCTGTTCTTCTCCACCTGAAGGACAGGCCCATTGCTTGGTTGGTGTTTCTGGCAGAGAAGGGACATTGCTGATGGGGAAAGGCCGTTGGCAACTTCCTGTCAGTCAGCGGCTGTGTCGGATCTTGACGCAGCTGTGGCTTTCCAGCAAAGATCTCGCCCAGTGGACTTGCTGATCTTAGTCATGGGAAGAAACAAGGAGTTGCTATTTTGTGTGATCTAGATGGCAGCAAGTGCCTGATTTCTACGTGATGAGTGTTGGCGCTTTCTTATGAGATCTGAATCTTATCTGCCTGGGCCAGGTCCTGATAGTGCCCTCGGGGGCGAGACGCACGAGAGGCCAGGGGGTGCCACGTCCCGCTGTGCTGATAGGCCATGATGCTCTGGGTGCAGGGTGAACACAGCAGTCAAGTGCTGAGCTCAGATGTGATCCAGGTTCAGAACTAAGTTTTACTCAGGGCTGGATTTAGAAATCCCCTTAGGCGGACCCAAACCTCCCTCCCTGGGTTGCCACCTCTTTGCTGTTTTGAGGCAGGATACATTTTAACTTTCAGTCACTGAAGGTTGGTTGGTTGAATATGAGCTGGTGGCAGAAAGCATCCTTAAATCTAGCTGGGCTGCCTGCATAGAGGCAGGTCGCTTCTGAGGGGCATCAGGGCAATTTTGGGGCATTTAACAGGGCAGCTCGTGGGTTCTTCCTGAGATGGATCAATGTGCTCAGGGCCCACTGGATGTCCAGTTCTCACGAATCTCACCCCACTTCAGCAGTGAGTGTCAGGGAAGAAACCTGTTCTGCCTTCCCAAGAGACAATATGGGCAAAACAAATGCTCCTTTTGTTGAACCCAGCTGCCACTCAGATGCTCTCCCCATGCTCAGTCTGACCTGTATTTTTTTCCTGTTGCCATCATTCTCTCTTGACTCCTGTTTCCAGCTCTGTCTGTAACAGATGTACCAGCTGCTCCCCAGATCTGTGACCTGTACAAAATACGAATTTCTGCTTTCTCAGCAGAGCAAATAGAGAGCTGAGCATCAATGGCAGGGCCCAGCACCAAAGGAGCCCCGGCTGCTCCAGCCATCTGCCGGCTTTGCTACTCCACTGGGGGTGCGTGTTTGAGGGGTGCAGGGGTCAGCTTGGATTCCCACAGAAGCCAGTACCGAGTTCCCATCAGCTAGGGCAGGGGAAAACCTGACCCCTGAGAGCAGAATGACCCCACAGCAGTTAGGGTTGATCTGATTTCTGAGCAGTTATGAATGAGAAATTTCCTTATCAGGACCCCCGGCCTGGACAGATAGTGCCTCGCCTGTGAGCCTTGCTGATTAGCACGGGGACCGTGGGTGCCCCTGCACCCACGGGAGCCTATCTGTCCATCTGGATGCTGGGTGGAGATACAGGCTGCCAAGTAAACTTGTTCTGCCTGGGAAGGAAAGGCAGCAGAGAGCAGCCTGACACAGCTGTGTCAGACCACTCCTCTGGACTGAGCTGCTCCCTCAGCATTTACCTGGGCGAGAGCAGAGCAGGAGCTGTGTCCAAAGAATTGGCTGGAGCACCCCCATGATGCCCCTCTGGGTTACTGCTGGGTTTTTTCTTTTGCCCTACATTTCCTGCCCTTGTCAGCAGAATGGATGTCCTCATACCAGGCACTCCTGCAGTGTGGTGCACGTTTAGTGATGTTACTAAATTAGTCTTTACTCCTGAAACCAGGTGGGAGATAAAACAGCCCTGAGAATTACAACTAAGGAGCAATTAATCACTTTAGATTTTGAAGTGTTTGTTATAGCTTAGGGTCTGCTCCCAGATTATTCAGGCACATAATTGAAAAGTCCTGGGTGTCTGGGCAAGGGGCTGGGTGCACAGTGCCAGGGCAACTCCCTCCTTCCACCTGCTCCCCACTCCCCAAATTAATGCCTTAGAAAAAGGCAAAGCAAGATCTTGCAGATTAAGAAATCTGCTTTGCATGTGATTTGAAAATAACGGCAGCACTTCAGTGCTGTAGCTGTAAGCAATGCTCCAGGAGCAAACTGTGTTCTCGAATACCTGCTCCTTATTTATTTTCTTCTTTTTTATAGACCTATTCTGTTGGGGTATTTAATAATCCAGTCTATATACACAGGAGTATTATGCTGGGAACCTTCCTTGCAGTTTAGGGAGGGCAGATTTGAGGTAGCTGACCTAGGTATGGTGACTGTCCTCTCCTCTATGGATTTAAAATATTTGCCTTAAAATCCTGTTTCTCTTAAACTCTCATAGCTATGCCACGGCACGTTTCAAGGTTAATGTTCCAATATAGTATAGCTCATGTGCTGCTCTCTGTTTAAAAAAAGTGTGTTAAGTTCCAGCAGTTTGTGGCCTTTAGCCCAAGTAGAGATTTTTTTATTTGAGCTGATTATTTGCATTTTATATCCTGAGTGGTTTACAGATGGTGTTCCTCAGGCATCCCATGACAGTGCACAAAGGACATGCTCTACTTTTAAGACTTGCACATCCCAGACTGTTTCAGATCCAGGTCTCAAATCACTTCCATGTTCGTAGGAAGCCAAGCACAGCAGAGTGCAGGCATCAGTGGAGCACAGCAGGATGGGAGATGGGCACAGGCTGACCCTCCCCGCAGGCTTCAGGCCCCCCTTACACAGGTGTACATGACATGGGAGTGAAAATTTGCTTTGGTCTTCCCATAGTTGCCAAACTTAAAGTGATCTCATTTCCTGAGGCGTGCTGCTGACACAAAAGAACAAAACTGTGTGGCAAAACTGCCAGTGCTACAAGTTCCCCCATCAGCTGATGGTACAAGACAGATAACTCAGCTCTGTGAGATCCCCCTCCAGATACAGCTCCCTTGGCTCCTGCAGGATCCCCACCCACCCACAGCCATGCCCATGGTGGGCATTGCTCTGGCTGCATCCCATGGAGCTTCCAGTGCCAATGGTGGAAAATGCCTTGGGGTGTTGGGAAGGGTAAAAACAGCCAGCAGAGGGGTGCTGTCCCACATGGGGTGTTGTTTGTGCACGCTGCAGGGGTGTGGAAAGGGTCAGCGTGTACTCGTGACCAGTGGAAAATGAGAGGTGCTATTGCAGGGACAGTTTCCGCAGCCCTCAGCAGGTGGAGGCTGATCACCTCCCCTCCCCTCCCACACGGCTTTGCCCAGCTTCCTATTGATGCTCAGCAGCGCCTCAAACAAAAAGAAAGAGTTGATGCTAAAAATACAAAGTAGAAATGAGTCTGCTGAGAGTAACCACTGCATGTGAGTCCTTCCCCACTTGCTTGATCTGAGTTTCTTATTTTTCCCATGCCAGAAGAAAAACCCCATGTGCAGAGGCTCATAATAAATTGCACTGAGGCTGAACGTACAACTCAATCCCTTAGTCAGATGGTAAATCCCAGCACAGAGAGGGGAGGGAGCTGCTGGTGAGGTCTTTCCTGCCACTTCATGGGGTTTTGGTGGATGGCTGTGCTCTGGGGAAAGTCACCACTCAGCCCAGATCCCCAACAGGGGCCCTGGTGGACTTTTTGCCGCGTAAAAACCAATTTACCACAGACAACTTATACTGGAGGTGCTGCAGCATGTCAGGCCCACACACCTGTGCTCCAGGGAATCCAGCAGACTGAGAAAAAACTCCAGTGCTATGACAATTTTGTAATTTATTCTGAAGCAAACTCAAGCCTCTCAAGCAAACTCACAACCAGAAAGCAAGCAAAAGTGTCTAGCCAGGTGAGAAGCAGGTCCATGTATCTATATAAGGGCTTCCATGGCTTTCCAGACAGGTTCCTCGTGAAGCCAATGTGGTCCAAACCTTTTGTCATGCTCCACAGCATGCTTGTGCCACATGACGATGATCCAGCCAAGCAAATCAAGTGTGCCCTTCCAAAAAGGAGCTGACACACCTCTACCAGAATATATTCTCTAGCTTAATACATTTTTCTCACTTCTACTGTGTACATGTAAATCCTGCTTTCACGTAAAAACAAACCCAAAACTGGCATGAGACTGCAGAGATAATTTACTCTCGTGGAAAAAGATGATTCCCCAGTCAGTGAAGCACACACAGACTGTGAGTAGCTCCCTCCTAATCTTCCTGGTGGGCTGGCATGGGCTTGAGGCAGGGAAAAGCTCTGCCAGTGCCAACGCAAAAATGCAGTTGACCGAAAACTGGGGAACATGAAGCACTGCTTTTTCTCTCTGGAGGAAACAGTAAATGCCCTGGAGCCCTCTGGGTGGGATGCACTGGACCACGCGCTGCCGGCAGCACCACCTGCAGTCCGGCTGGTGGGTCCTGGGTCTGCTTTTCTCCTCGGGCACAGCTAGGGACAAGGGCAGAGGGGATTTTTTACTTGGAGTGATGAAGGCTGGGAGGCCAGAGTGCTGGGCTTTTCTGTACATGTCTCACTCCCGTCAGTCAGGAAGCAGTGACGCAGGTTATGGGTTGGGTTTGGGGTTTTGGAAACCTTTTCTAAAAGTCGATCTCCTCGCTCCGCCGTATTTCTGAAGTGTGAAGCAGTGGTGAAGGCTGGTTGTGAGCAGAGGGATGCCAGCCAAAATGCAGCTCCTTATCAGATGTAATGGGAGGATTTTCCTGGCTATTTGTTTAATCCTCTTTGTGGGATACACAGCACAAGGTAAAACGGGGCGGTTGTTCTCTCTGTAATCCTCTTTCTGGGCTATGCAGTGTAGGCCAAGCAGGCAGTCTCTGAATTTTTCAAACTGGTCTTCTTTTGGGGGTAATGAGATCTACTCAGAAAATCTGTTTTGCTAATATTTAATTTTCTGGAGGGAGAATGGTAAGAAAAGGCGCTTTTTGCAAGCGGCGCATTTCAATGTCCCAGCCGTTATGTGAAAAGACTTCATAAAATATGTTGCTGCATGTGTGTACATTTTCAATATATGTACAATATACAATGTGTGTATATATTTCAATATGCATTTTTCTAAATGTTCCTTTCACAATTGTCTGGTTACTGCTGTTAGTCATGAAGTTACAGACAAAGTATGTAACAGTTCCCATGTCATAACTCTGCTTTCTGGGGGAAGCGGCAAAGGAAATTAGTTGTAAGTATGAGGAAACTAAACGGTTTATTTGGTACAATATTGCAACACACAACACTAAAAGTCTGAAAAGGAAATGTTGATTTATGATGACATGTGCCTCCTGGATTTACTTCTTGTGAGAGAGAACGCTTTTCAAGCATGTAGAGTATAATTTGTCCACAAACAAAGTCTGTGACAGTGATAGACTCTCATTATGCATTACTACTTGGAGGCTGATCTTTGAGGGCCTATGGCCTGCTTTTCTTAAGTTGTTTATTTGTAAATTTTTTAGCTGCAGCTGTTCATTTTGTTGCCACTGTTATTATAAAAAACCTCCTTAATAATATGCTAGGAGGAGAAAATAAGTATGAAAAAGGAACATGCTGTAAAAGCAGTGGGAAATTACACCTGTGAAATATTTTTTCTCTTACAGAATAGCGTAGGAGGTAGCTGAAAGTCATGCAGGACATTATGGAAATATATAGGGCAGTAGAAAACTGTAATTACAGAGAAACAACAGTATTACAGAAAGAGAGAAAAAAATAGATAAAGTGCCAACAGGTGGAGAATGCGCCAGGAGGCTTCAGGGAAAATTAATTACATGATACTGAGGGGAAGGACAAAATGCCACTGCTTTTATCTTTACTGTGTGATCCTTATTTTAGCTTTTTGGTATTTTTTGAAGACCCACATTTCAGTGACAGTTTGAATTAGGCACCTGGGGAGCACCAGAACTAAAATGGTGGGTTTACAAAACCCTGTCGTGTCTAGGAGAAACCCAAACTGTCTCTCCTCTGGACATGTGCTCTGAGAGCCTACATAAACCCCAAATCTGCTCCTGGGGCACACCTCGAGTTTCCGACCTCCCCACCAAAACTCAGCCCATTGAACTCGAAGGGGCAGAGCTGGAGCCAACAGAGGAAGGGAGAGCACACGAGCCAGATCTCTGCTGGGTGCTGTGTCCCCAGAGATTTTCACATTATTTTCACATACCTCCAACAGCTTCAAGGAGAGCTGCAGGCAGCCAAGCCCACAGGTCCCTCTGCCATGTCCTGAGCTGAGGATGAGCCTTGCTGTGATGGCAGTGGTTTCCCACAGGATTTTTCACGCACTTCCTGATGCTGTGCGTGAGACACGCATGATGTCTCTGATGATCACAAAGATGTCATTAGGATATCAGTAGCCATTTTAAGAAAAGTCTTCAGGATTATTTCAGTCTTCGGTGGTTGAGCAATCAGGGCCACACAGATTACTTTCCTCCATTGCTTTAAGCTTTACTAGGTGCTCATAAAGTTAATAGGAACTGGTGAATAACGCCCTGGTCCCAGTGAATAACGTGTGGCTGATTCCATCAGGTGCTCCGATGCAGAGGGCAAGGTACAAGAGGGTGAGATGCCGCCCTGACGCATGGTCTGCCAACTGCATCGAGGAGAAGGGGCCCTGGTTTTACCTGCCCACTGGTGGAGCGAACAGGATCCTTCCTCCCATGGCAGACCCATCACTGTAAGTTCATTTGACATGCATTTGTTATTTAAGCCAGCACTCAAACACGCCCGTCAGTCCTGTCTTGACAGTCCCGTCACAGCGTGGCTCGCCCACGGTAGCATGAGGCTTCCGTATGTTCAAGAAATAAAAATGCCTCTCTGCATTTCAGGATGAGGCGATACCAGGAGCTGGGTGACATATTCCCTCTCTCAGATGAGGATTCCGGCTCCGGGTCCAACGCCATGGTGGGAGCAGAGCCAGCCTCTGGGTCGGGGCTCGGTGACAGTGACAGCTTCTCTGAGGCGACGCTGCCTGTCTTCCTGGAGGGCCTGCGAAGCACCAAGCTGAAGGAGAAGCTGTCGGAGGAGGATTTGTTCCTGTAGGGCTGGAGACGCCCCTCATGTGCTGCTCCCTTGCTGAGTCCTCCCCAGAGCCTGACCTGACGGCCATGAAGCAGTTTTAAACCAACTCCACATCAATAAAAACCTTGCCTTAAGATTTTTACTGCTTGCACTGACTGAAAACGTTGTTCAGTCTGAACTGGCTTTTTCTGTGTGTGTGTGTGGGCCAGCTATCCCAGTGGGGGGAACAACAGCAATGGGGGCGCAGCCTGCTCTGTGGGGAGGTCATCGTGCTCTGTGGGGGATAAATTCCAAACCTCTGCACTTTTATAACACTCAGCGAATCGCGTATCCCGTAAAACCCCCCGCGAAATCCTGAGAAAAACAGGTTTGTCAGAACGCTTATTTCCCGAGGGCAGGCCCCCCCGCGCTGCCGCCTCCCGGCCGCCAGGCGGCGCCTTCCCCGCGCAGGCACGGAACGGGGAGGGCACTCGAGAGGGGCTCGGTCACGTGCGGCGGGGCGTGGCCCCGGCGGGGGTGTGGGCGTGTCCTGGCGGTCCGTAAGGTCACATGACGAGGGGCGCGCGGCCGGGGGCGCTGGTGCTGGTGCGCGCGATAGCCGGGCCGCGGAGGGGGCGCGTACCATGGTG
>JAWWES010000169.1:1503168-1514899 GCA_035583135.1 Lophotriccus pileatus
CGTACCATGGTGAGTGCGGGGGGGTGCCGGGCCGCGTACCACGGTAAGTGCGGGGGGGGCGGGGGCGCGGGGGGGCCGCGTACCGTGGTGAGTGCCGGGGGGGCGGGCCGCGTACCATGGTGAATGCGGGAGGGGCTGGGCCGCGTACCACGGTGAGTGCGGGGGGTCGGGCCCGGGGGGCGCGGAGGGGAGTGCAGGGGGGGCCGCGGAGGGGGCGCGTACCATGGTGAGTGCGGGGGGGGCGCGTACCATGGGGAGCGGAGGGGCGGGGGGGGCAGCGTCGCTCCGCCATCGCCTGAGGCGGCGGCGGCGGCCTGGGCAGGGCGGTGCCTCCCGCCCCCCCTCCGTCCTTCGAAAAGCGAGGCTTTGCGGGGGGGGTAGTGCTGCGTACAGGTTAGAGGTGCCCGGTGCCCTCGGCTGTGTGGAGATGGGCCGGGAAAGGCGCGTGGATAGTCCCCGGGACACGGGGGGATCCCTCGGGATCGCGCCGTCCAGGAAGGGCGGCCGCGCTGTGCCCGGCGGGAGCGCTGGGCGTGCTCCCAGGGCTGTTTCAACGGGGAGTAAGAAAATACGTGTCGTAAAGAGTCCCTGGATCGATGCGCTGTGTGTTTCTGGGGTGTTCGTGTTCCCCTGCGCGTCTCTTCCCCTGCTGGGGGGGCGAAGAAGCCGCTCGGGGCTGGGGTGAAGCTGAAGTTGGGGTTTCTGCACCCTGTGCCGGCTACCGGAGCCCCCCAAGCCCTTCAGGACAGCTCTCACTCGCACTTAGGACTCAGTGTTATGGGGTTTTGGCCCCGATGTAGCAGCATCTTCAGCGTCTGTCTTCTGCATAAAGCCAAGAGCACAGCCAGGCGTCCGAGCTGGAGTTTCTGAAAACCCCAGTTCTCTGTATTCTCCGAAGCTGTAACATATAATAAGCTGCATGGTGGCTTCTTAAAATACTACTTCTTTTGTATAGTTCCCCTGCAGCGGTATCTTCGACAGCAACTGGGGGAGATACCAGCTGTTGATTGCTTTATTCAGTGTGCTCCTGTCCTCCCCGGAGGAGATCAGAGCTAATCTCGAACGGGAGAAGTGATGGTGTTAGATCTGACTGGCTGTTAAATGATGGTACAGCTTCAGAGTTGGAAGGTACCGTGAGAGCATTTTGTTGCTTGCTTAGAGGTGGTGTGCTCTGTTGTTTAGCTTTGGGGAAATGAGTACAGTTTCTAAGGAAAAAATGTGGGCATGCTCAAAGGTATTTTGTGTTTAAAAGAGTTTAAAATTTGGAGTTCTTTTACTGTTCTCCAGGAGCCAAAAATCAGTAATGGTTCTGGTGTGCAGTATTTAAAAAAAAGAAATAATTTTTTTGGCAGTCAGTGCAAACCTGTGCTTGGCAGAGACTTGGAAGACTTCAGTCTTACATCTGACCACCTTGTCAGTCCTCCGCTGCTGCTGCTGCTTTCCCCTCAGAATGGGAAGGGGATATTACTGGGTTCCAGTTAGTTATATACATCTTTGTGGGTTGAATCTAGGCCGATTGCTGTCTGAACAAAGTTTAGTCTTGTGTGGATGCTGTAGCTCCAGCTTGCACTGTGTCTCTGCTTGGCTTGGAGATGTAAGCACAAAGTCACTCTGTGCCTGCTGCTGAGCAGTGCCATTCAGACCAAACTTTCCTCTGGGCTTGTTGTTATTAAGGCAACATTTCAAACCTCAGGTCCCCAGAATGTCTTGGATCGTGTTCTTACTCAGTGTCTTATGTTAAATTGGTGACTGTCGTGGTTTAACCCCGGGGGGGAGCTAAGCACTAGGCAGCTGTTCCCTCACCTCCCACCCTGCTGGGATGGGGAGGAGAAGCAGAAGTAAAACTTGCAGGTTCAGATAAGAACAGTTTAATGATTGAAACACAGGAAAATATTATAATAATTAATAATAAAAAGAAAAACAAGTGATGCACAGTACAATTGCTCACCAACAGCTGACCGATGCCAAACCGTGATCATCGCCTTCTGGGTAACTCCCCCAGTTTGTGTGCTGGGCAGGACATTCTAAGGTGTGGCATATTCCTTTGGCCAGTTTGGATCACCTGTCTATGTTCCCCTCTCCACCTTTTTTGTGCACCTCCTGGCTGGCAGAGCATGAGACACAAAAAAAATCCTTGACTTGGGATAAACCCAACTCAGTAAGAACTGAAACATCAGCGTGTTATCAACATTGTTCTCATACTGAATCCACAACACAGCACTGTGCCAGCTACTGGGAACAAATTAACTCTAGAAGAAATGAACTCCAGCTGAAACCAGGACAGGCTGTTTCATGTATACCAAATTCATCTAGCTGAAACAGATGTTCCCATGGAGAACATAGTGTAATTTCTCAAAAAAAAGGCCCAAATCACTGTGAATTAGTGAAGTGTTGTCTGCTTTAGTACATCAAAACAGATTAGTGCCTAATTCTTAGGAGGAAAGTGTTGGCTTTTGTACTAATCTTGTTGAGTTTCCCATAGAGGCACTAAGATGTTTTGGAGCCCGTTGTAAGAAGTGTTTGTGCGAGGTCAAAGGATGATCTCTCATAGGGTCTCGTGTTTGGTGTGGTCGAAGCTGGAGCCTGGGGAATGCTGTGGCGAGCTGAGCACAAACATTGTGCCTGGAGCAGTGTTACAGGTACACCTGGAACACCCCTCTGTCTGCTGGCAGAGCTCTGTAGCTGAGGTGGTTGTATGAAGGTTGGCTGCCTCTCCAAGCTGCTCGTGCTCTCTTTGTTAAGAGAACTGGGGGGTGTAGGCAGAGGCTGCCCAATAAAGTCCCTTTTCCCCTTCCCCAACCAGGGGGATGCTTTAGGCCTTGCATAATACCCCCTTTTGTTGTTTCTTTTCAGCCTACTTTGCTTTAGTGTGTTTTTTTGAGGTATAGTAACTACACTGTACTTTTTATAAACTATATCTTTTGTAAGAGCTGTTGCTGCTTGTTACTGACATGATTTCAGTTATTTGCTGGATGAACAACTGTCCTTTGTCATCACTATTTTTTGGGTCTCTGATAAATAATGGGTTTGTAATTTCATGGAAGCACAAATGCCTCTCCCCAACCTATAGTGCACAGCTGCAAGTAAACATCACCTTTAAAAGGAGTGTCCACTGTGTAGTAACTTATCCAATTCTTGTTATTTCAGAGTTTTCTTGGAAACCTTTTCGTTCCTGTTTGTGAGATTGACGTTGTTCTTAATGATGCTGAAACACGAAAACCAGCAGAAATCAAAACAGAAGATGGTAAAGTAGAAAAGTACTTTCTCTTCTATGATGGAGAATCTGTTTCAGGAAAGGTAAATTTTTATTTAGGAGCAACTGTTAATTACTGTACTGATTTTGGAATGCAGATGCATATAGGAGGGCTGTGGGATCCGCATTTTCAGCTTGTGGTGTTAGTCAAAGAGGAAACAGTGTTTTGCTAAATGTGATCTCTTTAGCCATAGTCGTCCAGGCAGCTGATAAAATTGAACAGTAGCTGTTTATTTGTTTCCAGTCATCCTGTATTTATGAATAAGCTTTTTGTGCAAAGATGTGCATTCTTGTTGTTGATTCTGATGAGAAGACTGTTCCAAAGTGGATCCCTCTGTTTCCCCTTCCCCTTGAACTCCAAAATCCACAATCCAAGATGTTAACAGTAATCTTTGGCTGGCACAGTCAACCTGCTTTGCATACCCTGAAGATAACCCTGTGTTACATGCCCTGAAGTGGTTTCTGGAATTGCATCAGAGGAGGAACATACGAAGTTCAGCTGGCTGCTGAATCAACAAGGGGTTTTCTTGCTGGGAAAAAAAAGACCACGCAGTTGAGATTGCCAGAGGGATTTCTCTACACTCAGTGTTGCACTTAGGAACTGCTTGTTCTGTTTCCCTGGAACGATCCTCACTCTCTGAATATTTCTGTTATGATGCACTTTTCCACCAAAAACTTGAGCTGGGTACTGGGTTCTTGATTTACAAGATTGACTTGTAAATGCCTGCTGTGACTTTGGCTGACCTGTTGTCACTGGGCATCTTCCTGCTCTGGAGATACCCTTCCATGCAAAGATCTTGGTTCTCTAGAAAGATTCTTCCAGGGATGTGAAACTCACACAAGGTGAGCCTCAAACTCAGGAGGCTGAGGGAGAAGCTTGTGATCACTGTCTGGAGCACTGCTTACTCGTGCTGGTGATACCTGAGAGGTGCCTCATGAGTTTTGACTAACACAAGCACAGTGGGATGAGGAGGTCTGGAACACCAATGACTTATTAGACAGATCCCTCTACCCTCTCTTTTCACCACAAAGATGGATTATTCAATGATTTATTTCCTGCTCAGATATTGACAATGTACTGGATTTTAAAGTACAGGAATTTCTCTGGTCATCACTGCTCTCACAAGAAAACATCATATATGTTTAAATATCTACAGGTTTCGAAAGAAAGTATTCCCTTGTGGAATCTTTTCTTGTCTGTTTGTGAGAATCAAAGTTACAAATGAAGGTCTTCATAGAAGGTTTCATTATCTGTTCTTTTACATTGACTTCTCCAACGCCAATATTTAGCTGCAATCTGCTGAGGAAGGGACTGAAGCTCACTTGACTTGAAAGGAATGCATCTCGTGGCAGTTCTTTTTTGGACTTCCAAATTTGACTGTCAGAATATGCTTTGAAGCTCTTGCCCTTCAAAGATGGCAAGAGGATCATGACTGGCTTATGTGAACTCTGCTTAAGCTCCAGCTTGGATTCTTAATTTTGGGACCTGAAAGTTTCAAGCTTACTTATTCAATTCAGTCTCATGGATAATTAGATTTTTCTTGAATGCTTTAGAGGTGCCTTAGAAATGCTTAATTTTATAATCAGCTGTTTGATTTGGCTGCCTTCAAGCTCAGGGAGGGCCACCGAGAAGAGGTCTTAGTTTTCATAGGCATGTACTAATATGTTTTCCTTCTTACTGAGATCATGTATTAAAGTGTTGAAAAAAATATAACTTTTTTTTCATTTTACCTTGGTAGGTGAATGTCTCCCTTAAGCATGGGAAGAGACTAGAGCACCAAGGAATTAGAATTGAATTTGTAGGACAAATTGGTGAGTTTAAGCTATAAAGGGGCTCTTTAGCGAAATAATGTGACGTTAAAAATTGATGTTAAAAATGTAAATTGCTTATGACTGTATCAAAGTTTGCTTAGATTTGAACTATGAGGAATCTTTATTATATCTAACTTCTTACCAGTCAAGGTAATCTCTCTGCACCCTTAGGCTGATGCTAAAATTCCTTCCCTCTTAGAGGGCTGTTTGCATTATTGTCCCTCTTGGAAATAATTCTTCAAGTTGCAGTCTTGTACGATTGATTTGCTTGGAATTTCACAAGTTCTCTTTTCCTGATCAGTCAGTCTGCTCCAGGACCTGGCTCTGAACTGCTGTAGGGCAGATGTGACTGAGTACTGGCACCTGCTGCTTTATGCTTTGAGGTTTTGGTCAAGGGGGCTGTAAAAGCAAACTTTCAGACTAAAGCAGGAGTGTGATGGGAACGAGGCATTTGGAGACGGGGTTAAAAAAGAGCTCATATGTCAGCTTCATTTAGTCTATTGTCTTGTAATAGCTGTACAGATTGTTTTTCTGATACATAAATTCCCTAAATGACTTTAATTTGATGTAATGTTTCTTGAATTTTGTGTGTTTCTGGGACTTTGTGTTGTACTACCATTTAGAAGTCCATGGAGTTATGTAGAAGTGCTTTAAGCTCCTGCTTTTTGTACTTGTCCATGTTTTCTTGTATCCCTCCAAGTTTTAATATAGTAATGCAGAAAGCAGTGCAGTAGTGGGATCTCTGCACTATTTGGAGACTAACTCCCTGTCAAAGACTTACTCTAAACCAGCTCCTCAGAGTACAGCTTTCCTGACTGGCACAAAAGGTATTGCATATGCAGCAGTAAATAAACTCTGTATTAGATAAATGCTTGTTGTAGCAAACCAGGCACACCTGACATAATTTGTGGCCCTATTAGAAAGTAAGCAGTTACTAGTTAGTGTTAGTTTCTGCCAAACTGTCCATGATGAACTGTGAAGCTGGTGTGTTTAGTTGATTTATTCTTTTCTGAAAAGCTTCAGTCTGTGTAAAACCAGCTACCACTGATCAGTTTTGAGTTGTGGAGAAGCTTATTTTTAGGTACTGAAGTGCTTGGGTTTGGATTTTTAGGGTAATTTTAATGGTAATTCTCGGTGATAATAGCCTGACACAGATGTAGGGGTGGGTAGGTGACACTGCTCTGGGGAGAGGAGATGCTGTTGCCGTGAAACTGCTCTGTCTGCACTTATGTCTTAAGAGCTCATTTCCAGATGACTGACTTCCACCAGGGGTCATAAAAAGCCATTTGATTGTAGACTGGTAGTAACAATGAACCATTTGATAGGTGGTGTTAATCTGGAGGAGACCAGTTAGGATTGCTGGCCTGTCCTAAATGAGCCAGCCTTGACATTGCTTAGGTTTTGTCCCTGCAGCAATAAATGCTGGAAGCCAAAACCAGGCAATGCTAATTACAGAGCGTGCAAGGCAAGAAGTACATATTAAAGCTAGCTAAACTGTCATTAAAAAACAATGCCATGCTAGTGAAGCTTTGAATGGGCTCTGTTCATTGCAGTTAGCTCTTCAGAAATGCTTACTGGGTATTGCTAGAACTGAAAGTAACATGAAAACCTGGACAAAACATTGGGTTAAATATGTTTAATTTAAATTAATTGCTTCTATTGTACTCTCACATGCTCCTGCCAAATTAGAGACAGTTTTGTTTGCTAAAAATAAACACTGAAACATGTTTTCCTTTAACTTTCTAACTTTAGAACTCTTCAACGACAAAAGCAATACCCATGAATTTGTGAACTTAGTGAAAGAACTGGCCTTACCTGGAGAACTGACCCAAAGCAGAAACTATGACTTTGAATTCATGCAGGTTGAAAAGCCATATGAATCCTACATTGGTGCCAATGTCAGACTGAGGTTTGTAACTGTTAAACCTTCTTTCCTCTTCTCCCCTGCAGAAAATCCATAATTTAGCAATTAGGCTGCCTCCCCATCCTCCTTTTGGTTATTAAATGGGACATGTATCAGCCAGTAACTAGTGTGCCTTGATTGGAGTTGTTGGGATTGTGTTATAATGTGGCCTTTTCTACTTAATTTGGAACTGCTCAGTGCTGTTTGTATAAATAAAATTCTTTCAGCCCAGTCAAGTGAAGACAGTCCACGTCTCTCCTTTTAAAAAACCAACATACCCACAACTGAGGAAAGCACTTCCACATTTCTAGTGATGAGTGCTTAGCCTTGTATTTTGATGTCTTACTCTTTTCTACTTAGTCTTATGAGAAAGTACAGTGGCCTTTCAAGGAATACCTGTACCTCAGGTAATTCTGAATCATGTTGGGTAACTCAGTGCCTTTCTTTCAGGTATTTTCTAAAAGTGACAATCGTGAGGCGGCTGTCAGACTTGGTGAAGGAATATGATCTCATTGTCCACCAGCTCGCTACCTACCCAGATGTAAACAACTCCATCAAGATGGAAGTGGGCATTGAGGACTGTCTCCATATAGAGTTTGAATACAACAAGTCAAAGTAAGTGTCAGCCCAAAACACATTCAGGTGAATAACCCGGGATAAAAGGGCACAGTGTGTAATATTGGATGAACAGCCTTGGATTCTGGAGACTAAAAATGTAATGTGCTGATTACACGATGGCCTTTGCTGAGAAATACTTGTCTGTTCTGCCTGCAGTATTGACAGGAAGGTCACTATTAAATATTTGAGGCTTGATTTTTGCGTCTGTGCCTTTTCAGTCTGACCGTAGCACCTCCTTTGCTAATACTGCAGTGATGGGAATTCTCTAGTGGTGCTGGTCTGGCTGAGGTGCTGATCTCAGCGGGGAAGTAAGCTAACAGCCAGATAACACAACTGCCTGGGTAACTTGGATTCAAGAAGGTGTGAGAGTTGTGTTTGGTCTTTAATGAAAACTCCCATTCTGTTCTTTTAAAGGTATCACTTAAAGGATGTGATTGTTGGAAAAATTTATTTCCTGTTAGTGAGAATAAAAATTCAGCACATGGAGTTGCAGCTGATCAAAAAGGAGATCACTGGAATTGGTAAGAGAAATGAAATAGCAGCTCGTTTGCCAGTTGAGTCTTATGCAGACCTGGAGAGCAAAGTCAGTAGTTGCAGCTTTGGCTCAAGCACTTCCTTTTCTCTGGGGTTTCACTCCCATGTGCGTGTTGTGCTTTGGCAAGAGTGCTTAATAGTGTGCTTGCTTTGGCCATGTGTAACTCACATGCAAGACAAAGGCAAAGCAGCAGTGATGTGTTAATTTAAATACCTCGGAGTGGCAGTTGTGTGATAAAGCTTTGTGAACGTTTGAGACTGGACTGTGTTCTCACAGTGGAAACTTGTTTCACCAGGGCCCAGCACCACGACAGAGACTGAAACCATTGCAAAGTATGAAATAATGGATGGTGCACCAGTTAAAGGTAACTAACTCTGCTTATTTTAAAAGGCGAGGGTTTTGTGTTAAAACTGTATTTAAAACATCTGGGAAAGAAGAGATGGCTTAGATAATTATTTTTTTCTGCAGAAACCACACTTCTTAGGTTGCTGAAATGATGGTGGATTTTTCTATTCAAATCAGACGTTTTTTATTGACTTAGGGCATTTCACTTGGCATCCTAGTAACTTTTACCCTTATTTACCATTGGAAATTTTGTGATTGATCCTTTTATCAAACCTGACTCCATGGTGTAGACTGGCTCTAGAGATTTCAACATACTGATCATTTTGCCTTTCCTGGCTACCTTGCTTGCAGTGAGGAAGGATTCCTACTTTTTATGTCACACTTGCCTCTGTGCTCAGCATTATGTTTGTAATTTTCTTTTGTTTGTTTTGATTGGTTTGTGGTGGGTTTTTTGTTTGTTTTGACAGGGCAAATTGTGTATTTGTGTATTTTTGTGTAATTTTTTTTCTTTACCCAAGGAAGGGGCACAGACAGTGCTTGGGAAACTGCCTTTATTTTCCATGTTTTCTGAAACTATTAATTATTCCAGTTTTAAGGTTGTTGGTTTTTTTTTTTAAGGTGAATCGATTCCTATAAGACTGTTCTTAGCAGGCTACGACCCAACTCCAACAATGAGGGATGTGAACAAAAAATTTTCAGTGAGGTACTTCTTAAATCTGGTGCTTGTGGATGAAGAAGACAGACGATACTTCAAACAGCAGGTATGGTCTGTAGCAATCTCGTTACAGAATTATCTGGGCTGTTGTACAAAACACTGTGGGTAAAATGAGCTAGAGGTGCATTGGTTTGCTTGTTTTCTTAAACTGCTGCAGAGAGAGTTCTCCTCTCAGCATTAGCCCAGGTTCAGATTTGCAAAACCCTAACAAGGGCTGCAAATGTTACAAAAGATGAGGTGATGCTGAGAAAAAGAATAGCCAAAAGGATCACTGGAATGAAGCTGTGTGGGTTAGATCAAATCTTCCTCTTAAAGAGTAGGCAAGGCAGTATAATTAGACATGGAAAATAAGAGGTAGCTGGAGCATACAGTGACTACGATGGCTTTGAATTTTGAGAAAAGGAGGAAGAAAAATTTCTTGAACCCTTTAATACTATTGAAGTTGGGAGTAGGGATAGTTAAGGAAGAGGTGACTGCTCGAGATTACAAGTATTCAGGCAGTAACTAAATAGGCAACCTTAATTGTGTTGTCATTCTGTTACTTTCTTATGAACTGCACTGTTAAGCAGCGGGGATGCACAGCTTTTTGTGGGGTGTTGTCTTTGGGGTTTTTTTTATTTTATTTTCCCACAAAGTATTTGTTTATCAGGAACTTAAGGTACTCGATGGTGCTGCCTTAATGGTGACTGGTGGTTTCAAGAGTGTTTTCTTCCTCAAACAGGAAATAATTTTATGGAGAAAAGCTCCTGAGAAGCTGAGGAAACAACGAACAAACTTCCACCAGCGATTTGAATCTCCAGAGTCACAAGCATCTGCTGAGCAACCCGAAATGTGAACTGGTCTAAGGTGAAAAACTTTGCAATGCTTCAGCAGGTTAAAGATGGCAGCAGCCTGTGGGAAAAGAAGGCCAAAATTCCCATTTACAACTGTCTTCCTTCATCTTGCAGTGCTGCGTTTCCCATTCTACTAAAGCATTCTTCAGTTAAATTTCAAGTATGTATATACATTTAAAATAAAGTGCTTTCTCAAACACTGGAACTTTCTTAAGCTACTATTTTATACTGCACATTTACTTTAATTTGATAATGTTATATGCACTTGGATATGTGTCAGCTTAAATCTAGTTATTTCCATGCATGGTAGGCCGGTGTATTTGATTTTTGCTGCTCACCTCTACAGTGTTGACTAAAGCGTTTCCCTTCTCTCATGTTGTTTATTGCACGTTTCTTTCCAATGTTGCTTATTTGCATTTGTTTTGTTTTTAAACTGCAGTAAGACACAATTGACTAAATCACACTAAAACTCAATGTTTACGGTGAATTTGTCCTAAGACTCCTAATTACTACAGTGGAGAGGTTTTAACTGAAGCTGCATGTACGTGACTGTGATAACTGTGGAGCCTTCAGACATCTCACCAAGGGTTCTAAGAGGCTTTGAATCTGTTAGTAGTAAAGAATAGAAGCATCTTTGCCCTTCCTCCCCCAGTTCTCTCTCTACCAAACTTCTCTAAGTCTTTCACGGGAGTCACTCCCAACTTGCCCAGTAATTAGTGACTGTGAAGGTGGTGTTGTGAGTTCACCTTCAGGTGGTGAGTGGTGAAGTATCTGAACATAGTTATCTCTTACTGACAAAGTAAATGCTGGTAACATTAATTATTTTGCAAATACTGTGTTTCCTCTGAGCTTCATGATTCCACTGTCTTCACAGTCTGTCTCTGTAACTGTCTGACAGGAGAGGCAAAACGTCCTCCAAGGACATCCTTCTGGGCTTATTAGAGGGCAAATGAGACTTCTGTGGTCTTCTGGAAAGGTATTTGAAAGCCAGGCCAGCCTTAAAACTTAGATGCTTGCCTGGCATGGTGGGTTGTTTGTCTTTCTCATCATCTCATGGGCATTTAGTGTTTGAAGAAGTAGCTTTAAGGAGTTAGCCAGCCTTTGTTCACAGCAGAGCCTGGGCTCTGTCCCAGACAGGCCTGGGGAGAAACCAGAGCCTGCTGTGAGGGAGGCGACTTGAACTTGGGGTTCACTTGGCCTTCAGAGTGAACTCCGGTACAAGTGTCATTGGTAACCTTACTTTATGAGTAAGTGAATAATCAAATTACATTTCTGTAAGAACTGTTTTATTACTGCGGCACTTTGATAAAGCAGAGTCTCTGTGTACTTTATGCCAGGATACTCCTATCGCGAATATCTCCGGCTGAGAGCAAATCCAACTCCCTCATGTAAGTGCCTGTTCAGAAACTTAAAAGAATAAAGTAAAAAAAAAAATAATAAAAAAAGCCAAATATTTTCATGGTCACTTGCATGTCGTAAACCTGGGAATGATGATTTTGGAAAAACCTGATTGTATTTAACCAGCCTCAGATTGCAAACCATGTGTACGGAGCGGGGGAGCCCTCCTGAGCTGCAATTTGAACTATTAAACAGCTGCGTTCTCACTAAATGCGGGTTCTGTGTGTGTTTGGCGGGCGCTGCCCTCCCGCTCGCTGCGGGCTGTGCTCTCCCCTCAGGGCGCTGGGGGAGGCGGGGGGGGGGGGAGCGGGGCGGCGCA
>JAWWES010000169.1:1514999-1526122 GCA_035583135.1 Lophotriccus pileatus
GGGGGGGGGGGGGGGGGGGGGGGGGGGGCGGGGGGGGGGCGCACGCGCGGGGCGGGGCGGGCATGCGGCGGTGACGCAGTTTGTGCGCGCGCCGCCGGCCCCGCCGCCCTTGCCCGCGGATGAGTCGCTGCGCGTGGCCGCTCCTGCGGCGGCTCCCGGCGCGCGCGGCGCTCGCGCTCAGGCATGGCCGCCCCGCCGCGGCAGCGCTCTCCGCTCCGTCATCGCCGGCCTCGTCGGCCTCCGGGGACGGCGGCGCCCGCGCCCCCGACACCTCGCTCTTCGTGCCCGTGCCGCTGAAGCCCGGCCCCGGCGACGCGGCCGGGGAGGACGTAGGCGCCGAGCTCACGCGACCCCTCGACAAGGGTGAGTGCGGGCGGGACCGTGAGGGGACGGGCGGGACCCTCGGACACCGGCCGTGAGGCCTCGCCAGCCCGGGAGGCGTAGGGTCGTGAGACCGCATCTCGAGGGCCTTGTCCAGTCCTGGGCCCCTCAGTTCAGGAAGGACACGGAGGGCCTGGAGCGAGTCTAGGGAAGCGAACGGAGGTGGGAAAGGGGCTGGAGCAGCAGGAGCAGCTGAGAGAGCTGGAGGGGGCTCAGCCTGGAGAAAAGGAGGCCAGAGTACCTCGCTCTCTGCAACTCCCTGACAGGAGAGGCGGTCAGGCTCTGCTCCCAGGGAACAAGGGACAGGAGGAGAGGGATCAGTCTCAAGCTGTGCCAGGGGAGCGTCCGGTTGGACTTAAGGAGCAATTTCTTAGCAGGAAGGGTGATTAGACCCTGGAAGGGGTTGCCCAGGGGGGTGGTGGAGTCCCCGGCCCTGGAGGTGTTTAAGGAAAGGCTGCACGTGGCCACGGTTTAGTTGGCATGGTGGTGTGTTAGGCATAGGTTGGACTATGATTTTGGAAGGCTTTTCCAACCTCATTGATTTGATTCTATGACCCTCGTGAGTCCTGCAGGGCTCAGTCCTGCCAAGGGGAACTGGCCCTTGCTGCTCTTAGGTCCTTTCCTGGGGTTTATCCGTTGGGAGCAGGGGTCTCTCTGCGGGTTGTCTGACCAGTGCAGCTGCTCGTGCCCGCAAAGGAGAAGTGACATAAAGGCTGTAGAGTGAGGTAACACCACCGGTACTGGGGCTTTACTGGGCACCTTGTGGGGCTGGCCTGGGCAGGGCCAGGGGCTGGACTTCGATGATCCTCGTGGGTTCCTTCGAGCTCAGAATGTTCTGGGATTTCCCAGGGCCATCAGCTGTACCCTGTGTGGAGGAAACAATCTGCTGGCTTGGGTCCTCCACTCCCTGTTTTGCACTAAAGGTGCTCGGCGTGGGGCAGGTCCTGCAGCTGAACTGGAGATTTGTGGCGTTCCAGAACCGTGACTGGATCTGAACTTGGAAGTTATAGTTTTCTCAAATATTAGCGTTACAGAAGGGCATCTTCTTGTTTGTGAATGTGCCGAGATAAAAAGGGGCAAAGTATAGTGATGGGGCAAATGGCATCAGACTGCCAGAGGGCAGGATTAGATTGGATGTTAGGAAAAAATTCTTCCCTGTGAGGAAGGGTGGTGAGGCTCTGGCACAGGTTGCCCTGAGAAGCTGTGGCTGCTCCATCCCTGGAGTGTTTAAGGCCAGGTTGGACAGGGCTTGGAAGGTGTCCTTGCCCGTGGCAGGATGAAGATGATCATTAAGATCTCTTCCAGCCCAAACCAGTCTGTGATTCTATGACTCTGTAATCTCAAAAGACTTGATAAATAAGAAACAAGTTCTTGATCCTTTTGATGTTTGATGATCCCAAAGCATTGAGGGTGTAAATGGGAACTTTTTTCTTCATATCTCCTCCTAATTAAGTGTTCCGATGCCGTATTATTTGTATTAATTCTGAAGTATAGAAAGCATGGGAAAATGATCTTAATTGTTCAGAGCTGTGGAGAAAAGAATACCTGGCCCTGAAAGCTAAAAAAACCTATCTAGAAGAAGAATCCTCAACAGGTGAAATCTGTGTTCTTGTCAAACTTGCCTTATATATGAATAGTGCATTCCTCAGGTGCCAGTAAATATGAATGGTGCCATCTTACTTGTATATCCCTTGTTGTTTCACTTACCAGAGACGCAGTTACGCTGGATTTCTTCAAAGGTACAGCTGAAATGCTCTGGGAAAATAAACATTTCGTTTGATCTCTGCTGAGTTGCTGAGAGAGAACAGAGTGGCTAAAATTATGTATTCCCACAGGTGAAAATTAAGTACTTCAAAGAGCCTGAAGTTCTGTGTGAGACTTAGAAGGAATGCCAGCCAGGTGACCAGTGTGGTGCTGCTCATCTGCTTGTAGTGCTCTCTCTGTTACTGTCAGCAGTTTTGTATTTTGAAACCCAATGATGTTAAGGAGAAAACTGAGCAAGACCTTCCTCAGCAGATATGTGTTTTTTAAGATGAAATAGGTATTCCTCTGCTCCCGTCCTCATGTTCTGACCACACACAATGTTATGCATCTGTTTTTTTGGTATTTTGCACAAACATGCTCTGTTAGATTCTTCTATCAAGTACTGAACTAGATTTAATAAGGGAATATGTGTATTTGCAGCCTTTCTGATTAGAGCTCGTGAAGGGCCTTTGTTACTGACAGCTGAGTGTAATTCCAATGTGAATCATCTTGTTAAGTTGTTACTGCTCAAGTGCAGTGATCCTGGTTTTCACGCTAATCAGACACTGTCAGGAAGACAAAAGCCTTTTTTGAAGCTTACTTTTGCAAAGCCAGTTTTGAAAAACCTTTGTAACAAATCTGGAATTAATTCACTACATCTGTTTTCCGCGGCTTCATAGGAAGTGTACCCCTGTGAGTGCTGATAGATGCTTTCAATTTTGGTGTATCTGGGAGGCTAAAGTTAAAGGAGCTTTGCTTTCGAGCTTAAGAGATTGTTAGGTTTGGTTTGACTGTTGGCCTTCTGCTATGGAGATGGTCCATTGTCCATTGTCTAAATAAATGTAAATAAAATTCGTCTGTGTGAAAGATCAGCACTTTGTGCTGCGTGGCTTCGTGAACCCTGGGTATGGGTGTTGATTTGGAGCCCTCATGCTCAGTTGTCATACTGAATGTCAGTTCTGTGGCTTCAGTTGTCAGACCACAGGGCTGTGCTCACGGGTGGGAAACGCCAGGACAGACAAAGTATTGGCAGGAATTCTCGCATCAGAAACAGGAGGTACCCGAATGAGGGGGTTAGTGAGGTGCACGAGGTTGCTTGGACTGGACAGTGGAACACTAATAGTTGTGGAGGAATTCTAAAATCAAGTAGTTCAGCTGCCCCAGGGGTAGCATACAGCCTGACTGAAATGGACTGTTGTCGTCTGAGATACAGGGAAATTACTGGAAGGTCTTCCTGTAGGCAGGGCTGAAACTTCTAAATGGATCTGATACATTGGATCCTGGCTGCATTTCTGAACCCAACTGTAGTCGGGCTGTCCTTTTGCACAGAACCTTAAAAGTGCTGCTGGGAAGTCAAAGTAATTGAGGAGTAAGAGCTAAAGGACAGTTCTAGAATAAGAAAATGGTAAAGAAAGGGAAACCTTAAAACAGGAATGAAGGTTAAGAGTGGTGGTTGAAGCAGGGCTGAGTGCTGATTGCTACCTGCGTGTGCAGCTGGATTAGGCTCACATGGGTTGAAGTGCCAGCTTTGATTTGTTTTGATTTCCCTTATTGTTAAGACAAGTGTTTGTGCTTAGGCAGGATCATGACCTTGGATGTCGAGAGCTGTGATGGTCCCAATATCATGTTGCCTTGGATAGTAACAAGTGTTTAGGCATTGACCTTTCCATCTGCAGTAAGGTCAGTGGGCTGTGAATTTAGCTCCGTGGCTGATGATGTGGTGACTGTTAGAGCTTTTAGGGAAGCTCTGAAGAGAATTTAGCCCTGTGCTTTCTTATAATGCTCTGTTTTCCAATCTGCCTTTGATTTTGGGGCCCTTGCATATTTCCTGATTAGATTGTGGATGCCTGTGTAGGTAACACAGTCCTGCTGGTAGCCTTGCTTAGTTGCCTTTGGGAACATTTTGGACTGTGAACAAAGCCATCAGGAGATTCCTCTAGCCATGCATGAGGTATAGGTTGTAGCTGCTGCCCTTGTGCACCCAAATTTGCCATATTCTTGTCACCTGCTGATTTTCATTATGCCAAGGGGACTGTCTTTGTTACACAGTGTTTTAGAGAGGCAGTGTTTCAGTGATTTGAGGTTGATCTCATGGAAAGCTTTTTCATGTCGTGGCAGACAGTTATATAGAGTTAGTGTTAGAGAGCAGAGCTTGACAGTGTTGTGTTCAGTGACTTGTGCTGGCAAACCAGGGGTGTGTTGCATTATTATTATCATTCCTAGCATTTCATAAACAGGGCTTCTATACTTGAGTTTTAGAGTAAGGTAAGTTTGTGAATAGGTGTTTGTGATATTTGCTAGATTTTCGTGAGTTTCTGATCTGCTATAGATGGAGAAGGGACGCATTTTGCCACTGATTTTAACTACCATTTAATGAACTAAATTCACAGTGTATGTGAGTAAATACAATTTTATTGCAACACTGAACTTTTAGGGGAGGGAAAAGGTTTATTAATAACTTTATAAGAGAATTTATATGAACAAAGCTGAGTAATTTGTGATATATAGAAGAAACTCTGTTAAGTTTTTTTTTTTCCCCTCCTTTATTTAACCTAAGAAAAGGAAGAATACTGAATCTGGTTTAAGTGATCTTTCTGGAGAGTCTGTCTTGGAAGCAGGGTGGAGAGAAGAAGGTATTCAGGATGTTTGGTCACTGAGTAGTTTAAGCAGATTTGCTTTTTACAAAGAAGCCTGCTGTGTCCTGATGGGTGCTGATAAAAAGCAAAAATAACCTACCCCAAAACATTAATTAATTTGTTCCATAACATGTTTGGTGTAGGTTCCCACCTTTATCCTTTCTTAACAAGTACCAACAGAGAGCGTCTCAAATGCTGCCCTCATCTTCATGGCACTTCTTACTCTGCTGCAGTTGAAGATGGTTCTTCTTCACAATAATGTCAATCACTGATTGTGTTTAATTTAGGTAGAATTCATTTTAGTCTGTTCAGCATGGCAAGATTCCCTCTCTCCAGAGTAAGGAGATGATAAGCCAGGGTCTTTGGGCCAGCAGAATGTGATTTAATTTTAAGCAAACTAAAAAAAAAAGTCTCTCTTTTTCTACAGGTGAAGTTCTGAAAAATTTAAACAAGTTCTACAAAAGAAAAGAAATCCAAAGACTGGGAGCAGAAAATGGATTAGATGGTAAGAACATGTTCCAAGTTTATTTTTATTGTGAAACCTGTTTTAATTCAGATACAGTATTAGGTAGAGCTCATCTTTTATGGGCCTCACAACACAGCTTGTTTACCTTGTCTCTGTCACTCGGTACAAATAACCTTATATATTTACCTTTAATAGCTTATATTAAGGTATAGGTTTTTAATGGCCTGCTGCAGTGTTTTGGTGGATGTTTACACACACAGTTTTCTGGTCCTGGTCACATTCATTTTGTTCCTTGTTTTGATTTTTTGCAGCTCGCCTGTTTCACCAAGCATTTATAAGCTTTAGGAAATATATCATGGAATCCAGCTCTGTGAGTGCTGATTTGCATATTATTCTCAATGATATATGCTGTGATGCAGGCAAGTATCTGGAGTGCTTGTAAAATAAAATGTTACATTTTTTCCTTGGTTTTGACCTGTGTGCTTTACCTGTGGCCCCCCTGCTATGCTGTCAGACAGCTTAAAAATCTCTGCTAGGATCCTAGGGAGCATTCTGTTCTGAAACCTTCTGCAGTGGAAATGAGAGAGGTGGAGGTGTTGGCAAGAAGCAGCCTGTTGTTTTACAGCACCTGTTCAGGCTGAAATGGAAACAGAACTGTTGTATTTATTCCTCTCAGCAATCGAGTAGTCACTAGGGGGCACTTGGAGAACTCTCTACTAGCCAGGTGGCTTCTAGGGATTGGGAATACAGCTCTGGCAGTGCTGGTTCCCTGTGGCACTCACAGGGGTGAGTGTTTGCTTGCTTAGTGCATCCTGTGTTGTCATGAACAGCACTAACTGAGGGCTGATGCCAGCTGGGAACAGCAGAACCAGCCTTTTCCATGCTTTGAGCTGCAGAACTTTGGCCCAGTATGTTTGTTTTAATGATGGGAATTTAAAGGTTACAGTGGCCATTAGTTTTGTCTTCAAATGTAAATGTGTATGTTCTATACGTTGGCAATCTTAGGAAATTTTCCCTTTATATTACTTGTGCATAAAATCTTCCACAAGATTGTCTTGTTTCCACTCCTTACTTAGTTACATATGAGCATTGTTTATATGTACCTTAAAACTCACATAAATGGAAGTATAAAGTGTTGTTTATTGTTGTAGTTTTAAATTTTTTTTGTTTGAGTTTTGCTTGTCCAAAGGTGATAATTTAATATATTATGTTTTCCAAATTTTCATAATAATTTTGATTCTTTGAACACTAATTCTCAATTTAAAAAACCCAGTAGGTACAGCAGAGAAGTGTGACCTCAAACGAGACCTTTAAGGCCACAATGTCTGCTCTCCAAACATTCAGAAGAGTGAACCCCAACGTCTCTTCTGAGTTGATTTCTCTGGTTTTATTTTCTCACTTAGGGATTGTAAACTTTGAAGTTTTAACCAGCATCCTGTGTCTTGGTAGCTTAGGGAAGCTGCACAATATTCTGATCTGCTCAGGTTTTTTAAAAAGCATTTTGAAAGCTTTTATTTTATTTTTACTTTATTCCAAGGCAGGACATGAATTTAGGAAGCAAAGACCAAAGCTCTTTCTCATCCAGCTTTCCCCCAGTTTCTCATTTTATAGAGAAGTTCTTCAGGCATGTAGGCTGACCAGAGTGAATATACTGAAATGAGAGACAGCTTTTTCATACCATTGGATTTGAGTTACATTGCTTAATGAGTCCATGTTAGTTCACCTTTCTGCAACTGAGATAATTACTGAACTTTGTAGAGAGCAGGAGGGGAAAGAATTGCAGAAGTGTGTGGTGGAAATTTTGTTTCCAAATGTATTATGATGGTACACACTGTGAGACAAGCATGCAAACTGAGCAGGGTTTGTCCCGTAGGCCACGTGGATGACCTGTTCCCGTTTTTCCTGAGGCATGCCAAGCAGATCTTCCCCATGTTGGACTGCATGGATGACCTGCGCAAGATCAGCGACCTGAGGCTGCCGCCCAACTGGTCAGTGAGGGCAGGGGCTGCTCTGCTTTCTTTTCTTAGTGTCATAGAACTTCAGAGTCTGGGGACTTGAGCTTTGTGATGTGTGATTGTGCTACATTTTCCATTCCGTCTCTCTGTTTTTACAATGATTTCTGTCAGGAACTCAACTTTTTTACAAGCTACATTGCAATGAAGGAAAATAAGGTTATATCAGCAATGAAAGTCACTGGATGGCCTTTCCAGAAAGCTGTTTTCTGACTATATATTTGGGAGGTAGCACAGCAGAACATTAAAATGTGTAAAAAACCCAAGGAGAGAGGATTAAGAGGAGTAATGATAATTATTTTGAATACAATGTGTGAATTTGAATCTTTGAAAGCATTGTATGATTTAGAAGATGAATGTATAAGACATAGTAACCTTTTTATACTGGCTCTGTTTAAGAACTTGATCTTTTTGCTTTCAACACACATTAAAAAGTCTATTAATGAATAAATATTTAAGCTAATTTCCAGTTTCTCCTGAATCGGTATCCAGAACACTGGATAAACAGATCTGCTTTCTTTGTGTGTATGTTTTAGGTATCCAGATGCCAGGGCTATTCAGAGAAAGATAATATTCCATGCCGGTCCTACAAACAGTGGAAAAACTTACCATGCTATCCAGAGATTTTTATCAGCCAAATCTGGGATATACTGCGGCCCACTAAAACTTCTGGCTCATGAGATCTTCCAAAAGACTAACGATGCTGTCAGTATGTCATATCACTTCCCAACATCCTTAGCACTGGGACAGTCTCAGGAATGCATGTCTGTAAAGTCCTGTAGCTGCTCCAGGTATTTCCTGGAGCAGTGTGTGCTTGGACAGGTGCCTTTGCTTTGGAGCTCATGGCAATACCAGTTGTGCATTAATGCTTTAGGTGAGCAGAAGGGAACATCCTTTCCCCACAGCATATGCTGTGCAATCATCCCTGTAACCTGCCTCCCTTAACCTGTGGTTTGTTCCTCTCCAGGTTTAGCCAGGCTCTGCTATTAGGTTTTTCAGCATGGGAACCATGTCTTTTTTACCCATGACCTTCATTTTAGCCGGTACACAGAAGTTACCCTTGCTTAACTCCCCTCAGCCTTCTGCTTCTGTGTTTAAATATATTTCACTTCACCATCTGTGAAAAATTCTGTAGACTCATATGTGTTGAGTTGAAGAGCAGTGCCCTGTATCAGGTTCCAGAGGAAATTTTCATTACTATGGGCTTTTTTTTATTACTTCTGGCTTATTTTTGGAGGCTTCTCACCAGTGTGTTTCCAGCTGCACAGAACCAGTTCTGAAGCATTAGAACCACACATCACATGCTAATGCAGCACAGTGTGTGTGTGTACAGTAGTGTTCACAAACAATTTTGTGATTTCTCTTTTTTTTTGATGTAGAGTTTGTAGTTTCTCTTACTGGTTTATCAAACTCACACATAAGAAAGGCTTGTCCTGGGAGACAAGCCCTAGGTAATGTGCTGTGGCTGTGGGTACCATGCAGTGATGTTCCCTGTTGGTAGTTGCTGCACTTCATTCCCGTGTGTTCAGCATGTGTGAGAACAACCCCCATATGAACCGGAGGAGGCTGGAGCTCGCAAGGCTCCTTCGCTGCTGGGCCTTGCTTTACGAGCCCCTTGTAATGCAGCTCTTCTGACAGTTCTTTTGTTGTAGTTGTGACAGTTCTGAAATGCTCAGGGGAAGATGTAATCTCCTGCAAGAGTAGGGGAAGGCATCTAATTACAGGTACTACCTCTTCATTATACCTCCAGTTTGATAGGACTTAAATACAGGGCACAAGTCTCAGAGGGTGAGGTAGTTATTTTCTGGAAAAGCTTCTATTATACTGTCCTAGAAGCTACTGTAAGAGACAATTTTTGGAAAGAGGATTCTGTTATATTAAAGAAACTTAACCTGAGTTTTTTGAATTCCTTTAGAATGTGCCATGTGACCTGGTGACAGGAGAAGAGCGTGTCTATGCCAATGAAGATGCCAGACAAGCTCCTCATATTGCCTGTACCATTGAAATGTGCAGCACCAACACACCTTGTATGTATACCTCATTGTTTTAGTTTTATCAGGGGGATCTTCATGTGTACTATTGCTTGGACTCTGAAGTAGCTGAGCTATTCCCTTTCACTCTTATTTCAGCAATTTCTGAACTATGTTAGAGCAGTTCAAGAAACCTGGATCATCTCAGAGTAGCTTTCTGGTGGTAGAGGATTAACTTCATTTGAGCAACCTTATTTAGAAAGCCTTTGACTCCCTTTGTGTGTTGTACTGCTGTTCTAGATTCTCTTCCTTGGTGCATCATGTTTTTCTTTTTTGTTTTAAGATGAAGTTGCTGTGATTGATGAAATTCAGATGATCAGAGATCCTGCCAGAGGGTGGGCTTGGACGAGAGCTCTTCTAGGTAAGCTAGTTTGTGTTGGCAGTGAACCTGTTTAACTGCAAATGGTACGTTAAATTCAAGCCTAGCAGTCAGTATATTCATAAGTTATTACAATATAGGATGCAAAAGAAAAATTGAGTGTTTTTTTCTTCATAAGTCTTCTCACGGCAGATTAGACAGATACTCTGCCCCAAAGCATTTGTCTGCGTGGCCACGACCTGTCATGTTTTACTTAATGAATGCTTTTTTTAAACTTTATTCACATTCTTCGTTTGGTTTTCCTTCCTTGGATAATATGGAGTCTTTGTTACATCATGCTTTTTACATTGAGTGTTTTCTAGAAATATGCTTTTTTTGTTCAATTAAAACAACACCAGTTTTCAGGGATTGCTTGCCTTAGGAAGAGATACTGTTCAATGTATGTCAACTTTAAATATTTTAGTGTTAATTTCAAATGTCTCATTTATAGAGCTGCATCAATCTGCAAAATTCATAGAAGAATGCATGTTTCGATAATTTTAGAGTTTTTCAAGAGGAAATTTTGAAACATTTTTCCTCGTATTTTGAACAGAAGTTTGGAATCTGATTCCCTCTGCCCTCATCCCTTCCCTTCCTTGCTTTTGATGATGAGTTCAACAACGTTTTTAACACTTCCTCTGCCTCTGTTTTTTTGCCTTTTCTATTCCGAGTGCATTAGAGGTGAATTCATGCAGAAAATAAAGGCACTTGCTGTGGCTTGGGAGTTAGTAAAATATGAATAGTAAATAAAAGCTTCGCTTCATTTCTTCAGTGGTCGAGGTTACCTCTTGTTTTGGCTGAGTGTACAACGAGGTATTGGCTGCTCTAATTATCACACTAATGTGATAAATGTAATTTTTGTGTAACTTAAACAGTCAGCTAAAGCCAGTATTGTTTATAAATAAGTAACATTTTTCTTTTTATTTCACTGGACCTTGTTCAGGCCTCTGTGCAGAAGAAATCCATGTCTGTGGAGAAGCTGCTGCTATTGACTTGGTGACAGAGCTCATGTACACTACGGGGGAGGAAGTTGAAGTAGGTATTTTAATTCTGAGAAGCTAAGGACAGAATATCAGATTCTCCTTGCTGTAAAACAGGCAAAAACTGTATGGTCTTTTGAGGGTATCACTGATCAAAGTTATCCCGTGGAAGCCCTTGTTAAAATGATTCTTGGTTTCTGTAAATCAAAGGAGATGTTGCAAAGTCCTTTCTTTTTCTTTTTAAGTAGTGGCACTGTTTTGCTGAAACACGGTAAGTGCTTTGCTGAGTTCAAAGAAGATAAGTGCTTTGCTGTGTGCCCCTCAGGGAATTTTGCAGGTGCTACCACTGTTTAGAGGCTCTCTTTACAGTTCTGATCTTCCTGGAGAGCACAGTGCCCTCAGGTTTGCTGACTTTACTGGGTTGGTTGATAGTTATTCTCCACATGATGAGGAAAGGAGGTAAATGTATATATTTTTAATTGGTAAGGTTCTTTGGAGAAGAGTATTTAAAAAAAAA
>JAWWES010000169.1:1526222-1559990 GCA_035583135.1 Lophotriccus pileatus
CACATGATGAGGAAAGGAGGTAAATGTATATATTTTTAATTGGTAAGGTTCTTTGGAGAAGAGTATTTAAAAAAAAATATTGGTCCCAATAAAGTCCAACCTTGATGATTTCAAGGTGAATTAGCTGTAGCTTTGTATGTCTGTGTGTGGTGGGGTGTGTAATTCCGAAAATGGGGGACCAGTGAGAGCATTCAGATACCTGACTGAAAGCAGACACTCATTTCTTGATAGGTCAAGGGGTGTACCTGTGTACTACTTTTCTTGAATCTAGTTTACATCTGGAATCTAGTTTACATGTAGAAAGACATCGTTCTGTTTCTTGAAAAACCTGTATAGTTCTCAGCTTGGGAAGTGCTGCCAGTATTCAGATGCATAGGGTGTATGTCTCCTTCTGCCCAGGAATTGTCCCTTCAGGACTGAGAGAGGTCCCTCAGTGCTGCAGTCACACGTGACAATAAATGTACTGGTTGATATTCCACAGGAAATTCTTAATTTAAAGAAATATCTTTGACAACTTCAATTCCAGGTCCGAAACTACAAGAGACTCACTCCTCTGACTGTGCTGGATTATGCCTTGGAATCCTTGGATAACCTCCGTCCTGGGGACTGCATTGTCTGCTTCAGTAAGAATGACATTTACTCTGTGAGCCGACAGATTGAAGCCAGAGGATTAGAATGTGCTGTCATTTATGGCAGTCTGCCACCAGGTAAAGCTCCCTTCCTTTATTAGTAAGGGAATGTTCTGCTTCTTGCTGCTTTTCTTAGGAAAAAAACCCTTGCACTGCTTTCTTTAAAATAAAGCAGTGCAAGTTTCCTAGTTTTGCTTCTCTGGATAGTTAAAGAAAGTAATCAGCTTTCATTCGCTGGTGTTTTAATCTTGGGATTAGACCTTTATTATGTGCTTAATTTTGATCTTCAGGTAGATATAATTAAATGAGGTCTATCCACAGCTCTGGGAATGATTTAAGTCCCTCCTGCCTCCTTCCCTCCAAAACATCCAAATACCAATCAAATACCAGTTTTTTCCCTTCAGCCTATTAAAACAGCATTGGGCTTAGTGATGTGTTGTCTTTGGTTTGTAAGAAGTTTGCTATGTGAAGTGTTTTGTCATTCTGTTTTAGGAACAAAACTTGAACAGGCAAAGAAATTCAATGATCCTGATGATCCATGCAAAATTTTAGTTGCTACAGATGCAATTGGAATGGGACTCAATTTGTAAGTACTTGCAGCAGGTTATGGTATTTTTTTCCCTTTGGGTGTTATGCCTGCATTAATTTCCTTGCTTGTTTCTCCCCAGTCTGATTAATTTGGCTAAATATCTGCTATGTCTAGGTAATACAGTATATTCATTTTCATTCTGAAGTGGTGTTCAATTTGGTTGGGCAGAATTAAGCTTTAATTTCAAAACTGATTCCAAGCATTAATGGCTCCCTTGGCCTAATTCTATGTGATAGTGGATAACCATGCCTACTGGATCAGCGAGAGTCATATGTGTTAGGTTGTCAGAGTTATCAGTCTCTTGCATTCTGAAATGCAGAGCAAGTTCAGCCTGGTTTCAGGTGTATTTTGTTGGTGAAGATGGTGCAGTCACATTGCTATAAACTACTGATGGTGAACGGATTGGGACCCTATTAGAACATGATTGATATGTGCAGGGCTGGTAATTCTCCTGTGACTAACCAGGAGTCCTGTCCTGCCCTTTGGAATATGCTGTATCCATAGGTAATCTCTGTGATACCTTAATTTATAGAAAAGAAAAAAGCTTATAAAAAAGAAAAGGCTTTCATTCTTCATATTGGAAGTAACTTGCAAGAAAAAAGGATTCTTCTTTGTTTTTGTTCAAATATTCCAGGTGTATAAGAAGAATAATCTTTAACTCTATAGTGAAGCCGACTGTCAATGAGAAGGGAGAGAAGGAAATCGACTCCATTCCCACCTCCCAGGCGCTGCAGATCGCAGGCAGAGCCGGGCGTTTTGGCTCGTCCTTCACGCAGGGCGAGGTCACTGCGATGCACCGCGAGGACCTCGTGCAGCTGAAGGAAATTCTGAGCGACGCTGTGCCCCCTGTGAAGGTGAGAGGCTTGGTACCCAGTTAGCACAGGCGTGCTCTGGGGCTGGGTTATGATATCCTGATTCCAAATTATTTTTCCTTGTGTCTGTTTATAATGTAGTTATAAAAGTGGATTGTGTCATGCCAGAGTGACTTTGGACATATGTCCCATTTGGAGGCTTGCATGTTGCATTTATACTGAAGCTGGTCTTTTAAGAATTAAAAGCTCAAGCACAGAAGTTCCAAAGTTTCAGATAAATGTGCTAAATAAACTGGAGTCTGTAGGGTGCTTTGGTTTCTTCCTTTCATTTTGTCTTTCTATGTGTTGTTTCTGGTGCATTAACTTTAAAACAATATTGAGAATTAATGGATTTTGTTTTTTCTTTGTTTTCCCTTTAGGCAGCTGGCCTACATCCTACTCCTGAGCAGATAGAAATGTTTGCTTATCATCTTCCTGATGCTACTCTATCCAATCTAATTGTAAGAATGACCAAAATATTAGCTTTTGCATTAGAAATTAAGCATTACTGACAGTCACTGCTTTGTACAAACATGCACTCTGGGAACCTGACAGACAACCTTGTGTGTATTTTCTCTCAGTTGGATTCTTCTCTCTACCACAGCACTGGCTGTAAATAGGTTTAGAATGCTTAACTTTTCTGTGCTATAATAAACTTGGAAGCTCTTCAAGCATGTAAATATTTTCACACATGTCAAAGGCTGTGCAACAGCCTTTTCGTTTCACCTTTTCTGATTTTGAAATGTAGACATCTTGGTCTGAGGCTGAAAATATTAGAGATTGAAATTTTGGTAAATTATTTGAAAATTCCTACAAAACTAGGCTGGTCATGTCAGGTTTCTGTATATTCAAGAGCTACCTGATTTTCTTTCCCTGTTTCCATGGATTTTGTGGTGAAACAGTGCTTGCGTAACTTTGTGAAAACAGATTTTGTGGAATCTACTTGATCTCATCCTTAGATGGGTAGTACATCTTTTGGATGTGCCTAAACATTTTAAAGTAGAAATTAAGCTTCCAATGCTGTATTTAAAGAACAGTATCACAGCGTTTAGTAGACTGAGAAACTTTTAGCAGCTTTCATGGATTTAAAATGTGCATTATTGTTCTCTGTGGTTGTGCTGTTTGTAGCAAAGTGCATGATTTCTAACCATGAGATAAGAGATTTTACCTGGAGACTTGGTATAATAAGACCTGGAAGACTTAGGCTGGTAGGGAGCACGTCTTTAAAATTTTGCTATTAACAATTTCTGGGCTACCATAGAAGTACTAAGATAAGAACCCTGTGTAGTTATTGATCTCTTAAGTATTTAATCCCATATTTAATTGAGAAACTCAGTGTTTCTCTAAAGATGTTTTTAAAAACTCTTTCGAAGATGTACACTGGAGAAACAATTCTGGGGGCCCACAGAAATTCCCCCTGCAGTGTGCCCTGGCATCTCCTGTTTCTCCAGAGCTTGGATATATTTCAAGTTTTCTTTGAAGTCCACTATTGCAGTACTGCATTTATCTTGTGTTGTGTTTCTTCCTAAAATAGCTCTGAGCCTGACATTGAGCTAAAGATACCTCAATTATTGAATTTCATGCTGTAGAGTTAGCTTTTTGGGTCATGCTAAGTGACAAACCTGGAGAAATTTCTAAACATAGTAGTAACTGGTTCCTATGATGGTGTTCTTTGTGACTAAAATGTACAGTTCCAGAACTTTGTTATTCAGGAGACTAACTGGAAATGTTTGAATAAAGCATAGTGTGTTATCTCTTCTCCTCTGATCCTGTGTTGGAGAATTTCATGCAAGCTCTGCTAAAAGAGTAGAGGGAACTCCCCTGCCCCTTTTTTATTACTGTGGTCGAATTTGATGGGTTTTAGCTGCTCTTTCAGTATAACCAGCGTTTGAAACACTAAATAATTTTTTTGTTTGATAATACAAAGTTTAACAACCCCTCTCCTCTAATAACATTCTCTTCATTTGGTTGTATTTTCACAGGATATTTTTGTGAGTCTCTCACAAGTCGATGGGATGTACTTTGTCTGCAATATTGATGACTTTAAATTTCTAGCAGATATGATTCAGCACATTCCACTAAATCTGCGGTCACGATATGTCTTCTGCACTGCCCCCTTGAACAGAAAAGAGCCTTTTGTGTGTACCACGTTGCTGAAGGTAAAAAAATGTGATGTTTATATTGGAGCAAGTGGGTCTTGGTGCAGTGAGACTGTATCTGCTGTATTTACTGTGGGATTGTCATTAAGTCGTTGGAGAGCATTCTTAAAGTGCTCACAGGCAGTAATATAAAATATAAAGGTTTTTTTTCCTAATTGTTTTCTTCACTATTTTTATGGACCAGAACTTTTATCTGCTGCGAACTGGTTCTAGTGATGTAAATTAAAGTTTGGACAGCTTTTTTGCTGTTTGCCTCAGAGAATCCTCCTGCTAGTACTTGCAGGTGAGCTCTGAACTGGGAGGGATCACTTGTGTTCCATAGTCACTTGTGCACTGTTAAGCTTTGCACCACAGTGTGCCTAAAAGTAGTCATTAAAACTCAAGTTACTGCTGCTTCAGGGTGTTAGCTTGTCAAAAAACGAGAGGAATGTGGGATCAAGGGTGATTGCTGATGTTAGAAGAGTTACATAGAATTAAAACCCTAGAAAACACAGTGCTGTAAGTTGCTCTCAGGATGATGTCAGTTCACTTTTCAGGCCTGGATGAACTGTTTTTCACTGTGCCCCCAGAGTGATTATTTTGAGGAATTCGTAGTCAGCAGATTTTTCAGGGTTTTGGGATTAATAATTTAATTTGGGACTGTTACTTTGTTAGACAGTATTGCCTTTGTTCCCTTGTTAGAGACTGCATTAAACTTTTAAAATGAAACAGTGTAAAAATGAAACAGATGTGGTGCCCTCAGGTCAGAAATATTAGACCCGTGCTTTTCAAAAAGAGCTAATAATCTTCTTTAAAATTGGAGTGATTGATCAAAGAGTTGAAAAAAGTGTCCTGTTAAGAAAATGCTGAGCATTCGGACACAAAGGAATGAAGATGCAGAAGGGCATAATGTGGTGTTGGAGGAAGGTAGAATGTTGTGAATGCTTGTGTGACTTTAAGTGCCATTCCTTGGTCAAAAAACCCACTTCTAGTATCAGCCAGTTATTAGGAGGCAGTTATTCCAAGTCATCGGAACTTTTGAAAATTTTAGATTTAAATATTTTTTGACTTGTTTTTTTCACTGCTTAAAGAGCTAAGGTGTCTGAGTTTCAGATGGGCTGATTTCTAGTGCAGATTAATCTGTTTGGGTTGTGAGTAGTGCGTTTCCACTAGGGAAATTCCTGTTCCAGCCAGAGAATACGTTTAACATTTTCTCAACCCGGGGACTCTGAAACAAGATAATTAACCAAATAGGAGGAGGAGAATTAAAAAAGACAAAGTCCATCTGCTGTGCTGGGTGAAATCAAATGCCTTCAGTGTTATGCTTTTCTGGATAGCTCTGTGCCTTTGTTGCTTAACTCTGTGCATGACCCATGGACAAATTGTGTTAATGAGGCTCTGGAAAGGAGATGTGACTCCTGTGTTGAGTAATTAAGTAAAAGAATGTGTGGCATTTGGGCTGTGTAAAACAAAGCAGGTATTTTCTGTACACAGACTCCAGGGAATTTAACTCTTTGGGGATTTCTTCTTTCCTGACTGACTGAGGGCCTTGCTTGTTTTTCAGTTTGCTCGACAGTTCAGTCGAAACGAGCCCCTGACCTTCGACTGGCTCTGCCGGCATACCAAGTGGCCCTTGGCTGCTCCAAAAAACATCAAAGAGCTTGTACACCTCGAAGCTGTTCATGACGTTTTTGACCTCTATTTGTGGCTAAGGTATTGTCTTTGTGCTTGAAAACTTGGTTTTATTTTCTTCTAGTGTTTATGACTTACAGTCCTAGAAGAGCAGTGTCTTCAAGCCCGCATGTATGTGGTGCAGGACGGGCCCCTTTGGCCCTGTGGAGAATCCTGACAAATGTGGGTGTAGTGATATGGGAGCGAGTCATGGGCTCTGCAGAGAGCAGTTTGTGACTGACAGAGAGAGGACAGGTAGAAACAAGGTGATCCTGGACTGGAGCAGCTGAAATGCAGCTTATAATACTGTGTCCTTCCCATGCAACATATAATAAATTTTTTCTTACGTAGTATGTGTCCCGTTTTTATCCCAGTCAGCATTCCTGGAGTGGAAAGGTTTAACTGGGTGTTGTTTTGCCTCTCTCAGTTACCGCTTCATGGATATGTTCCCTGATGCTGCCCTTGTAAGGGATATTCAGAAGAAACTGGATGACATTATACAGATTGGTGTGCGCAACATCACGAAGCTGATCCGGGCATCCCAGTCTGCAGCTGCTCCTGGCACAGCAGAGGTTGTGTCCGAAGACTTTCCCACAACTAAGAGGGATGCCAGAGCGGCTGCTGACCGTGATGGTGCCAAGTCCCCAGAGGCACTGTCCATTGCAGTGGAGGCTCCAGCACTGAGGAGAGTGAGGAACCCAAGAGCCTCTCGCTCTGGTGTGAGGCAGGAGGATCTAAAAAGCTACGGCCGGGGATCCCTTGCCAACAGACTGCTGCGTGAAGGACTCCTGACACAGGAAATGCTGAGACAGCTGGAGAGTGAGTGGCAGGATCAGCACAGGAATGGTAGATACAGCTTTGGTTCAAAAAGAGATGATCAGCATAGTTCAAAGGAAACAGGGAAAAAGAGAAAATAGAACCGTGTCCTAATTCTGTTTAGTTTTTATTCGTAAAATAAAATACTATTTTAATAATTTCTTTGGCATTTCATGTTTACACTGCTGCAGCTCCTTGACGTTTTTCCTTCTCCCGTGTCCAGTAATGTGAAGCACTCAGAGAAACGGAATTTTAAAGCTCAGAGGCCATAGGTTTGCTTTTACCACTCAGCTGTGCGCTCCTTCAATCATGGTGTTCAGCATAAGTGTATGATCTGCTGCTATGTGAAAATTTGAAGTTGGTGTCTTCTTGCAAGATGTCCTCACATCATCAATAAACATGAGATATGTCACTAGTAGTGAATTAGCTACTCATTCCATCCCTTCCCAAAGGGCAGGGTTTAACAGACAGCAAACAAGTAATGAACAACCTGGAACAAAATTGGCTCAGAATGGTGCTGGGAGTCATGTGCCTCTAACCTTTGTGTCCTGGGAAAATGTGGAAGGAGGTGAAAAGCATTTGTGTTAATGTGTCGGGGAATGATGAAATTCTGGCCATGAGAATTTTTGAGTGAGTTTCAGTTCTGTCATTTGAGGGGTAATTACTGAGAAAAAGCAAAATCTGTCCTTGCTCTTTGAACTGTGTTCTTCTAGGGAGAGCTCATACCACTGATTCAGATGAAGTTTGAGGGGAGAAAAAACCAAAAAGTTGGATTATGATTTTTGGAGGAAAGGAGGAAATATTAGAAGCAAAGGTATAATTTATTTACTTTTGAGAAATTTAGATGTGTGTTTCTCTTGGACTTTTCTAACTCAGTTTCAATACAAATTACTTTGTTCTGTTGCATTTCATAAATGATTTTTTTTGCTTCATGTGCCAATTTGTGGTACTTGAATTTTGAGAGGTGTCTTGATGCATTACTGGGTAATGTTTAAGGCAGCACCAGGCTGTGCCTCTTTCACAGATGTGCAGGGGCTCTGTGATTTGTTTTTAGTGTAAGTAGCTTTAGGGTGTGTTTTGAGCTCCTAGTATGGATACTGGAGAGTGGAAAGAATCAGATCCTGAAACTGCTGTGTGTTCACAGAAATGGTTTCCAGCACTGGGACATGTTACTGGGCTGCCTGAGGAGAATAATGCTGCACTGACCATATTGCTGGGTTTGGCTGTGTGCAGGTCTGCACAGATCCTGCTTGTGTTAATGCTGGGATACCTGTAAAAACCAGGCTGAGTTCCACTGTGTCAAATGCCTGGCTTTCTGAAATGATCAACCGTGTATCTCTGCAGGTTGAAAGTTTGTTCTAATTCCCCTTTTCTTCCTCCTGGTATCAATCCTTTGTGCTGCTGTTCAGCAACAGGTCTGCAGCAGTTTGAAAATTGTTTTTAACAGCTGTTTTCAGTGCGTTTCGAGTACTATTTCATCATTGTTTACTAAAAAACAAGCAGTGCCTAAATGCTTTTAGTCCACATGCTCTCCTGCTGGTTTCAGTACAGGTCCAGTGGGAAGGGAAAGTTTTAGGTCCTTTGCAAAGCCCCATCTTTATTCCTCCCCCAGGACAAAGCAAGCAGCTCTGTGTGTGTGGCAGTGCCATGTGAGTGTTGTGGATTTCCTGTTGTGTGGATGAGTAATTGAGCTTTGCTTTCCCAGAGTCCTGAAGAGCAGCATGACCTGCACTGAGCGGGAGCTGGCATTAACCCTTACAAACAGGATCCATTGGATACTGTTCAGCACAGCTCCTGTGGGATGGGTGACATGACTGAGTGGTCTCAATTGCCTCTTTGTTCCTTGGCACTCACTCACTGGAAGGAAAGTTGTAGCTGCTCAAGCCTGCAGGGATGTTTTTGCCACCTGCATTCTCCCGCTTCCCTCTGGGACTGGACACTCCATGGTGGACCTGCAAACCAACGTTTAAAACCACTTTCTGCAAGGACAGCTCCTGTATTCTCCCTCCCCAGAGTGTTTGGGGTTAGGTTGCAGCAGACCCACGTTGCTACTGTGCTTGGCTTCTAGCCTGTTATGCTAAATTTACCCTTTAATTCTAGCTAAGCTGCGTACTAGAGTGTATTTTTGAGCAAGGAAAGAGTGTCTGGGCCTTGGGGGTGTAAGCCAGCCTTGTGTTTGAGCAGCAAGCCTTGCCATAAGGAAGCTAAATGACTATAAGCATTCTTTTTTGTGTTTTGCTGAGATTAGCACTTGGCTTAACTCATTGCTTGTTTCCATAGAGACTCCATAGTAACAGTTTTAGGAGCTCTGAAGTTTATTCAGGCGTTTCCAGGCTGACTTTATGGAAGTTTTCTTTTCTTCTGGGCTAATGGTGTGGCTGTCATTGACTCCCATTAGAATGGCTGCCAGGTTGGTCCCATGTGGTACAACCCAGACTGATGTGGGGCAGAGTTATCCCAACTACCCATTTTTAACATGCCCTCTGTGCTGAAACTTTTTATTTTTAAGCAACATCATTAATATTGTTCAATCCATCTGGGAATGGCATTTGCAAAACTATTTCAGGCATTCAAGTTAGAGAGGTTTGGATGTTTATTCATTCATTGCTTATTTGTTGTGCTTCAAATGTAAAACGCTTGGTAAAAGCCTTCTATCTCTTAAGCTGATATGCTCTTTTCTGTCTGTGCTGTTTCCATCTATTCTAAATAGTGTCTGTCTTTGGACTGGATTTTCCAGTCAGTTCCCTCAGGTGCTCTGCCTTACTTTCCATCCTGATGCTGCCCTGTGAGGGGCATATGCAGGATGAATGCAGGGACTCCTTTCTGTTCTGAGCTTTTATGAATTTGTAGGAATATAGTGGGGAATGAACCTGCTGCTACATTCATGGCAGGGGTGAATATATTCTAAAAGTTGGTCCTGGAGTAAGAAGCTATAATGAAGAAGCTGTGATTTCTCCTGATGATTCACCTGTAGCCTTGTCCACTGTCTCCTTGTTAACTGGGGTACCAAACTCAGCAACCAGTGTTGCCACTGCCTTTGATATCTCACCAAAGATAGATGTGTTTCTCCCATAATAAAATGCTTATTGATACAGTAGCTCTTTCTGGAGGTAACTGGTGCGCGTTTAGCTGATGTACTCAAGACATGTATCTGAATTTCCCCATTGTATCTGTGAGCTCCTTTTCTCTGCAGGCCTTTGACTGCAAGGCTGTGGGAGGCAGATGAGCACCACCAGACTCTTCAGATTCTGTTTTGCCTTGAGATGGGGTTTGGAGGGAGAACTGCAGGAGAAGAAAGTAGAGACAGGTATTACAATTTTGAAGTCTTGTTGGCCCTTCTGAAGGGGGGAGGGAAGGTTTGAGAATAACTTTTACTGGGTGCAGCTGTAACAGAGGGGAAAACCAACATTGCCTCATGCCTGCAAGCTGCATGTGAATGGGGCTGACCTGCTCCCCTGGGCCTGGAGAGGTTTCCCTGTTCTGGCCAGGATCTGTACAAAATGGCTGTGCCGTTTTTGGGTGTTGGGCCCTTGGTGCACTGAACTGCTGTCTGTGTGGAAATGAGATCATGTCTTGTCTTCTCTTGCACAACAAAAGCCGGGAGCCAGGATAGCCCAGGGATGAGCGAACAGGTTACGCAGTGATTCTGACACGTCAGGTATTTCACAGAGCTTGCTGCCAGTTTAGGAACATTTGGATCTTTGAGACCCTTTTCCAGTGACATCCGTTGGAGAAAGAAAGAAAAGAGAGAATGAAAAATAAATCTACTGTATTACAGACACAATGAGGTCTGGATCAAAGTGGGATGGAGCCTGAAAGGTGATGTTTTGAATTTTGCTGGCCAGAGGGGTTGTGACTCGGATGGCATGGGTAAACAATGAGGAGAGAGACAGTCCCTCTGGGAGTCAGTGTCTGACTTCACAAGCCAGCAGTTATTAAAAGATGAATAGAGGAGAAGTGAACCGTGCTCTCTGGCTGGTAGTGTGGCTTATTTTCTTCTTTCTTTTCTCCCTTTCTCTTGAAGATCAAAGGCCTAATTTTAGAACAAGCCCTATTTATGGACTGCTCAGCTACTCTGTCTGCTTTACTCTTGTTCTAGAATAGTGGAAAATAAATAGAGCTGGAGGGATCTCCCAGTGTCCAGAGCTCATCCCTGATGCAAGGCAGGAAGGAGGGGGATATAAAAAACAGACCTTTCCTAGCAGAGGTTCTGTATAATTCATCTCTGCAGAGGGAGTTCCCTTCCCCTCCCTCAGATCTTTCAGTCTTTCCTTGTGATCAGAGGCTGAAAAAATGTGACCTGTGAGTGCTCCTGATGTTGAGCAGAGCTAACTCCTCCTGATCCGTGCCTTGACGTGCCAGAGCTGCCAGGACTGAGCAGAGTCCTCTTCCCCGGAGCTGGTGCTGAGGATGGAGTTGTGTTGTGTGTGGATTATACTCCTGTATGTGCACACACCATGGGGATCACTTGTACTTCTTTTTTACAATAGCAGGAGATTGTTGGGTCCACTCTAGGCTGTGAATTGTAGTCAGACATCCTTTTCTGCTGACTGACTGCCTCTGCCCTGCTCTGGATCTCCAGACCTAATTTTCTACTGCTCAGTAGTTCTTTGTGTTTCCTCTCATTATTTGGCACTCCCCTCCCCCTTTCCATTCTCTTTTCTCCCCCTGCTGTTTTTCTAATCTTATAAAAATTTTTAGTTGTTAACTTGTTCTGTAAAATTTTGGGTGACAGTTGTCTACCAATGCAGTAAGTGTGCTCAGTCCTGCTGAGCAGTAGCTGGGGGGAAACACACCGTATGTAGGTGCACTTCGGGAGTGAGCCTCTAATTGCCCCATGAGAATGCCTTTCGGGTTTTTTTTCTCTCTCTCCTTTGTGTCAGCATTTCAGCCAGTTCTCCCTGGATGAGGTTTCCATAGTTCATATCACTTGATACAATTACAAAATCCTGGAAACATTTGTGTATTCAGGATGAAGTTTTTTGAGAGTAATGGTTAAAGACTATCACATTCTGGTGGTGTGAGGAAGCTGCTCTCACTGCAGGCGCTCTGTGCTGCCAGTTAAAGGCACCTTTCTAGTGAGGCAGCATGTCACCCACACTGCTGGCTGCCAGGTCTGTCTGCCCCCTCCCCAGCTTTTGCAGCACTGAGGATCTTCATCGGTCTGAAACTTTGTCTTCAGGAGGGGTTGAGAGTAAGTAACCAGTCCCCAAGCTCTGTGCTGGGAATTGCACGAGGAGCTATTCGAGCTGGGGGGAGGGGTCTGTGTGTCTCTGCTTCTTTACAGCTGAAGCCTAATTGGTAAGAAGCTGCAGATAAGGTTGCACTGTGCAGAACTGGAGTGGAGTTCATTCATGCAGAAGAGCCTGTCTTACAAATGGGAGCGCTGAGCAGAGGGAAGAAACCTCTTCAAATCCTGTGTAGCTCCTGATTCCCGGGAGTGCTTTGCTGGAGGCTGCTGTGGTGGGAGCCCAGCAGCCCCCCGAGTGAAGCGGGGCTGCTGCATAGCAACTGCATTGCCAAGTGGTAACAATTCCCAAGTGGGCAGTAACAAAATCGATTTTTCTCCCCTTCAGCTTGGCAGCTCTCCAGGTGCCTGCTCTGGCACAATGAAGTGTGTAGCTGGGGAGGGAGGGACTTTGGGTTGATTGGGGGGGGTGGTGATACAGGGAGACAGAAGTTTAACCACTGAACCGATCACACTGGATGGATTTATTTCTGGACTCAGTTTCCCAGGAACTCCACTATTCCACCCTGGGGGAAATGGCTCAGCTGAAGTCCTTCTAGCTCCAGCTTTGTGAGTAAAGATCTGTGGCACTGGAGTTCATCAGAGCAGCTCTGTCACTACTGACTCATCCATCTATCTGCTCCAAGACAATGTTTGCTGTCCACTTGCTGGCTTTCCATTTCACAAAGCTAAAAGAGGATCAAATAAAAAAGGTAAGATGCAGCGTTAGCTGATTCCTATTTTGAGAACTGTTACCCAGATAGGGAAGGGTCTGCAGTATGTAATGCATTCCAGATAATGGCATTATCTACTAAAGCCATGCAGCCAGATGGAGTAAGAAGTATTTAAACCCTAAACCACCTGACAAGTGTGAAAATAGGTCTGGTTAGTGCTTTCCCCTGCACACTTGTAAGTGCTTCTCCAGTAATGGAGCAAATGATCCTCAGTAAGGAGAAGTGCTTAAACTTTGACTGGCGTGGGGTGTTGTGGTCCAGAGGGCAGAAAGGAACCTCTTGCTGAGTGGCTTTGCAAGTGTAGCAGGAAGGATGGGATTTCTCAAGCTGAGTAGGAATCAAGAGTCAGTCACATTGTAGCAGGCATAGGGAAGACTCCTGGAGTCTTCAGGCCAGTTCTGCTGGGACTCAGGGGACATTTCCAACTGGTATAGGTGTGGGAGAAATGCCTGTGCCTCCTCTGTGGTTGTCCAAACTTGGCTCATCACTGATGTTTATAGATGTGACCTTTAATTAGAGTTGGAAAAGCTTGAGATGGCCCGGATCTGAAACCATCAGAGTGAGCTGCCGAATACTGCTCTTCCCTAATCTACTTTCATGGCCATGCTGGAATGAGTTTTGGGCTCAGGTCCATCCTGAGACCATGTGGGACCTGTAAGCTTCGTGGGTCAGAGGTCCTCTGGTTTCTGGACATGTCCCCTGTGGGTCCTCTGTGCTCCCAGTGTATCACTTGAGTGCTGCCATTGCTGCCAGGCTCTGTCCTGGTTTTGCAGCTGGCTGGAGGTGGGGCTGTCTGCGGATGTGTGGTGGGAGATCCAAGTTCCTGGTGTGTGCACCACTGAGCTCACCAGCAAAGCCAGCAACACGGGTTCTCTTCTCTGTGCCCTAAACGAGCGGTGGCTTGTTCTTAGGAGGGCTTCTTCCACTGGTTCTGCTCTGGAGAGAGGCATTCCAAGAAAGGCACTGGTATCTCAACAGTCAGATGTCTTCGACTCAGTCACAGCCCTTTTGTCCCTAGGATTTAATGTGATTAGAAAAGGGCCCAGTGCCCCTTTCTTGTGTGGAGGAGCTGATCTAAAATCTCTAATCCAGACAGTGCTATTTTTTCTTACTTTTTACTAAGAGAAGAGACCTTGTGGAGCAGTGCTTGGGTGGAGAAAGCTCTTCAGAGAAACATCCATAGTGGAGCTGAGGGAGGACTTCCCTGAAGTGAGGACAGTGGAAAGGAGAGGGCAGAGGAATTCTGGCAAAACCATGAATTGAGTCTTTCTGCTAGGTGCAAAGTAGCCCTTCCTGAAGGGAAGAAACCACATGCTCCTTAAACTTCTCTTTCAAGGAGTCTAGGGTAGGCTGTAGGGAACGGAGTTGATTTCTCCCTAATTAGAAAGAAGGAATGCCTTCCCACCTCTCCCTCTGCAGGCTTATTTACTCTGTGGTGGCAAAACCAAGAGCCTCTGTGCCATGCAAACAGTGCTGTTTTTCTGTAGTTCAGGCAAAGCTCTGTTCCTGTGCTGTGGGAGAGAGGCAGTGAGTTTGGTGCTGATTGCAGCCTGGCCATTCCTGTGTTTACAAGCCAATGGTATGTGTGCCAGCCTGGTTGTAAATCAGGCTGGCTTTCCTGGGGCTCTGCCTTATCTAGTTCCTTGGAGAGGACTATCTGCTCCTATAGCTGTAGGTAAACAGGATGGGGAATGCAATTTCTGTGGGGAGCAGGGAGCCTGTGCATGTTCTCTGCAAACAGACCTGGCAATTTTTATTACTCTTGAGGTTTTTTTCCGCAAGGACTTATGTCACAAAGTTATTTGGGTCTGTGTTAGTGTGTGAGTGTGTATGTCTCCAGGCATTGTATTTTCTCCAAAAAAGCAGTATGGGTGTGTGGGCTGAGATGATGGATCCTGCACAGTGGTGGGGCCTCAAAAAACCCTTGGAGGAAATCAGGTGCATGTGCAAACCAGGGCTACAAAGACAAATCTAAATAATGACCTTTTCAAGGCACAGTTGTATCCAAAGGCAGCTGCTGCTCTTGGATGATTGCATTTTGTAGTTTAACACTTCCTCCTCTGTGTGTGTTAGGTAAGTGCTGGAGTGAGTTTCAGGGTCCTGGTTCTTTCAGGTGGGTCATTGCTGATCATCAGTTTAAAATGGGACAGTGAATAGGTAACTCCTTTGTGCCTCATTAAAATAGGTGGCCAGTCCAAATTGCAGCGGAGGCCAATTTATCTACAACCTGCATTCCCCTCTGTTTAAAAAATGCAGCTTTTTTAATCCTCCTTGTTGCTGATGGGACTTGATATGTGCCTGTACTTCCAGCCCTCCAGACCTGTCTCTGTGTAAATGGGACTGAAGAAATGCTCTGAAGAGATAAAGCAACATAACAACGTAGCCCATGGTGCAAGAGCTGAGTGTCTGTGCTAGCAAAGCACTGGGGACTGTCACCCTTCTCTCCCCTGCCCACTGCCCCTGGGCTTGAACCTCATGTTGTGGGGAGCAGGATGTGAACTGGAATTACCCTTTAGGGGACATCCAGCTGTTTGGAGGACACAATTGTTATGCCTGCATCATGTTAATACAGCACCAAACGCTGGCTCCCCAGATGTTGACAGATTGTTGTTTTGCTGTGTTAATCCTCTGTTGTACCCAGTTTCTAAGCCACGTTACTTACAGCCTTGCAGGTAAATGTCACTCCCAGCAGCATGTGATCCTGAAGCAGAAAACCTGTAATTTTGCCCTGATGAAGCTGTACATTAACACTGATTAGCTTTTCTACCAGTTTATCAGAATGAGCTACTTCGTAGGTGCTTTTGATTCCCTTTAAATTCAACTGGCTTTTCTTTTGGTGTATGCTGTGAGTTATAGACCCTTAAGTAAAGGTACTGATTGCACCCAAAAATGTGCTTTAGATGTAATCCTAGAATCACAAGAGAATGGAGGCTAGAGCTGGAATGAGAAAAAAGCTTTGAGCTCCAGCCTGGCATTCCAACAAAGTTAATTGGCTGTGGAGTGAAGTAGTAGCTGAATAGATGTTTTTGGGTTGTGGCCGACATGCTTGGGTACTGATGGCATTTTCTGGACCTGCCTCAGAGAGGTCAGATTCTCAGCAGCTCGACATACTTTGCAATTCCAGTTCATGACATGTATAGGAGGAGAGGATGGTGTAAAAGTAGCTTGTCAGGGTCTCAGGAAAGTCTCATGGGCTTATGTAGGTTGGCAAGTTATTGAGCCATCAGAAAAGAAGCCAGCTTTTGGAGAGTAATTCACCAAGGCTGCATTAAACGTTGTCAAAACAAAGGTTTTAGAATAGTAAATGTTCTGATGATGCCCTGGAGCTTGCTTGCACTGCCAGTCATGGTGCTGAGGTCAAAAATGAACCGAACCAACTGGCAGTTGCTGAGCACTGAGGACCTGTTTGCTCCCCAGTGACACCTTTGGTGTTTGCAGGTTGACAGGTACCTGTATCCCCTGCGGCTCTCCGACGATGTCCTGCTGGACGTGATGGCTCGTTTCCAGGCTGAGATGGTGAAGGGGCTGGGCCGGGACACAAACCCCACGGCGACAGTGAAAATGCTGCCGTCGTTCGTGCGCTCGCTCCCCGACGGCTCCGGTGAGTTCCGCCTGCCCCAGCTCTGCAGGGCTGGGCCAGAACATGATGGGCTGCTGCCAGTCCTCCAGGCCAGCACAGCAGAGGCACAGGGCCCCCCGTGCCTTTGGGTGTCTCATTGAGAAAGCAGGTGTATATTGAGAAGACGACAGCCTCTGGCAGGGAGTTTTTTCCTTGCAGCAAGTGGATCTTGACCCAGTGCTGTTTGTTTGAGGAAAGGACCTCCTAAGTGCTCTGAAACAGCCCGTCCCTCTGTTCCTGGTGCATGCCTTGCTGAAGGAGCTGTGGCTGGACATGGCAAGGGCAGCCTCTACAGCCCAGAGGCTGCAGTGCAGTGTGCTGCTGCTATGGGATGTGGCCTGCCTTTCTTGGAGCTACAGGGAGGGCAGGGTGCTGCAGAGAAACCCCTCAAACTGCAACATGACAGCAACGGTCACGTTCTCAGACCTGTGATCCCCTCTTGACTCCCGACAGCAAACCCTACTCTGCTTTTCCTAATGCCCCAAAAAGTGATCCCCTCCTGCCCTTCCTTGCCTTCTACATTGGGAAAATCTGCTTCTGGATGAGGTCTACCAGGAAGCCATCTGCTCTGCTTCTTCAGCTGGATCCTTGTTTCCAGTTGCTCCTGAGACTTAAACAGAGAGGGAGTGCAATCAATGGCGTCCTCTGGGAGGATGCAAGGTCAGGTAGGATCTAAAAGCCCATCTTATTTGGAGGAGTGTGCACATCCACAATAACTCTCCTGGCTCACCTGACTCCTGACAGTGAAGGCTGACAGAAAATTAGGTTTTTCCCAGGTTTAACCAACCAAATTTGTACAGGACTCTGTGTCTGGCCTAGGACAGGACTTGGCATATACCAGCTGGGCAGAAACTTGAAGAGAGTGTTTGCTTTGTACCTCGTTTCCACAGGACTTTATTCCTTCTGAAGTTAATTTCCCTGCAGTTAAATAAGAAATAACAGCTTTAATGGCATAAAGGGAATATTTGGACGGAAGTCCCTTGAAATGAGGCATGTCTGAGAGAACCTATATACACTGCCTGGGTGGAAGTGGGCATTCTTCCTTTTGCTACTACTTTCATCAAAGAGAAAGGAGTACTTTCTTAACCCCTGCAGTTTCAGTGACCATCAGTGGTCCTGAGGTCTCATGTGGCACTGACGCTGTCCTGAGACAGCAGGGAGCTCCTGAGGTCAGGAGACTTGGAAAATGGCATGTAGTGTCAACACTGTTGCATGATTTTGTGTTCCTCAAGGGCAACTCTGGACAGAACCCCCCTGGCCTTTGTGACCTTTCCCATGTGTCAAGGACATGCTGCAGCATCAAGCTGGGCTGTATCTTACTGACACGCTGCCTACCTTAAATATCACATTGGTTTTTCTATTTTTGCTCTCTTGAAAAATCCTGGTTGGTTATTTTACTTCCAGACAAAACTTCCAGTGGGTTTTAACACGTCAGGCTTGGATGGATTTTTTTTTTTTTTTATTTGCAATAGCAACAAACTTTCATATTTTTCTGAGTGACCTAATTTTCCTTCTCACCTTAGTGATAGCTGACCATGGTATTACAGGTAGAATTTCCTGCTTTTTCCCCTTTCAGGGCCAGATTTGAGAAAAATTTAGACATATTTGGGCTGTGAAACAAAGATCATGCAAGATTAGGCACATGCCACTGCATTTTCCTTTTTTGAAGGGTCTTCTTCTTTGTATGGGATAAATAATTGTTTTATTGTAGCGGTGAGGCCAACCTGTCCTTCCATCTGAGGTCTCCTGCTGGAGAAGCATGTGTTTGAGCTAAGACTGTGAAACAAAATGGTACTTTTACAGAAACACCTAAAGACATTTGAAAAGGATTGTGTTGGTTGACTTTGGGTGGCAAATTAGTCTTGCCCCACTTGGAAGATGACTTCTGCACTAAGGCTGAGACTTAACATGTGACCGCAAATCCTGCATCCTTTACTGGGTGTAGGTAATGATCTCACACTGATTCTCCCACATTTCAGTGATGGATTTGCAGCCCCTGTGTGCTCTGCTTGGCTTTGCACTTGCTTTGGGTCCTTCTTACTGAGAAGCTTATCCTTCTGCAGCTTGAAAACATGCTGCTGTGGAAGAAGCAGGGTGGACAAAACCAGGCTGCTAAATAAAAGTTGAATTAGCTGTCATATAACAAGCTAACAGGACGGATCTGTCACCCTTGCTTAGGGCTTCCAGCTCTCAGCCTTTCTGGTGATGTTGCTGGGCCCATGGGATAAGGATCTGCTGTGATGGGGTAGGAGAGCCTGTGGTGAGGGAGGGCCCTGGGCTGTGCCTTCAGTGTGGTATCTGAGCCATCACCAGTGATGGTGCTTGTTTGTGTTGCAGAGAAGGGGGACTTCCTTGCTGTCGACCTGGGTGGCTCCCAGTTCCGTGCCCACCAGGTGAGGGTGTTTGATGACGGGAGGCAGAGCAGCCAGCTGGAGAGCAAGTTCTACCCCACACCCAAGGAAGTCACCCAGGGGAACGGTGCTGAGGTAGGGCACTGCTGTGCTTGACACAGCCTGCTTGACACAGCCTGCGGGACACAGCCTGACCCTGTCCACTCCTCTCTTGTGCAGCTCTTTGATTATGTTGCTGACTGTCTGTTAGACTTCATGGAGACCAAAAACCTGAAGCATAAGAAGTTACCTCTTGGCTTTACATTTTCTTTTCCATGCAAACAAACCAAATTGGAAGAGGTAAGTTGCATTAAAAAATACTGTTGGCAAGCTGAGCTCCGGTAGAAGTTGATGAATGGATGTGTTACCCTGGGGCTTTTTTGTGGGATCATGTTTACATTGCCCTCTGAAGAAGGCATGGATTAGCATTAGCATTAGACTCCCTTTCAAACACTCATTTCTGATCTCAGGGCAACACAATCTTTAAGCTAAAGCTATTCTATTACTTAATCACTACCTAATTTCACAGGAACCACATGACCTTTTATGAAGACTGTTAGACTGTAAAACACATAGTTCTGTGTCCTGAGGCATCTTTATTTTTTAACCACTCTCAATTTTTTATTTACAGTTGATTCTAAATAGGAAAGACCTGTAGCTGAGCTGTTTGAGAGACCTCATGGAAACGAAGGGCTGTTTGCAATTATTTTGCATTCTCTCATTCTAGCCTCTCTTATTCCTAGGGATCTGTGCTTTGGGTCCCAGTTCTGCAAATGCTTTGTGCTTAATGCTATTAGTTTGTGATGAAAGCTGCACATGCTTTACACAAAGCACAGGGAGAAGCATTTTCAGGATTGGGACTTTATGACTGTGCCTGTTTAGTTGTGGTGTTATTGACAGGCACCCTAAGGTAAGATGTTGACCCAGTTTTAATGTATGGAAAGACACAGTGGGCTTCTTCACAGCCTTTGGTCTTGGCTGGCTCTGTGGCAGGTTTGTGTGCTAAAGCTGGAGTTTTTGGGTCACCACACTGTTACTTTTCAGGGAGTTCTTCTTGCCTGGACAAAGCACTTCAAGGTCCGAGGGGTTCAGGACACAGACGTGGTCACCTCCCTGCGCAGGGCCCTGCAGAAGCATAAGGCAAGTTTTGTACTGCAGGAGCTGAACCTGCATGGCCTCAGAATGTCCTCCTGGGAGATCAGCTCTTGGTGTGTGGGTTCTTTGGGAGCTGTCAGGCATCCTCCAAGGGACAGCCAGTGACATGTGTCCAACATAGCTGTATATTTAGGAGGTCTGACTCTCCCTCAGAGCTGGAAGTAACAGGCTGCCCCAGTACCAGCGAGGGCACTGCACACTGATAAACCAGACTGGGACAGCATGGCCCCACTGTCTGAGCTAAAGGGCATCTCTTGTGAAACTACTGGGTGAGATATAAAACACTCAGTAGTTTCACATGCTGTGTTTCACAGCCTGGCTTGTGGGATGAAGGTTGGTAGGGGGAAATTACCATCTGAAATTGGGATACCTAACTCTACCAGGGCTTGCCTGGCCATCTCAATCTGTGGGATGGAGTGATTGACTGTAATTTTTAAGATCAGCAGTAAGACGTGATTAAATCTGCCCTTGAACTAGTGTATACCTTAAATAACATTGTGTTTTAATATTTTGGAAAGCCTTGTTGTTCATGTTTGGTGCTATTGGTAACACCATCTAAGAAATAAAAAGCTAATTTCCATATCTTCATGACTTTGTGGTAAAGAGGAAATTCTGTTTTCTCATGTGGTAAAAATCCAGCCTTGATTTTGGTTCACTTCTTTTTCTGCATCAGCCTTGTAGTTCAGCAGTAACAAAGGATCTGAGACTTCTGGGTGAAGTGTGGTCTCCTGCTAGTGCTGGCAACTGAGTTACACCACTCCTTTGATAAGTGTGAAAGGAAAACAGACCAGCCTTGATGGAAAGGCTTTTTACCTGAGTGTGATATTGGTCATAGCTGCATTCATGTGTGTATGTTTTCTGTCCCATTTGGTGGGATCTGCTCAGGTGGTCAGGCATCATCCTTTCACACAGCCCCATAACCACAGGATCACAAACATTCAAACCAATAACATGTTGCTTTTCTGGCAAATGAGGTTGTATTGGGGAAAAACAAATTCTTCAAACAAAAACCCTGGCTCTCCAAGCACTGGAGAATTCAGAGGTATTTGCTGTTTTACAGGGTTGCGGGGATGTTATAAAAGGAAGTAGTGTGTCCTTCTACCAAGCAGCTTTCCAGCCTCCAAAGTGGAGCCCAGGGAATATGTCTGCATGCTGGTGCTTGAACACACAGCTTTTTTTCCCCATTAATCACCTCTCTTTATGCTATTAGGACATAGATGTTGATGTTTTGGCACTGGTCAACGACACTGTGGGAACCATGATGACTTGTGGATATGATGACCAGCACTGTGAAGTTGGACTAATAATTGGTAATGTTTCCTGTTCACTGAGTAGGGTTTTTTTGCCCTCAGTTGTTGAATTCTAACAAATCTGGAGTAGAAGGGAGTTTGCCAGTACAGGAAAGAGCAGAAAGAAAATGGAAAAAACAATGGTTAGATTTTTCAAGCCTGGCTGCCTTCTGTAAAGCAGCTGTTTTTATGCTGATCACATTGCCATCAAATGCCACAGTCCCCATTTTGTCTGGGTTCAGTTGTGACCAGCATACTAAACTTTACTGCTGACTGTATAGAAAATTACTGTGTGTCTGTCCAGAAAGAAATTCCTCTCACGTCTGGTAGTTAGAATCAGCTACACTTTCCATAGTTTCTCCATTTTGTGCATGGGGATGGCTTTTTTAAGGCACATGGAAATACATTTGAAAAAGGAAAGAAAAAAAGTTTTTAAACAAGCCAAGCCTTAGAATAATTTCCAATTTTTTTCATTCACTGTGAAATGATGATTTTACAAGTGCAGGTGGCCTGTATTAGAATCTGTACCGCAGGGTTTTGTGTTTGTACTTTCTTCCAAAGGCAATATACTAACTTATTCCCAAACATGTGGACTTAAAACGAGCAAAAAGCTAACCTGGAACAAAGAGTGATTTATCTGCACCGTCTCTGACGCCCCCAGGCACCGGCACCAACGCCTGTTACATGGAGGAGATGCGGCACATCGACCTGGTGGAAGGGGACGAGGGCAGGATGTGCATTAACACGGAGTGGGGGGCCTTTGGAGATGATGGCGCTCTGGACGATCTCCGCACCGAGTTCGATCGGGAGCTTGATCTGGGATCTCTCAATCCTGGGAAACAACTGTAAGTGATTCCCTGACTGACTTGCCGTCCAAGTGCATTTCCAGCCTATGCCAAGAGCTCCTTTGGACTAGGAATTGTTTCAGTGAACCTGAGTTAACTTGGTCCTGGTCCTGTCTTATCCAGACCTCTCAAGGAAGAGTGGGTACCTTTCACACCTCTCTGCCTCAGGCCAAAGTATTGCTGCTGTGGTGGCTCATGTGTTGTTAAAAATAGGTGATTGCTCTGGTGTCATGCTGTGGAGGGATCAAGAGAAGAGCTGGTGAAGACCTCTATTCCCTCCTGTGCCCCATTCCAGGTTTGAGAAGATGATCAGCAGCCTGTATTTGGGAGAACTTGTAAGACTCATTCTCCTAAAAATGACAAAGGAAGGTCTACTCTTCAACGGGAAAGTGTCAACAGCTCTGCTTACCAAGGGCAAGATTGAAATGAAACATGTGTCTGCAATGGAAAAGTAAGAACCTGAAATATGCTCTTTGAGAGAAGCCACTATCAATGTTAGTCTTGCACAATCACAGCAATAATAATGAATGTGTAATTTTAATCTGTCAGTGCTGGGACCTGAAATCCTGAAATCTTCAACTTGATTTTGCTTTTGCGTAGGAGAAAAGTTGACCTTCCTGTAAGTGGGAATTGGTGTAAGAAAGTTTTAGCGAAGTACCAGAGTAGAAAATGTGTTGCTGAGCATCACAGAGGCAGGTTGTTTGAATAACCTCTTTGGAGACTAGAAGACGTTGCAGTTTTCGGCTTCTCTGATGTGGAAACACTGGGGTTGTGGAGATGTAGTACAAATTCAGGATCAGCTAATGAATGACTACATGGAAAACTCTTGGATTCTAGTGTTTTGAAGAGGAATCCTGGTCCTTGTTGTCATTCAGGGAATGATTTTCTTTGTTGTGTTGAATGAAGCTGCGTGTCCATTCCTGTGCTCCTCTCTTCTATGAACTATTTTATCCCATTCTCTTTTTGGCTAAATAATTAGTAAGTCCCAGCAAAAGCTGAACCCCAGGAAATAGCCTCCTGGAAGTCTGGTCTCTCCCCTGGGTACTTTCAGGAATAGTGTGGGAGAGACACTACTGGTTTATGGGAACTGATTTATGGTGCTGCCTGGTAGCTGATCCTGGTCTTCTCTCTTTTCTTTTCGAGCCAACATGCAGCTATTGCTTTATGTATGACCTTTGCATTAGGTGCTGTATTCTTTTATTTTGGGGGTAGGTACAAGGAAGGTCTAAGCAATACGAAGGAGATCCTGACGGAGCTGAGCCTGTTTCCCTCTGAGGAGGACTGTGTTGCTGTTCAGCACGTGTGCACCATCGTGTCCTTCCGCTCAGCCAACCTGTGTGCTGCCGCCCTGGCCGCCATCCTGACCCGCCTGAGGGAGAACAAAAAGCTGCTACGGATGCGAACCACCGTCGGGATTGATGGGGGACTCTACAAAACCCACCCCCAGTGAGTAGCCAAAGGGGGGTTGGTAATTGCTGGCCACGTGTTCACGTTGCAAAGAGTCTCCATCTGCATGTATGTGTGGCTTTTGAGACAACTACTGGTTTTGCTGCAGGTTTGGGGTGAGATCTGACCAGCTTAGTTATTCTAAAGCTGTCTCAGGAGCTTTGGAGTTTGGAGTGGGGTGGGAAAAACATGACACTTGGAATAATGGTGTCTGGGGAAGTGCAGTTGGTCTCTCAAGTGACTCCTGGGCCTCCAGAGAACTTGCAGTTTGCTGTGGGTTTTTAATTTTCTTTTTTTCTCCCCCCACTACCTCCTTGTTTTTGAACCTGTGCTTTCTCAAACTGGAAACTTGCTCAAATATTTCTTCCAAACTGGATGGAGATCTGATCCCAGATGGAGACTCACACCCTCTGTGACCGTTGCCTGGCTTCTCTCCAGTGTCCCTATCCCTTGGCACTGACACTTGTTGAGAGGTATCTCCACTTTCCTGTAAGTGTTCAGGTTCTGCAGAACAGCCAGAAATCCGGATCGTTGGTCCCACCTCCTGGAGCGGTTTCTGACCTCGTGCTCCTCTTGCCTGTGCTGCAGGCCTTGTGCTGTTGGGTGTGTGTATGTGTGAATTAAACCGTGCCCGAGATGCCTGTGAAGGTCTGAGGGGGCTCTCTGTCCCTGGCAGATACGCCAAGCGCCTGCACAAGGTGGTGAGGAGGCTGGTCCCGACCTGCGACGTGCGGTTCCTGCTGTCCGTGAGTGGCAGCGGGAAGGGGGCTGCCATGGTCACGGCTGTGGCACGCAGACTGGCTGCCCAGCGCAGCCACATCGATGCCACCCTAGCCCCCTTCCTGCTGTCCCTGGGAACCCTCAGAGAAGTCAGGAACAAAATGAGAACTGAGCTGGAATATGGGCTGAAGCGAGAGACACAAGCCAATGCCACCGTGAAGATGCTGCCCACATATGTCTGTGGGACACCAGATGGGACAGGTGAAGTTATTTCCTGATCATCTGGAAGTGGTTCAGGAAAGCTGCTTGTCTGTTTTCTGGGGGAAGGGAATAGGATAATCTGGAAAATGCCAGGGGTATTTATGTTGTTAAATCAGTTTCCCGTGATGTTACTTGGCTGTCCCTTCAGCCCCACACGAGCACTCAATGGGATAAGTGCCATAGGGAGCAGTATGCGCTGTTTGACATGGATGTCTTGGGGATGTGTGGCAGAGTGTGCCATTCTGACTGGCAAACATGTTACGAGAAGCACCAGAATTAAATACCTTTCTCCTCGTGCAGAGAAAGGAAAGTTCCTTGCCCTTGATCTTGGTGGCACGAATTTCAGGGTCCTGCTGGTCAAAATCAAAAATGGGAGAAGAAGATCAGTGCAAATGTACAACAAAATCTTTGCCATTCCTTTGGAGATCATGCAAGGGACAGGGGAAGAGGTAATTTTTGAATGGATGTTTAACTGATCCAGCCAGGGCCCATTGTGTGGGATTACTTGTGAGATGTACATGCTTTTGCTTTCCTTCCAGCTCTTTGACCACATTGTCCAGTGCATAGCAGACTTTCTGGAGTACATGGGCATTAAAGGTGCTCGGCTGCCCCTGGGCTTTACCTTCTCCTTCCCGTGCAGGCAAGCCAGCATTGACAAGGTGAGAGCTGCAGGACACAATGGCTCAGATAGCAACTGTGCAGGTGGCTGGTGAATGACATTGATTTGGACAAGGGTGACTTCTTGGTTCGGAAAATAATTTGCTCTCCTGTGCGAATTAGTTGTGTTTCATGAGACAGTTATCATCCTATGTGGATATGGGAGGTGGAACTTTAACTTCCTGTATGTGTTAAGAGGTGGATGTTACTTGATTTTATTCTATAAAGATTAAGCCCTCAGGACAGTGAAAAGAACTGCATGTTTTTAATAGCCCAGGGATCTCCTTATGCTGCCTTAAGTCTTCAGTGGCAAGAGTTAACAGGTGCTTCCTTCTGATTGTTCAGCTAAAATCCCAGGGTGTTTTCCAAACCATGCTGCACAGCTCTGACTGTACAGCTTCTGCACTACATTAATTTTTTTCTTGTTGAGTGTCAGTCGACAGACCTGAATTGGTTTTTGGACAGATGTATCTTCATCTTTTCAGATCTCATGTAAGAAAAGATTATTTTGATGCATTTTCAAAGAGGGACAGGAGATGGTGTGCTTAGTTTCAGTCAAATATGTGGGATATTGGGGAAATGAGGGACTGCTTTTTCACTAAATGTTTTTATGTCCTGGTGGGTTTCATAGTAGCTTCTAAGCCTGGAAGTTAGTCTGGTCTGTCTAAATTTTCAGCTCACAGTTGAGAGTATAGCAATAGGACTTGGCCTTTTGTGGGAACATGAATCCATATGCCTTCCAATCCTACAGCATAGTATTCAGGTCTTGACAAATAATTAGGAAACAAATTCCACAGTACTGGTGGCAAACTAAGTGAGAGACAACTGTGTCAGGGTCTCACAATATGTAGCCCTGTGTGCTTGGTCTTTTACTGTTGCCAGAACTTGAGGATGGTTTTTAAGAGCAGCTTTTTCTCCCAGTTGCCTTGTATTTTCTTTTTCTTATTTAGACAGACAGTCCAGAGGTAATTTCCAAGTGGAAGGATAATTGCTTCACGTAACCTGGAAATCAACCTCTATCAGGCCAGGTTGCTGTCCAAAAAGAAACAAATTAGTGTTGCCCAGAGTTGTGGGATCACACCAAGTGTCCTTCAGTACATGAGCCAAAAATTAACAGTAGATGTTCATTAATGTTTGATGGGTGCTTAATTATTTAGAGCAAAAGTATTTTTTGCAGTCTTTCCCTGACAGGTAATACAATGGCTGTGTGCACAGGAGGTGAGATGAGGTTTTCCAAATGGAACTTAGAAGGCACTGACTGCAGTGCCTTGCTAAGTAGCTGTATAAACCTGGAGTCACTGCCACCAACAGCTGAGTAACAAAGATACGCGTGTACACACTCTGCACTAGACACAGTGACCTGTCCAGGGTCACACATTATTTAAAATTTAAAAAAGGGTTGGGGTTGGAGGCAAGTAAAGACTGATGCTTGCAATATACAGCTCTCTGTCTTCACTTAGGGTTTTCTTTCTCTTCTGTTTCAGGGAACACTTGTGGGATGGACAAAAGGATTCAAGGCAACAGACTGTGAGGGGGAAGATGTTGTTGACATGCTGAGAGAGGCCATCAGGAGAAGAAATGTGAGCTATTCTTTTCTGCTCTTTTTGGTGTATTTAATGCCCCCTTGCTCTTCCTATGGTGTTCCACTACCGATTGTGACTTGTGTTTTAGGAGTTTGACTTGGACATTGTAGCAGTGGTGAATGACACCGTTGGGACCATGATGACATGTGGATATGAGGATCCAAACTGTGAGATTGGCCTTATTGCAGGTACAGTGATGTTAAAGTGACCACCACGAGAGGAAAGCACATATGCAGATGCTGGGCTTTGGAATCTGTAAAACAGCACCTTTTATTTTAATTTGATACATGGTGTCAGTGGTCACTTGGGGTTCTTGGCAGATTTGCGTGGTATTCGGTAGGAGACATAACACCTGTAGCAGGTAGGATCCTGAATCTGCTGGACTTCTGATCACATCTCTGATGGTGCCTAACAAATGTACGCAGGCTAAAAGAACATGGGAACAGCAGATAGAGCATGAATTCTTGTTTTGACAAGTGTATTGATATTTACTGTGTAGCCAGGTCGTAGACCTTGGAACAAGCAAATATTCTTAAAAATCTGAATGAACTCTTTTGAGGCTTTCTAAAAAGATTCCCCCTATAGGTTCCTCCAAGTTTTGATCCAGAAATGTGTCTTAAGTATAGAATCATAGAATGGCCTGGGCTCTTGGCAGGGCTTCCTCTTGGGAGCACACTGATGATGATGATGATGAAGATGATTTGTGGTGCATTATGACCAGACTGGCAGCAATGACTGATCAGTGCTTCACTGCCAGAGCCATTTCTGACCTACAGCAAAGGGCCTTCACTCCTCTATGCTGTGGATTTTCTGTGCAGGGCCTGTCTTACTTGGTAACATTCTGCTGGGATAAATTAAAGCCCTCGCCCCATCACTGGCTAGCACTTGCTTCTTTACGATAAAGGAGAAATCTTTGAAATTTGGGATATGGCACAGAGAATGTTAACATGACCACTGCAATCATCTTCCATGAGTTTTAGGTGCTGCTTTACTTTTCTGGCTGAAGCCTTGTCATATCTGTCCTTCTAGGAACAGGCAGCAATGTGTGCTACATGGAGGACATGAAAAATATAGAAATAGTGGAAGGGAACGAAGGAAAAATGTGCATTAACACGGAATGGGGAGCGTTTGGTGACAACGGCTGCATTGACAACATCAGGACAAAATATGATAAAGAAGTAGATGAAGGCTCACTAAACCCAGGCAAACAGAGGTAAATGTGATGGTCCTGATGCCAAGAGGCTGATTAAGTCAGTCTTCAAGAGACACTGGGTGGTTTTTATAATGCACTTAATGAATAATCAAAGAGGAAATGTTAATATTGCATGTCTTGTGCTGCATGGTAAGTAACCTAAATATCCAGAAAAAAACCAAAGAGGAATCTTGTTTGTGTTATCACAGCACTGTTCTCATCTTAGGGCAGTTACCAAACAGTACAGCTTTTAAGATTTCCCTGCAAAGTCTAGGTCATGCTTTGTTCCTTCCCTTAGTGTGAATTTTCAAAGGTAAAATACAACTCGAGCAAGAGGATAAGCTGAACTTTGACTATTCTTTGTTCAGTAAGGACAGTATTGATCAACTGTGACTCACTGGAGAATGCATGGGGGGGACAGGGAAGTGTTTCACCTCAGTGTGGACTCTGCCTTTAACACTATGTTCTGTTCATTATTGCAAGGGATTTTTTCTATTTCTGTTACCATTTGGCTTAGGTAAATATATTGGAATTAGTGTTTGCACTTGAAGTCACTGCAACAGAGTTTTCCTGATTGAAAGGTGGATTTCAATGGCTATTGCTCTGCAAACTTGGGCTGCTTTTTTGGGAGTTCATAGCTCATGTACATACCACTCACACTGAACAATGCTAACATGCCATCTCTTTAAATGCACCTTTTTTTCCCTTTTATAACTTAACAGGTATGAAAAAATGACCAGTGGAATGTACCTAGGTGAAATTGTAAGGCAAATTTTGATCGACTTAACCAAACAAGGGCTGCTGTTCAGAGGACACATTTCGGAGTCACTCAGGAAAAGAGGCATATTTGAAACAAAATTCCTGTCTCAGATTGAGAGGTAAGGTTGTTTACATGGTTTAATTCCTTAAGGCCTTTTGGGACCCGTAGAAAACAAGTGTGTGGAGCCCTTTCCTTCAAGAGGTTAATTACCATTTTCTTCTTTGCATACCTCCCTCCTCCCCATCCCCACAATAAAAGCCAAAAATGAAGAACCAGGGGAGTCCAAGAATTTTTCTGTAATTACGTGAATTATCATTTCCTGTCCACACAACTGGGTCATCTTGGGTGCCTTAACTGCCAAGCGTGACTGTACTTAGAGTGTTTCTTGTGGGACTTAAAACAGTAGTTATCAAAGAAAAAAGTCAGTGATAGATGAAGATGTGCTTGCCTACATATCTGTGCATGTTTGCAATGGTCTTCAGGCTGTTTGAAACCCTTTCTGCTGTGAAAAGCCCTTGAAAGTAGTGTCTCAGCCTTGAGATCAAAAATAACACAGTCAGGCGGCTGATCTGGCTCAGCTGCCTCACAACTTTGGGAGTTGGATGAATAATTACTGTTTGTGCCTCCTGGAAATCCAGTCTGACATGGCAAAGGGCATGGCAGGAGCAGTTTTCAGTCTGAATTGAGGCTTTCCCTAATGCCTTGCTGCTCCATGTGCTTCCCTCTGTGCAGTGACCGACTCGCCCTCCTCCAGGTGCGGCGAATCCTGCAGCAGCTGGGCCTGGACAGCACGTGTGAGGACAGCATCATCGTGAAGGAGGTGTGTGGAGTTGTGTCACAGAGAGCTGCCCGCCTCTGTGGGGCAGGGCTGGCTGCCATTGTGGAGAAGAAGAGGGAGAACCGAGGTGTGGAGCACTTGCAAATCACCGTTGGAGTAGACGGGACTTTGTACAAGCTGCATCCACAGTGAGTGCCTTGGTACCACTGCTCTTTGCTCATTTTCATGTGGAAACATCCACAGCTGTACCAGCTTTCTACTGAGATGATAAAAAGTGTGAGAGGGGATCATCTAACACGTTTCCTTGCATCCTGTCCTTTCCCTTGCCTAGCTAAAGGATCAAAAATTGCCAAGTCAAGTCCAGTTACCACTGGGAGGCTCTTTTCTCCAGGGTGTTGAGGGAACTTACTCTTCTGGTATTTATTTACCAGTGTTTGGGTGTTTTTCAGACCAGAAAGCAGCTGCTAAAATGCTCTGATCTTCTCTCCCTTTCCATTCAGTTTTTCCAGGGTCCTGCGGGAAACAGTGAAGGAACTGGCACCTCAGTGTGATGTGACCTTCATGCTCTCTGAAGATGGCAGTGGGAAGGGAGCTGCCCTCATCACTGCAGTGGCAAAACGGTTGCATAATGTTGGGCAGAAGTAGAAATGAGCAGCCGAGTCATTCCAGCGCTGCCAGGCGTGTGCATAGGGATCTGCTGAGTGGTGATTCCAGATAGCTGTGCCAGGCACCAGCACACAGGTACCTGTTTTCAGGGAGCAGCTGCTTTTGACTGACTAGGACTGTGGATTTTTGTCCTTTGCTAACTTGGAACAGGTGTTTCTGCTCCCCACTGGCATTTTTCTTGGCATACCACGGTCTCCTCAGTTCTGTACTTCCTGCAGCGCATCTGTAATGCACACAGGAGGAAATAAACCAACAAACACAATCCACCCCAAATGTGTCTTTTTACGATGTCTTAATTAAGCTACTGCACCACAACTGGGTTTATCAGTAGTTTCTTAGGATTTGTGTGCTGGAGTTTTGGCTTGACCTGGCTCAAGGAATGTTGAGATCCTGATGTTAAGCTATCTAGTGGACGTATTTGTTCAATGCTTCACAGGTTTTACAATAAAATTGAAGGTAAAATAAATCAATGGACTTTGGTCAGTGATGCTTCCCCTGCCACTACACTGGTTGCAATGTAATACTTCCTGAGTACAGAGGCATGGTTAACAGATGAATGTAAAGATAAAAATATGATTCCGCAGAATATCGTTTTGTGTCAAAATATGTTGGTGCATCTGAGTGCACATAAAGCTAAACCAGCGCTGGGTGGATTCCCACTGTGGCTGACTCTTCTGATACTGGAAGAAAGAGAGAATGTAGAAACAAGCAGCTACAGAGTCTGCTATGTCTGTGTCAGGGTACATAGAGAGGATCAAACAGGCCACCAAATAGCTGTGTAGAGAGAAACAAAAATCACCCGAATTTCTGAAGTTCTCCTCTTTGTTCTTCCTCTGTTATCTCCTTGCTTGTTCCTGAGAGAATTGTTTCCATTGTGTGGAAAGGAGTTTATCCCTGGTTTTCATTTTCTGTTGCCTGCTGCTCTGCCTGTGGTGTAGTCTGTTTGTAAATAAATCTGGGGTGCTGTGAGCTTCTCTGTCTGGTGCCTCTTCTGAGTTGTGGGAAGAACATGCAGGCAAGTGGGAGCTTCCTTAGAACATAGATCTTTAAACCAAAACCTTTCTTTAAACCTAAATGTCTAACAGTGCTCAGCAGCACTGCAGTTATTCTGAAGGTGGTTTCTGAATAGAGCCCATGGCCTTGTGTGACCAAATGTCCCTCACCTGATTTACCCAGAACAAACCAAAGCAATCATATGCACAGAGAGGCAGCAAATCTGCATCCCGCCTAGCCTCTGTCCTCAAGTATTCCTCTATCTCCCTTAATCCTCTCTTCTTAGATATTTGCTTCCTTCCAGGCTGGCAGCAGAAAGTGGGGCCAAGAAATGTGCTTTAAGCCTAGTTAGGTCAAAAGTAACCATCATGCGGGGGGGATCAGCAGTTTTATGTAATAATCTGTAACCAGGCCGCAGCTGGGTTTAAATTTAGCAATCACAGATTCCAAATTGAAAGCTACACACCCTTTCTGTTTTGTAGTTTAAAAACAAACAAACAAACCAAAGCCGAAAAAAAATAAAATAACATCTCAGTAGCTGTGCCTGTGTTGGAGTTACTGGATATGTGAAAAATAATACTTGGGAATAGTTTTCACTTCTGAAGGGTGGTGCTGAGCTCACTGCACCAAGCAGTTGGGAAGGGGCAAGTTGTGAACTCATATTACATGTAATGTTTTTTTCCTTTTGTCAAGAAACTTAGTATTTTTCTTTATATTTCAGAATCCACAGAGCCCCAGGAACCAAAGCTTCCTATGTAGCAAGGGCAGTTATTAGGAACGGAAGTTTGTTCTTGGTCATGAACAGGTTAAATTTGGAGGGGCTGGGTATAGAAGCAAAAAAAAAAAACAGTAATTGAGGCAATGTGGGGCCTAGAACAGCTCTTCTGCATTGATTGTTTCTCCCTTCAGCACCTGAAATCTTGTACTGTCTGGGTGGGTTTGGACCCTTTTGGGGGAGTGGATTGTGCTCATCTGCAAAAGTGCACCTGTGGATGTCCATCCCTGTATTTCTGGAAGGAGGGGAAGTGGATTTGCCCCAGCATGGCCACGTGAGTATGGTGCAAGAGTTCCTTTTGTACTTCTCTTCCAAAGCTTGTTCCACACAGTTGGAATGCAAATCAGTAACAAAAGAAGGCAAACCCCTCGCATTTAGAAAGAAGTCCTATATTGATTTGATTTTTCTTTTTAATCTCTCTGGTAAATGAAATATTCACACGGGACAGTTTACACCTCAGCTGCAGCTGTTCCTTTCCTGCAGTAGATTCGGCCCACACAATAATAATTTTTTGCATGTGCAATGTTTTTTTTTCCCAGTGAGTCTGTGGGTGTTGTGGAATCCGATCACATGAACCTGGAAGTGCTCACAATGTCCTTAGTGCCTGGCAGCTGTTCTGAGGACCCCAAGGCCCAGGACATGCGTGCTCCTGCTTTTCCTGCAGGCAGCTGACTTGCTCTGGAGCCAGGCAGCTCCCACACATCTGCTGGGCAGGGACACGGCACCTGAGCTGGGGAGGCAGCTGCTTTTGGAAAGGGAACGAGCAAAGGTTCACTGGGCAGCCCTGGAGAGGGGCAGGGCTGGCTCCTGTGGGATTTTACCAGGGATACACACTTCACTTGCAGTTTCCCAGGGATCCCATAGACACACTGATGCTTTGGCTGTCCCTAAACCAGAACATTCTCTAACTGGATAACAATGCAGCATCATGTTCCTGATTCTGTCATCATGTGGAAACTCAGACTGTTGCAAACTTGCCACATCCCTTGTGTAGATGTTAAACCACTGAAGCAAAACCCTTCTCTGCACATCATATGTGGTGATTTAGTTTAAAGCCCTTGCTTAAAATAAAAGTAGAGGCCTTCCACTGAAAAACGTGGTACAATTTATGACATGACATTGTTAGTCAACTGAAAATAAAATGAGATTCTTCTTTTTCTGCTTTTTCTTTTCTACTGCTTTTTGGATAGCTTTGTGATGCTTCATTTCTTCTTGTTCTCCCTCCAGTCAATACATTTACTATTTATCAATTTTGTTTTCATGCTTCTTTAAGACATGAACATCTTTTTTTCAGATCTAGGTCATTCATTTGATTTGGAAAGTTGAAAGATCTTTAAATCACGGGTGTGATGGAAGCATTACTGGGTGGAGGAGCTAAGGTTTGTGCTTTTCAGGAGCTCTCAAACATGTTGGTTTGCCTGCTGGAGACACATTTTGGTGGCTGTAGATTTGGACAGCGCTGGTGCTTGACTGGAAATCCAAAGAAAATGCAGTGGCAGCTTGGTGGTGACACATTCCTGTTGTTACTCTGACAAAGTTTAAAAGTAAGTGTAGGATCATGTGTAAATCCTTCAGAAATCCTGATTAGCATGATCTCCTTTCTTGGGCAGTCAATATTATATAGGATTACCAGATTAGTGTAAAGGACTTTGAGCCTGAATGCAGGTAATACCAAAATGAAAGTATTGCTTCTTTTGATCTTTCTTGATTTGTTTCTTTGCGTTTGGTGAAATGAGCTGGCTTTGGTTTGGGGGTCCTAGATGCAAGGTCACTGTAGGAATAGGTGGAGAGGGAGTGAGGCAGGGAGAGAGGAGGAGACTCGGTGAAGGTTGTCCTGCTTCAAGTAAGCCTCCAGTTTCTTAAGAAGGGAATTCCACTGCCTTGAACTGTCACCGGGGGCTTATCCAGAGAGTTTCTCATGCTTGTCAAGTCTGTAGCTTGTCAAGTGAAATAGATAGATAGATAGATAGATAGATAGATAGAT
>JAWWES010000169.1:1560090-1652196 GCA_035583135.1 Lophotriccus pileatus
TAGATAGATAGATAGATAGATGTATGTAAAAAGTAACAATAATAAAAAACCTGTTCCAGTACATGAGTATGGGTGGCCTGTTGGGGTGGGAGTGGGAAGGGAAATAAGGCAGATATCTTTGTCCCATCCACATTTGCATCCACTCTGTAAAGCCAACGTATAAAGCAAGATAGAAAACCACCAAAAGTTTAATTAATGTTTTCCTTTCTCTCATTGATACTATCACCTTGCAGGTGCACACTGAAGGTGCTGTAAACGTGATGGGTCATGTCTGTCTGAGAGGGGAATGCCGAAATACTTTGGATCTTGTTGTGTGCTTTTTCTTAATGCCCTTCCCTCCACAGCCTTAACTTTTTTGCCTTGCACAGCCCAGGCACCCCCAGAATTAGTAAAAGCTGTGTTCTGTGGAGAGAGAACAGATTTGGTAAGAAACCTGGGAAACACAGGTTCCTCCAGAAAACTCTCCCCACTGGCACACCGATTTGGCTCCAGGAAAATGGACAAAGGGCTCCATGTGGGAAGATTCCTGTGCACAAGTTGAAGAACCAAACGCTGGGGAATCTCAGCAAGCAGGAGCTTGCTGGGAGGAAGGGAAGAAGGTCCTTGCACCCTTGATCTTTCCTAACTGGTTATTAAAAACAACCAAACTCAAGACAACCTATCCCTGCAAGAAACCCAAAATTGTTATTTTTATCTAGAAAAGCCCGAGTTAAAACCAGGTGAAAACCAAAGTGATTAAAAAAAAAAAAAAAAGATGAGGGGAGACTAAGTCTGTTTCACTGTCACTACATTTTATTCTCTTCTTTTCTTGGGAGAGAGAAAGGCTGTTTGGAGAAGAGGGGAGAGATGTGTGAAGAGTCGACAGTGAAAGCTTCCCCCTAAAATCATTACTGCATATCAGAACAACTGTAAAGTCTTAACAGTGGAGCAAAGGGTTGACAGCAATGCCAGGTGTGATACCTTAGGAGCCATTAATTACAAGGACTAGTCAAGGATGTTCACTGCATTAACTGCTTCATTTTTTTAGTTGTTCTTGGACAGGAGGGAGGCAATGGGGCTGCAACCTTAGTGGCATCCATTTCCTTTGGACTTGGGGGTAAGAGGTAGCTCCCAGCCCCAGGCATTGCAGAAATGGCAGGATTCTGTTCTCAAACCCACCGGTGTTATTGATTCAGTTTACTTTTCTAAGTTATGTTTTTGTTGCTCTCAATTTGTTGCTTTGATGTCCAGCTTGCCAAAGGTTTCTGAGCCTGGGAAGCTCCTGTTCCTGTAGGGCTGCCTTGGCCATCTGTGTAGCTGTGGGACTGGGAGCACTGCCTGCCAGGCTACTGCAGAGGATTGTCCTCATCCTCGTCCTCATCCTTGCAGGCTGTGTCCGCTCCCGGGAGCTAAAGAAAGGCTGCCCTGTGTTGCCACAGGGGAGTCAGAGCAGGGAAAGGCAGAGGGGGTGAGACCCTGGGGCTGAGTTTCACACAGGCATTCCCCTCAGAGCTGGGGGGAAGGCACCTTCTGGGATGAGTTCAGGTCCTGAGGCAGCAGCCGTCCCTGGGTACACAAATAAAGCATGATTGGGATGCCGAGGGCGGGAATTGGGATGTAAGTGGTTAATGGAGCTGACTGGCTGGTGATGGACAACTTGGTCGTGGAGGGAAGCTCTCTGCAGGAGGAGAAAATGGATGGCGGAAAGGTGTGGAGGGAAGGTCTGTGAGGGTCCGAGCAGGGAAGGTGATTTCCCAGCAGGCTCGTCCTGAACACTTCAAAGCGGAAAGTTATGGACGCTGATTTGGGAGCAGCAGCAGCTGATTCTGGAAACAAATGCTATAAATACTGGCATGAGGAAAAAAAAAAAAAACCAACACAAAAAACCCCCCCACAACAAAACAAAAAACAAGTTGAAATGCCTGAAGGGCACATCTGCTGCGGCCAGCGATTCTGCAGGAAATGCACGGAAACCGGGGAGAGGCAAGGAAACTGGACATAAACACGGCTCCCAGTGAAGCCAAATGAAAGCCATGGGCCTGGCAAGTGCCTGCGGTAGCGTGCTGAGAGTTTGGCTCTCTTTCCTTGGCTCTCCAGTGAAGTAGTTGTGTTTGACGTGGGCCCCAGGCCGGCTGTGCTAAATGAATTGTAAAGGGGTTTTGCGTTCTGAACTCGGAAACTCTGCTCTAGAGCCCTTTCTGTTGCTTTCAAGTGTGTGTTTTCAGAGCAATATCTAAAGGGTTTTCAGAGCTGTAGGTCTAAAGCCCAGTCTGTTAGTCTGAAATTTGAATAATTGCATGGTCATTAAATTTTGCACAAAAAGGAATTGACTCTAAAAGCAGCTGATATGTTATCACGATTAGAGCAATAGCAATGACTTCTTTCATCACAATGAAGTTACATTGTTAGAGAGCATAATTGGCATTTTTTTATTGAAAGATTAAGAAGAATTTGTTTACAGCTCGCAAACAAAGAGGTTTTAATTCAACAAACTGCAGCAGGAATAAGCAGTAAGTCGCATTTTCATCTGCTGGCCGGCGAGAGCTTTAGCTGCAGAATGCTGCAGATAGAGAAGTATGAAGGAATTTGCAGCTCAATATCTGCCCAGTAAAGCGTGCACCACGCTGGCAAATGCCAGAAAGCTGACGGGGAGAAACCTTGAGTGGAAAGAAACAAAGGGCTATAGTTAATATTAGCACCTTTTGGGAAGACACCACGGTTTTTGGAGACCAGCTTCATGCTGCCTGTCGTGCAGAGGTCAAGGTGTGGCATTTCTGAGGATGCTTTTGCCATGGAGCCCTCGGGATAATACCTGTCTACTCAACTGGGTGCTAAAGTAGGTATCTGGGTTATTTTTGTTTCTCTGGGTTTATTGCTTCATGGTCTAATAGGCTCAGGAGCTAAGCGGTACTGGCATTTCAAAGTGGCATGTTGTGATTGGAAGGGGGTGCTGTGGAAGTGTTTGGAAAGCAGATCCAAATGAAGCACCATCGTCACCCGACTGCAGAGAGGCTCTTTTGCTCTTGAAATATATTTGGGATCCTGTTTGTGCTGGTGGTTGTATCCTATTGTCCAGACTGCTCTCCAGATAAAGCCAAGGGTATGTGAAAAATTCAGTTTTATTTTTAAGAATATTCCTCTTTTGAAGTTGGAAATCGTTTGGATTTTTTGTCCCAGCTCTGGTCAAAGTTTAAGGAGCCTGAGTCAAACCCTGCTGTTCTGAATGTCCAGTGCTGCAGAGAGAGGAAAAAATCCCTTTAGGGCACTTCAGATGCTGACAAAGCTCTGCAAGGAGGGTGCTCATCCCACCACCCAGGGAAGCATCTGTTGAATCACATGCAATGACACTGGAGGGAAGGAGGAGATCAGGCTGATACTGAAAAGCATGAGAGCTCACCTGTGCCATCCCTGCAGCTTCATGCTGTGACCTGACTCCATAGCATCTGATACTGAGGGCAGGTGATAAAACAGCTGAGGGCATTTTCTGGGTCTCGAATGCTGACTGATTGCCACAGGCTGTTGTTGCAGTAATGTGTCCAAAACATGGTTATTATAGATAAATCGTGTGATTAGAACATGTGTTTGTGTCAATGTCAAATGTCAGAGTAGAAATACCCATAACCCTGCAGGGAGACAGGGAGTGGGAGCACAGGTCTGTCCATGCTGGGCCAGCAGCTGTCAAAGCACCAGCAGGGAACGAGTCATAGCGGCCTCAGGTTTTGGGGCTCTTGTGAGGATACTTTTGCATTCCTAAAAGTTGTATCTTCTTCAGGGAAGAAAGGGAAGGACAAACAGGACAGGGTTATCTGTTGCTGTAGTGAGACCCAGGGACCACTGCTGAAATCTGGGGCCAGAGCTGCCGACTAGGAAGCCTGGCATGCAGGGTTCCCCACTTAAAGCATTGGGATGACAAGAAAAACTTATTTTCTTAATATTTAAAAGCAAAAGTCTCCATCACCCATCTTTTATAGCTGTGCTGTGAAGCCAGACTCTCAGGCTTCCTACCAGGAATGGATCAGAGGGATGGAGAAACCTGCTTAATTAAAACAAGAACTTGCTTTCTGACGCATACATGAATTCTGGAAATATTTTATTGCTTCTCTATGTTTTTGTGTGTGTGAAAATCTGAGAATGAAAATAGGGGTCCAAGTCTCTTCTAGGTTTGTATTTGACCTGGTGTGGCAGGTTGGTTGTATCTGGCTGCCTGATGCCCACCCAGCCCACTCACAGTCTCCTTCTCAGCAAGAAGGGGAAGACAATAGGAGGGAGAAGCTCATGAGTGGACAAAAAGATGGGAGATGGCTCACCAATGACTATCATGGGCAAAACTGTCTCCACTTGGGGAATATTAATTAAAGTGGATTTGGATGGTGTGAAACAAAGACAAAATTAAGGCAACACCTTCTGCAGTATAAAAGTGCTATCAGTGTGCACCAGTGTCCACCAGGATGGATACCTGCCCCACTGCAGACTCCCCACAGACTGCAGGACAGCTCAGCTTGGGGCAGTTCCCACTTTTCCTCATAGAGACTCTTCAGTCCCACTGCTACCCCTGGGCAGGGGCACCCTGAAAAACCTGAAAGAACCAGAGTGGCTTGAGGGAACAAATGTTGGGGAGGAGGGAGATGACAACCCCAAATAGGCTACATAGAGGGCCCAGGACCTGGCCACTGGGTTTCTGATCCCACTCTAAAATGTGTCATGACAACAGCCTGTAAAGCTGAAGAAGCCAGAATTTTGCTCAGAGGTGATATCTGCATCTTCCTTCAGCGTCTGTTGAGACAGCTTGGACTTTGGCCAAGAAAAAAAAAAAAAAGGTATCACCAGATTATCACAGAGCTGCTCAAAATCTGCAGTTACTCCTAGATGATGCTTAGTTGCAAGTCCAGCATCTGTGACCGTCTTCCTGTACAGGTTTTTAATGTGAATATTTTGGGTTTTTTCAAGGCTTTGTGGGTTCTTTTAATTAGAACAACAGACTGTAGCAGGACTCAGGTGTTTCACCACACAGCATTTGCATCCTAAGCCCTCCTTCCCTGAGTGCAGCAGGAATCCCATAGCACTGCTGCATGTGGGAGCTATGAGAGGGACGGTGCTTTGCCAGCATGTACCCCATTCCCACCATTCTCCTGGGTCCCACTTGTGGTCCACAGCCCATACGTCCCCAGTGTCCCCTCTCTTGGGGTGATGGCAACACTGAGTCTGTGTCTGCTGTATCCCAGCCGCTGGATGGGTTTTTAAGAGACCACCAGTCTGTGGGGAATGTGGCTTTCAAAGGCATCTTGAGGTTGGGGAGGGAGATGTGAAAACCTACTGTTCTGCCTCCTTTCTTGCTGACAGCCCCCTGTGATGACCATGTGACGTGGCAAGAGGTGCTCCTGCTATGGCCACGCAGGAGAAGTCGAATGCCGTGGATGTTCCTGGCTCCTGCTGCTCCCCGTTGTGCGAAGTAAGTACCTGTTTCTCACCCCTGCTGGGCGGAGGTCCTTCACTTACTGGCGAGAGCCCCATGTTGTGAGAGTATTAACCTGGTCTGGCAGGAGGGTCTCTTATGCTGGGTGTTGCTGGAAAAGGAGCACAAACCTAAAGCCTCTTCAATTAATGATGGCACCGTGTGGGTTTGGGACTTGTGATGTGAGCTGATTTGCACTGGCATCGAATGCTGGGTCAAGGAGAAAGGTGTATTCTGAGTGGATATCTCTGGGTTGAGAGGTGTTGCCTTGTTTTGTGTTAGTGAAAAGCCAAAAGAGAGGGATGGGTCTCGTTCCCTGTGCTGGAAGTCTGGGCTCTTCCTTATGGATTTACTGCTCACAGAGCAAAGATGCACTGTCGTTAAAGGGCACCGACTGGGACTCTGGCATCCAACCCTGGCAAAGTGCACACCAGGGCACAGAAACCAGATGGCTGCTGAGGTTCACTAGTCCTTGTGGGGCTGAAAGACTGCCTTTGGTTTGGTATGTCCTCTAACACAGTGGGTGTGTTAAAGCTGAACTTTGACAAACCAGCTCAATCATCTGTGAGTTGCTGAAAGCATATTTAGGAAAGCTGTCTCTATATAGTACAAATAAATCAGGCTATATTTTCCTTTGTTTAAATCATTGTAACTGCATCATCATGTAAGTGAATTGCTGGTTATGCAGACATTCTTTAACTGGTATTGAACTGCCTCTTCTGATATCAGTAAAGTAAAATGCTTATCCCTTCTGAAATTTCAAACCAGTTTGCACTCTGTATTTCTCAGTGTAATTTCTTTCAACATTGTTTACTAGCACTGGAGTTTTAGTAGGTATCAGAAATGTGCATTTGTGCTCATTTCAGTTTGCTGAAGTTGAGATGTTTTATGAAACGAAACAAATGATTCATCTCCTGGTCAGGAAAGGCAACTCATTGACATTGGGTTCATCACCCAAGGTCCAACGCCCTTCTATTGCCCTACAAACTGAGTTTGTCGGTATGCTTCTGTGTGCATGTAAATGTGTGCGTGTTTATGGTCTGCTTTATGGGTATATGAGCTGCAATAATGCCTTACTACCAATGCACTGCAAAAGGTGCTTGCTTGCTTGATGCAGCAACTCTCATCTCATTGGAAAAAAATGTTTAATTAATGCAGGACCCCCCAGCTGAGTCAGAAAACTGGGATGGCAATTGCTTTCCTATGCAGAGATGTAAAATGAGTTGTAATTCTGGCACTGGAGAGAGGGAAGGTGCTGTGGTGAATACCTAGGACAGGAGGGGGAAGAAGAAAGAGATGAATTTGGATGGATTACACTTGTGTTTCACTTTCAGTGTGTAAGGGAAGAGCAAAGTGAGTGGACTTGCGTGCAAAGTGCCAGGGGATGTCAGCAGGCTGGATGGGTTGGAAAACATGAGTGAGTTGGAAGGTGGCATAGACCAGCTCTGCTGTGCAACATGGGAGCTGGAGGTTAGGTTCCATGGTGGTGTGACTCCAGGGAGCAGTTTCCTCTTTTCCCCACACATGTGCAGATTTGGGAAATCCTTTGCAATGTAGCTCATGCAGCCATAGCTTTTGGAAGTATCCTTTAACTAAAGATGGAATAATGGGGTTTCCCCCCAATTTAACGAACCTTGCAGTCACTAAAAGGTTTAAAAAGAAATTATCCTCTAGGCTTTCCAACTAGTGGGGCTTTATTGTAAGCCATGGGTTTTGGGCATGTGTTTATCTGCTTTCTTGTTTTCTTGGATTTGTCATGGTCTCTGCATTCCTCTGATACTGAAGAACAGCAATCAGTTTAAAGAAATAAAAGCCAACACATCTGCCTGATGCTCAGGTATGGAGAGTTGAGACACAAAGCATCTGAGCCCCAGGAGTCTCTGTCCCCATGTGAATCAGTAGACAACACTCCTCCTTTACTGGATTTGCTTCCTCCTCCACTGTCCTCTCACCATGGCCACAGTCTAGCGTCTAGACATGGCTGTTTGTGATCCTTAATTGCTTAGCACACAGCTTACAGAAATCCTGCCGTGTCTTTGGAGGGATTTAAGTCTTGAAACCCATAGCCCTGCAATTTGGCCCTCAAACACTCAGTGTGGTGAATGGTGCTAAATCCTTCCAAAGGGACTTCATTAAAAAGTAGCTCACCCTTTCCCTGGAGCATCTCCAACAAAACAGGCCAAAACCCCTTGCTAGTCCTTGTGCCTAAAACATCTTTTGGAAACACACTCCTGGTGTGCTGTACCAGGAGCATAAAACCCCCTTTCTCAGCGCACGCCGCTCTGTCCGCACATGGAGTGGCCTTTTCCATGCGTGGGGTGAGCTCTCCCCGAGGCATTCCCAGCTAATTTTGTTTCCTCATAAGGGAAACATGAGCTAAAGCATCCTGGCTGGCTGTGTGGTAGTGCCTGCTTGCTGTGCCCCCTGGCAAGGTGAAATTGCATAATGTGTTTAACCTTGTTCGGCCGAATTGTTCATCAAATTGATATCTCTGCTGCTTTTAGATTTTCTTCATCGCTTCTGCACTAAGTTCAGCACAAATGAAGGGTGATTTCTTCAGTGCAGGCATGTGGTTTCCTGCCCTGGAATGGGAGCTTCAAAGACTACCTAAAAATTCCCTTGTTAATCAGATGTGCTGTTGCAAACTGAGAACTTACTATTTATTAGAGAAGGTGCTTTCTTTCACTGTGTTTTGAGAACTGTGAAAGAAAAATGTAATGGGGAGGAAAAGGGGATCAATCATTTTCCAGACACTTCAAAGACGCCAACAAACACAACTACAACCTAATTGTTTACTTATAAAAGTAGAAAGCATGTAGTAGCTGTGTGCATCAAAACTACATGATGGACATGATTTAAAAAAAAATCCCCACATTGTATAGGAGTCTGATTGGAATGGAGACTTGTATAGAGCAGTGAACACTTAATGAAGAAACAGGCAAAGGGGAAAAAAACCCCAAAGCACATTCAGGAGGGATGATGCACAGAATTACTTGAGTCACTTGAAACACTTGAGTACAGTTAAATAGGGACAATGAGATTAAAGTGCGGTCAAAATAGCTGCAAGTCATCAGGTGTCACGTTCAGCCTCCAGTAATTTGTCTTAAAGGACAGTGGCTTTCAAAACAGCCTGCTGGATGCTTGGCAGAGTACGGGAGGTGCCGGTAATTAATTGGCTGCTGAATTGATCCCTTCCAGTGAAGCAGAAGGGAAAACCCGGGGCTCAGTGGAGACTTTCACAGCCTGAGACAAGAGAGGTGGTTGCTCCTGCCTGGCAGCCTGTGCACAGCTCCTCCCAGGCCCCCCAAAATAACCTCTGTGTGCTCACTGCTGGCCTGGCAATGCAAAGAGGGCTTGCAAAGGGCTGGGGTGTCCACAGGGCTGTCCTTGCAGCTCGTTCATCCCAGCGCTGGTTACAGCATCAAAGCTGGTCATGCACTCTTATCCTTGTATGGAGTTTAAAAATACCACATGTTTAAATATTGCAGCTGTTTCGCCTTGGATGGACTGTTACATTTTCTCTAGCGGCTTTTTGAGTGCTCAGTTCATTTTTCCCGAACGCCACACTCAGCAACTGAAGACAAACCCAATTATTTGCAATACTTGTTTAGCCATCCTCTAATTGATTTTGACTTTGTTACATAAACCACCTCCTGCTCAAGTGTCTTACCTTTGTGATTGTCCAAGTGTTTAAACTGAGTAAGCCTTCCTGCAGCAAGGTAACCGAGGGGAGTACTGTGTTTAGGTAGTATTGTGTTTTAGGTGGTGTTTAGGTGTCTGAGCTGGAGCAGATAGATAGTAGGGTTTGTAAACCTTGTGTAGAGGCAGCTCCACTAACACAGAACCTGTGTGAAGTGAGCAGTGTCAGGCAGTGTTCAGACCAAAAAGAGCAAAGTCTGTCTCACCTAGTGAAGCAAAAGCTGGGGATGTGTAGGGTTACTTTCAGTGTATTTATAGAAAGTGAACACTCGAGAGCGAGGAGAGCGATTTCAGATGAAAGACAAGGTTTAGCAGATGACAGATGGATTGAAAACAGGAGTGAGCCTGGCTGGGAATTAAAAATAGTTTCTGACCAGCAGAAGGGGCGGAGCGTGACTGAGCAGCGAATTACATCTGAGTGAGAGCTTGGTCAGCCTGTGTAAGGGATTGGGTGACGTTGGACACTGGGATGATTCAGCTCAGCCCCGCGTTCCTGTGCTGCCAGTGAGCTCCAGCTGTGGCTGGTCGCAGGGCGATGCCGCTGTGCCTGCAGACAGGCAGCCTGCCTGTGCCAGGGAGCCCAGGAATGTTGCTCATTAGCTTGCCAAGCAAATGAGCAGGAGTAACACCGTGCAGAGCAGTGAAACGCTTGATGAAAATCTCTCCGAGCTTGGAGGCGGAGAAGGAAATCCTGCCCACCCTGCCTGCAGCGACTAGGGCAGTCTGAAGGAGGATGTGTCTGCCAAAGCAGCTCTTGATTTTGGCCAGTGAAACCATTTAATTAAAGTACCACTGAAAAGGAAGCCGGAAACTCAAGAAGCAGGTTTTTAATCACTTAGACTGTGGTAGACAATCTCTATGCAAATCACGCCTCCAGCACCACCACCCTTTGCAATGGGTGTGTTTGTTCCTGTCCCTACAGATGGACGGGGCAGGTAAGAGCCCCTTGGGCTGCTGACATGTGTCACTTGGCATCTGCACTTGGCCTCAGCTTTCCGAGGGGCGTTGTGTCGCTTCACTTACGTGTGTGTGGGCCCTAAGACCCTTCATGGTGGGGGATGCCTCCTCAGGTGCTGAAGAACACAATCCAATGTGGCAAAAATGTGAGCATCACATGCAGGCAGGAGAGGCTCTCTCCATCAGCGTATTATCCTAGAATATCCTGAGTTGGAAGGGACCCATAAATATCATTGAATCTGACTACTGGACCTGAACAGCACACCCCAAGAATCAACACCATGTGCCCGAGAGCACCTTTGATATGGGGATTTTGCTGATGGAATATGAATGTGGGGTCCTTGAAAGTACAACTGTCAGAGCGATTCTGGGGCCCCCCTGCAGGTCTCCAGCAGCTCAGCCGTCTGTCCAGAGCTGCAGGATCACACCCAGGCAAGGGATACTTGGGCTTAGCAGAGATTCCTGAAGTTTTGCCATGTTCTCAAAGATTTGACTCTTTGGTTTAGAGTATTTTCACAGAATCACAGAAGGTCATTGAGTCCAACCTATGTCTAACACCACTGTATCAACCAAACCACGAATGAAGTGCCATGTCCAGTGTTTCCTGAAACACCTTCAGGGACAGTGCCTCCACCACCTGCCTGGGCAGCCCATTCAAACGTTTGATCACCCTTTTTGTGAAGAAATTCCTCCTGATGTCCAACCTGAACCTCCCCAGGCGCACCTTAAGGCTTTGTCCTCCTGTTCTGTCGCTGGTTGCCTGGGAGACTGACCCCACCTGGGCTACAATCTTCCATCAGGGAGTTGTAGAAAGTGATAAGGTCACCCCTGAGCCTGCTCTTCTCCAGGCTCAGCCCCGTCAGCTGCTCCTCATCAGATCTGTGCTCCAGCCTCTCCATGTCCTTCTGAACTGAGGGGCCCGGAACTGAGCACAGCACTCGAGGTGCGACCCCTCACCAGTGCCGAGTACAGGGGCAGAGTGACTGCCCTGGTCCTGCCGGCCACACTATTTGCCGATACAGGCCAGGATGCCCTCGGCCATCAAGAAGGAGGGTTTTTGTGTGTGTGTATGTGTGCGCGTTTTTTTTCTCAGGGCAGCCTTCCGCGGGCTGTCTCCATGGCTGCTGCACAGACCCTGCGGGGTACGGCAGGGCACTGCCCCGCTGCTGCTCCTCCCGGCCGGGAACGCTGCCCCGCGCCCGCCGCTGGCACGTCCCGCCGGGCGGGGCCGGGGCGGCCCCGAGGAGCGGCAGGAGGAGGAGGAGGAGGAGGAGGAAGGGGCGGCGCTCGGCTCGGCTGGGCTCGGCGCGGCCATCCCCGGGCCCCGCATCGCTGCGTGCGCGGAGCCGCCGTGCAGCCGGCAGGATGATCGCCGCCCAGCTCCTGGCCTACTACTTCACGGAGCTGAAGGAGGACCAGGTCAAAAAGGTTAGATGGACATCCCCCCCCCCAGGGCTGCCCCCCGCCCGCAACGCCTTTTTTTTTTTTTTTTTTTTAATTTCTAAAATCCCCCCCTTCTCCCCCTCTCCCGTTGGTTTTGTTGCTTTGTCCCCAGAGCCACTCAGCTATGGGAGAAAGGAGGATAACCCCCGTTTTAAGCTCCCCCCGAGCATCCCCGCTGGAGATGGGAGTGGGGCGTGGGTGATGGATGCACAGCGGCGGGTCAGGCCGCGGGACTGAGCTCAGCAAGGCGAGGCAGGAGCTGGGGGACTTTGGCGCTGAGCGCAGGGTGGTGGCTTCTCGGGTTTTTGGTAGGCACCAGCATCCCTGGGGAGGGGATTTCCCCTTCTTTCCAAGGGTGCCTGTGGGTATCGTCACTCCAGCAGGCGAGGAGCAGGTAGTTTTTGAATTACGTGCCACTGCAGGTTCAGAATTTACAGGAAATGGTTGTCATTTGTGCTTAAAAAGGAGCGTTTCCATAGGCTTTTCTTTTCCTTCAGCGTTAGGTGGTTGCTCCTGTGTGGTTGGTGCAGCCCTGGGATTGAGCACTGCCACAAGGAAGAGGGTGCGGAGCACAGGATAAATAAAAACATGGCAGCTAGGGCCCGGCTGAACATATTGCAGAGCTGTAGGAAGCGGGGAGCCTGGGGCGAGGGATGTGGGGACACAAATTGGGAAAATAATTGCAAACATCCCCGAGCTGACGTCAGGAAACGGAGGCTTCCCCTCTGCCACCTCCTCTGGCCGTGCTGCGTGACCCACCTGGGCGCATGGCTGCAGGCATCCCTAAAATGTTTTGGGGAAGCCTCAATGGCAACATTAGCAGCGCTGATTTGTACTGTTCCCGGGGCTTGCGAACCTCCTCAGGCAGGAGGAGGAGAGCACCTCCTCCCTTTGGGCTTCCAGCTGTGCCAGGGGACACCTCAGCTCCCGTGTGTGGGTGACCCATCCTGCCCCACTCTAGACGTGCTCACCCGTGCCTACTCCTCCTTTGGAGAAAACCCGAGGCAGCTCCCCGTATTTTCCACGTCTCCTTCCGTGGTTTAGGTCTTTTGCTTTTCTGCCCAGTGGCTCTGGCGAGGAGCTGGAGGCTGCTCAGTCTGCACCATCCTGTACCTTCTGGCCCCACGGATGTGGCTCTCCCTGTGCCCCAGGCCCATTATGTTCCTTTTCCCGCAGGATTTGTAAGTGCTCCTGCTGTGCCAGGCGTGCATGCCTGGGTAAGGCCTTTTCTGTCTCGCTGTGTGAGTTATATTTAGAAAGCCAAGATAAGCACAAGGGAGCACGATGGCCCAGGAGTGGCAGAAGGGCTGTGGGGAGGGCATGGAGAGAGCACAGGGAAACTGTGGTGTTCTGGGGGTTATTTATTGCAGACTGGTTTGGCACCGTGGGGCTCCTATTGTCTGACAGCACGGGAAATGGTTTGGCCAGGGAGCTGTAAAGCATTCTAATGGATCGATCTGGTTTTGTCTGGAAAAGGAAATTAAAAAATAAAACCCAATTAAAAAAAAAAAAAGGCAGGCTACTGTTTTTGGAGGACGTAAGGCGTCTTTTCCTGTTTGTGTGATTTTGGAACGGATATCGAGCCCCTTACTTTTGGCTGGTCTGTAGGGAGAGTGTCAGTGGCAGCCAGAGGCTCTGCTGTCCCACAGGCCGCTGGGAGCTGGTGGGCTCTGCTCCCTAGTTCCCCGTGGGGCAAAAGTGGTTTTGCTCCATCTCAGCGTGCTGCTTGCGTGGTCTGTGCTCCACCAGTGTGCTGCTTTTAGGGATACGTGCCTGCATGGCTTCGTTTCAGGTCCCTCCCTCTCCTCTCTGCTTCCGGAAGGGCAGCCCTTGGCTGGTACGTGCCTAGGGCTGAGGGCTGCCACCCAAGGCGTAGTCCCTGCTCCCCACGCTGTCCCCAGGGTGTCTTGGCCGTGGTGGCAGCTCCTCTGCCTCACTGGTCCGTCGCAGCCATCGGCTCGGCGTTTGGTGGCACAGGTGGCAGGTCACCTTCAGGATGCTGCTCTGGGTCACAGGAGGGGTGTGAACAGGTCAAAAGTACCAGCAAGCCAGGGCTGAGCATTTTTTTTTCCCCTTGTGACCCTGTTTTCTTCTTGTTTTGTATTCCCATCCTTGCTTTTTTTTTCATGTTCCTGTCCCTGTGTGGCTCTAATGCTCCACGCTGCCTTTCCATGATGGGAGCCCTCCTGAGGGACATGGATAGGGCTGGTGGTTCCAGGCCCTTGGAGTACCCTGGATCTAAGAACTAGTGCTTCTGTGCTGGATTTTGTTGGATTTTTTTGCACCCCCTTAAATTTGAGTGTAATTTTTTTCAAATTTGTAGTCCTATAGTATTTTCCAGGATGAGTCGCGGCAAGCAGGAGGAATAGGCAGGATGGCTGTGTAGTGTTGAAGGAGGGGGTTGTTCATCACCCTGTGGCCCCTGCAAGGGGGCATTTTCCAATGAATCCACCTGTAACAGCACTTGCTTGTCACCTCACTGTGCAGCAGCAAACTGGCAATGTGGGATGCCCTGCATATAGTGTATAAAGACGTGTGTGGGTTTGCTCCAAGGAGCTTAAATTATCCAGATGTTTTTGAAAACATCTGTTCCCTGGATGTTTGTGACACTGTGGGGACAGCAGCAGGAGCTCAGCACCCTTGCTGTGACAGGGCACTTTGCACAAGCTGAACCCAGGCCCCGATTTCTCTCAAGGGCCAATTCCCATCCTCAGGGCCAAGGGTGTCGTGGAGCATCCCTGGGAGCTGTGCCTCTGGCCTGTGTGCAGGAGAGCTTTATAAAACTGCCTTGGAGTACCTTTTGTTTCCAACAGGTTTGTACCTGCAGCAGCTGAGCCCAGCAAAGGGAGCCTCTAGGTGTTGCCTGGTTTCTGCCTGTCAGGGGAACAATATGTTTTTGTTGTCTTACCTGAAGAGAGAAGAAAAAATCTTGCAATCCAGGAGTCACGTTTAAATGTTGTTTAACCTTGAAAACCTTTAAATGTTGTTTAACCTTGAAAAAAAACGTAGTGGAATGGAGTGTAAAATGTAACAACTCAAGAAGAGCCCTTATTAGTGACCTGCCCCTATAAAGGCTTTTTAGGAACCAATCAGATAAATCATAAGTAAGCATAAACAGTTTCAGAATGTCTTAAACTACTTGTTTTAACATGCCTTGTCTCCTGATGAATCTTATTCATGCTGAAAGGATTAGCTCCGCAGAAAAATGTTTACATTGGTGAAGGGTTTTGGTGCAAAGGCTGTTTCAGTAAAATAGGTGCTAATGATTTCTGAAATTGTTGTGGGAGTGCTCTCTTCTTGGATACCAGTGACTGTTGTCAGTGTCCCTGGAATGAGGCATGTATTTAAGGAATGCCCTATTTCATTAAGTGCTGCCTGTTTCATTATGCGCTTATAATTATTCACAACTGCTGCAATGCCTGGATTTTCAGAAACTTCTTTTCCCCAGTTACAAAGAGCGTCTTTCCTATGTGACCAGGAAAAATTACTTGAATGTGGTTCAGATTATGAAATCCTATTTTTAAAAAATTGCTCATAGGTTCTGTCTGGGTTTTTTTTTTTTTTTTTTTTTTTTTTTTTAAGCAAATGAGAGGAAATAAAAAGAAGTGATAGAGCTCTTGGAGGACTTCTGTAGTGGCACTCTGGGAAGATGCCCTTCCTCGGGGGGTGTGTCTCTGAGGTGGCAGCTAAATAAAGGAGTGTTTTCTGCTCCTTGCCCACACAACTGCCTGCCTGAAATTGTTCCTGCCCTTTGCCATCCCCTGGGAAGGGCTGGCACCTGTCTCCCATCGATGGAGCCTCAGTGGGGCTGTGGGTCTATCTGGTGCTGCCAGCAGCTCCCGTCTGTCCGTGCCAGCCTCTCCACAGCTTCCCTGTGGATCAGGCTGAGATTTGCTCTCTGATCGGCTTTTATTGTAGACAGAGCTGGGAGTTATTAAATCTCCATCCCATAATCCAGCCTCCAGCTCCCCCTGCCCCAGGTTATTTATGGCTATTTGCTGGGAGTTCTCCCTCGGAGGGAAGACAGGAGCATGTGCTGCCAGCGCAGGAGAGCAGCACTGATTCCCTTGCCGCCACACTGCTGGAATGACTAACCCTTTTCCTGCCTGGGAGGAAAAAAAAAAAACAACCTGCTTTTTTTTTTAGTTTTGGAAACTGTAACACACAGGAGTGATTTTTTTTCCAAGCAGAGGCTCAGTGTCCCCTGCCTTCCTGCCCCGTGGGTCTCAGTGGCGGAGATGGATGGCGTTGGTGGTACGTGATGCTCCCGAGTACAGGAGGGTCCAGCCCAATTGTATAAGGGCACTGACACACTCACTGGATTTCCACGGGAGCAAAAAGAGCCCTCCCTCCCATTTTCCCTCGCTGCTGAGGGCAGCACAGGGGCAGAGGTGGGGAGAATGGGCTTGTCAGTCCTGACTGTGCAAACGCCAAAACCTGCATTCACAACAGGACTTTCGGTGTGGGGTGGAATCCTTCCTCCCTGTTTCTGGAGGAAGATTCAGCAGTGGGGCTTTGTAGAGGGATGTATTAATTGCACGGTGAGGTCTGACTGTGTGAATGATGTGTTAGTGTAGCTTTCACCGGAAGATTTGGGGAATCACCCCATCTGAGCGGCAGCGTGGGCTGCTGAAAGCTCAGCCTAAAAAAGAGGTTGGTTCCCCCTCCTTTAAAAGGGAATAGCCTCATGCTTTGACATCATGGCTTTACACACTCTGCTAAAAAAAACCATGTCAGCGTTTGCCACGGAGGAGAGACTTTCCTGCTCAGCCCGACCGCAGCCTCTGCATTCATCCCCAGAGCGTTTGGGGCTGCAGAAAGGCACATCCCAGCCGGGATTTTATTCTTGGAGTGAAAGGACACCAGTGACTGGCTGCAGTTGTCACTATGAAGGGGCTGTCAGCCCATCAGGGCAGCACAGGACACAGCTGGGATGTGGGGATGCTGCCCTGGGGTCTTGCATTTGGCCTGTGTTGCAGAGAACCTGAGCTCAGCTCTTCTGCCATTCAGCTGTACGCCTGCACTGTCACGTCACCGCTGCATGGGGAAAATGCATGGTCTCATTTCATCGTGGTGTTATCAGTCATGGTATTGTTGCACTGTTACAGCCCCTTCTGCTCTTCCTCTGCAAGCAATGACATGGAAAACTTCACAGCTTGTGCAGCCTCTGGCTGTGTCCCCCGTGGCCCAGGCCTGCCTGGTGCCAGCGCTGTGGTTTGGGATCAGGCTGGGTAGCTGTGTCCAGCAGCACCATCCGTGCCTTCCTCCCTGGCTGTGTGCATAACTGCCGGGTCACAGAGGGTGTCTGGCTCAGGGAGACACACTATCTGTGGTGCAGCCCTTGAGTACATGTGGCAGGTGTACTTTCTGTACAAGCAATTAAATTGGCGCTGGTTTTATGGTCAGTTTAGAGTTTAATTACATTTTGATTGCATTTCTTTTGTAAATGGCTTTTGTTCATCACTTCCTGTCTCAAGGTCCCTGGAATATGGAGCACTTGCATATGTATGTGTTACATGGAGTGTTTTACTGTAGCCTTGGTCTTGTAAGGCATCATGCCAGCTTGGAGATGAGTTGCTCTTGAGGCTTCCAGAGCACCCTTGGCAGAGAGCTGGCCTGGGGATTAAAATGAGGTGGCTTTTCCAGTTTTGCTGAGGACAGAAAACATAGGCAGGGTTTTATTTTCTTGGTCCTGCTAAGCTGCAAGCAAAAGTGATCCTGAAGGTGTGGCTTCAGTCTGAGCCATCTGCAGAAACAAATTTCAAAGGCAGGTAAAGAAACAAGGTGAGAATAGACTGGCAGCTTAGGTAAAAGGGGTGGGAGGCGTGTTTGGCAAGAACCCCCAAGAACAAGTTGTATTTTTTGGGCATCAAAGCATCTCTGTCTCCCTGATGGTGAAGGTGGTTGTAATATTATGGAAAGCAATACTGTTGGAAAACCAGAACCCCCTCCTTTTTCTAAGGAGGTAAAGAAAGTTCCTGTCATTGGAAGCCACAAGGGAGAAATCAACAACTTTTAATTTGATGGAGGAAGATGCCACGTGCCCACAGCCAAGTTTTGTCTCTCCTGACCCTCTGGCTGTCATAGCTTTGGTCTGCTGCACTGAAATAATTTCTCAGCCTGGGAGGTAGCCCCGAAACTACTGTGGCAAGTCCTTCCCAATGTAAGCCTTTAAATACAAAGCACCTCTGACATCCACATCACCCCAGCTGGGGCAAGGTGCCAAAAGAGGGATTTTTAGCTCAGCTCATGGATAGTCAGGAGAGCTGAGAAGTGGAGCAAGGGCTGGAGGTAGCGAGGGCTGTGGGCAGACCATTTTGTGTGGAAAAGAGGAGGCAGTGTGTGTGGGACTGGGCCATGCCTTGGGAAGCAGTAGGATGAGGTGGGCTTCAGCTTACGTACAGTGTACAGTGATTTGGGGTCAAAAGACAAGGCACAAAGCCTGTGGCTGTGTTCTCAGCTTGGCCAGAGCCCTGAGGCTGAGCTGGGGCTATACACTCTCCTTGCCATTAGAGAGAGGTGTAGCCCCACCTGGGTGCCTCAGGGCAGTCTTCCACTCTGTGGTGGTGTGTGTTTGTCCCCAGATTGATAAATACCTCTACGCCATGCGGCTCTCCGATGAAACGCTGCTGGATGTCATGGCTCGCTTCAGGAGGGAGATGAAGAACGGCCTCTCCAGGGATTTTAACCCCACGGCTGCAGTCAAGATGCTTCCCACGTTTGTCAGGTCCATTCCTGACGGTTCAGGTAAGGAGTTTGTTTTTCGTGTTAAACATGATGTGCTTCGTGGAAACCTGTTAGAAATACACCAGTCGCCACCAAGAGCAAGAGGGATTTGCTTCCTGGCAAGCCCAGGCAGTGTTTTGAAGGCAGCTCCCCCTCTGTGTGCAGGTCTGTTCCCGCAGATGCTGGAAGATTTAGTGATTCCTGTGTCAAAGCTATTTTGATGCCAGTGGAAGAGCCCTTCCTAGCAAATAGTTCACTGTCAGTCAATACATGTACTCTGAGATTTGTCTGCCAACAGTCAATACTTCACATGGGATGATTTTTGTTTTGAGCAGCTTACACTGATGTGATCTAGATCTTAACAAATACAATGGCTTTTAGTCATTTGCTGGGTCACTCAACATCTCTTGTCCTTAATTTTTCCCCAGTGGAAGTCTGAATTTGAGTTTCCTGGCATTCATTTTGCATTTTGTAGGTATCTTTTACAGACTGTCTTGGGGGAAAAGTCACAGCACTCAAGGAGGCTGCAGCATGTGGCTCCAAAGCTGCTGTTGTGGTGTACCCAGCTTTTTCCATCCAGCTGTAGGACTTACTCACTGTACCTGATAAAAGTGGCACAAAGAGCTATCAGAAACCAAAAAGATGTTGCATTGGTATTTGAGACCAAGATTACCTCTATTAGTTATTGTTGTTACTTATAAATTACTTAGTGTCTGTAAAAAAATGAATACCTTATATAGTATGCATAAATATATTTATAAACATTATATAATAGTGTTTATTATTTAGTAGTTACTCTGAGTTTCCTTCTTACGTAGCATGAGGAGGTTGACCAGTTTGGGTACCTACCAGAAATTATGATCTTGTGTGCAGAAATTGCAAGGTTGCAAGAACTGCATAACAGAGTTGTGTGTTTTGAGTCTTTCTTCTTTTTTTTTTTTTTGGGTTAAAATCAAGAATTTACTGGTGAAAGAATACGAGACTTGGTGCTTTGTGTAACTCGGTGCTGCTGTCTGGCAGGTAGAAATCTATGATAGTTCTGCTTTGCTGTTGCTTTTTGCCACCTTAAGCTTTTTAGTTGAGAAGTGAGTCTCTGTGTGAAAAAAAAGCAAAGGGAGAATGAATTTGAATACTGTGTTCCCCTTAATTCAGCATTGCTGGCTGTTATGTTGAAATACTGTGTTGAAATTCGCAGCCTGTTGAGAAAGCCAAAAGCTGCCCCACACAGCTGGGTCATGGGCAGGGGTTGCACTGAGAGTTTGCAGGTGAGGTGAGGTGACTTGAGGGCTTTTGCATAGAATCCCAGCAATTTTACTGGCTCAGAAATCCCTGTGTGTTTGAGTTTAGTTGAGTCCCCCTGCCCTGCTCCATCAGCCATTGCAGGGCTGCAGGTCTGAGCTGCTGGCGCCGAGTCACATAATTCTGTGGTATGAACTGGGAAGACTTCGAGATGCCATATGGCACAGGAAAAAGGGGATGTGCACCTGGCCAGGAGAGGTGTGAGAGATTGGTGAACGCTGCTGGGACTGAGGACAAGGCGGAGCAGTGGGTAGCCCTGGCTCAGCATAGGCATGTGTTTATGCCAAGGCATTAATTTCAGATCATGTTTGACACACCTACTTAAAAAAACAGCCTTGTGTGTTGTGTTCAGGGTGTTCAGTTCTTGATCCTGTGCCCACTTGGCTCCTGCCAGCCTCTGCAGGATGGGCAGGCCGTGGGCAGTGCTTTGCAGCAGGGATTAGAGCAAGGCAGGGCTTTGCCCAGGCAATTTCTGTAGAACACCATAGTGATCTGTGTATGTGCAGGCGGCGAGGGTATCTCTGGATAGCTGTTAGTGAAGCAGGCAGAACTGTTCCATTCTTTCCCTGAGAGGGCATGTTCTGAGCCCAGGTATGAGCAATATTTGCTGTGGGTGGGTATTGTGGTGTTTCTTCCCCTGACTCACCCGTTTGTGCCTGTCACGCCTGGCTCAGCCACCGCACGGGTGCAGCCAGGGCAGACAGGGAGCCCCCTGCCCTCTTCCTCCAGAAGGTTCTGGGGGGCCCTCACGGATGTGGCCGTGTTGCTGTGCCCAAAGATGGCAATTTGTGCCTTCAGCTGTCCCTCCATGACAGCCAGAGGCTGAAAGCCTGCCCTTTTCTCTGGGCTGTCTCTCATTACTGCCTTGTAAGCTCTTTCCTCTGAGTCCGATTATTATTATGGGAGCTGACTGTTCAGAAAAATACTGTTGTTTAGCTTCAGATCTTTGCTTGTGTACTTTTCTAACAAGGAGTTTGTGAGCAGTAATTCTGGAGACCCTGGAGGTGTTGGTGTTAGCAGGGTTTTTTTTTCTTCATTCAGAGTTGGCTTTATTTACAGAAGCCATAAGGGTTTTTTTGTCCAGAGTGCCCAGAATGGTACCTTAAGCTAATTCAAAATGCTTTCAGAGGCTCTTCCTGAATAAATTCATGGCAGGTTTGATTGCACCTTGGTGTTGCAAAGCACAGAGTAAATGCTGCTATTTGGGCCTAATTCCTGAAATACACTAAAAGAAAACTGTTACTTTGCATACAGAAAGCTTTACGCTCTAGTACAGAGATCTTTTTGAGTGACAAGGGTAATTCTTAATAAATTTTACCTTGCAATGAGCTTGATGGTGCTGGAAATCAAGCGTGCTAACCCATTAATTTATTTACAGGGGAGATATTTCTGAAGTGCAGTATTTGTTTGAGGTATGTACTGATGTGCATTTAGGCTTGAAAAAGGGCCATCTGGTCCAGTGTTGATTTTCCCATTAGAGGAGGCTTGCACTCAACAGATGATATCCAAATAAGCTTTATCTTATGAGTATTTGTCTTAATGAGACACTTGTGGTCAATGTTTGACTGGTGGACTTGCTGTGGTGACGGGGTTATGAGTTGCTGAATTCGTTATGCTGAGCCCAGTAAAGGGAACTGCATCTCCAGTTTGGGTATGTTCATGTTTTAAATGACATTTTTACTGGTAAGAAAAGTGATGTTTAAAGCCACACTACTCAGGAACAGGTAGGGCAGCACTGCAAGATCTGTGTTTTGGCAAGCTGAGTTTGCCCATGTCTTAAGCAGCAAGAAGGAGAAGTTGCATTGCAGTGCAGTAAAATTGGGAGGATTATTAGAAGTTTTGGGCTCCCACTGTCATTTTGCTACATTTTTCTGTACGGAACTTATTGTTCTTTGTGGTTTCTCGTGTGACAGTGTTTTGTTTCCGTATTACACTGCCACCTTGGAAAACCATAAGGGCATTTGCAGTGTTTTTGCCTCTCTTGGTCTGTTTCTGTTAAAGATCCTGCCCTGAGGGACGCCTTGTCCAGCTCATCGGCTTTGCTGAGCGGGATGAGGCTCCCAGAGGTGCATGGAGAATGAGGAGGAACAGCTCACTAAGCCAGACTTGAGGAGTTTTGATCTGAAATTGGACGGAGTAATCTCAGAGGGAAGTCTGGCTCTGGAAATCCTCGTGGAGTCTGTTCAAGATAACACATCCAAATGGCCTTCCCAGCTGCCAGAGGTCTTTCCACATTGAATTAGGTAGAAATGGAAAAATAGCAATGTTAGGAATGGCCTTCCTAAAAGTCACAGCTGACGAGGAAGCAGGATGAGAAAACTCCGTGTGCCTTTGGTCCACTGCCCTCTGAGCAGCCTCGGTGAGCGCGGGGATGCTGTGCACGGACAGGAATGCCTGCAGAGAGCCCTGGGGATTCCCTGCAGCCTGGGCACACACTCCTGGGGGATAAACTGTGCACTCTGCCTCCCTAAATACTATCTTTTCGAGGACTTTAACGATCGCTGCCTTTGCTCTCTCATTGACAAGGTGAGGTAATATTGATAAGGTGAGTTGGTTAGTCAGATATATTTGCCTTGCTCTCCGGGGGTGCTGAAAGTGTCATTCCTCAGATAGCTAGGCCTGAACTTCACCCTGAAGTCTGTGAAGGTTGGAGGGTAGTGGATTTGCCTTCAGACCTCTCCACCACAGAGGGAGATGGAGGTATTCTAAGTATTTCCCTGGCTCCTAGGGAGGTATTTAGGAGCTCTGTGCAAGGCGTCACAACTTACTCTTGCAGCAGTACAAGCCTGTTTTTTCAGACTGTCGTTTCTCTGACAATGTTATGTGACTGCAGTTTGCAGTGAATCTCAGCTTTTCTGGGTGCAAAGTAAGTGGTTCCTACTTTAATTACATCTGTGTATAATTTGTTGATTTTAGAGTAAGCACAGTGCAGCCACTATTCAGGGTTATTTGCCAAAATGACACCAGTTTATTTACAGCAAAAAGCTGCTTGTCAGTGGTCTGGCTTCCCTTCATTTTACTGTCTGTTTTCTACACCTCTTTTGGCTTTCTGCTAAGATCTTTGATCTGGCAGGTTTCATCATGAGATCTGGATACACACTGTCCACTGTTAGTCCAGTCTTTTTGGATAAACCCTCATTGCAGTTGCCTGTGGTGGCTGGCATTGCCATTCCATCAACTTCATGTTAAATTGTGGAGAATCAGGTTCGTGTTCACCTGGATGCCCCATGGGTAGAACTTCCTTGCTGTAGGCACTGGACATTTGCTTCTGTGTTGCACTTGTCAGAGCTTGATTCTTCCCAGATTTGTGCTGCATACAGTTTTTAATCACCTGTGTCTTGTTTTCCACATAGAGAAAGGAGATTTCATTGCACTGGACCTTGGTGGTTCTTATTTCCGAATTCTGCGGGTGAAGGTGTCGCATGAAAAGAAGCAGACGGTGCAGATGGAAAGTGAAATTTATAACACCCCTGAAGATATCATGCATGGCAGCGGGACACGGGTAAGCTCCTCTTCCCTGGAAGGTCTCTGGAAAGACCAGCTGCTTAGATTTTAGGAGAGCCCCACAGGAATGACCGTAACATCTTAACAGCTGTACCTGTAGCATGCATGGACTTGACTTCTGTGTTGATACTGAACATAAATAAGCAGCATTTAGTGTAACAGAGCATGCATGGGTGCTGCAGACCTGCTGTCATCCTGTGGGAGGCTCTTGGATGAGTTAGGGAAAAAATGGTCAGGAAACAGAAATTCTGCCTTTTACAGTAAACTTACTTTCCACAAGCACGAATGGAGAGCAGGAAAACAACTTGGTCTTTGTAAGCAACGAGCACAACCAGCCCTGCAATTGTGGTGTTAAGTGAGGGACAGAAATCCCCATGACAGCCAAATATCTGTGCTGGCAGTCTGAGCAACTCAGCACTCATGAAAAGTACAAGTACATTAGAAAAATTACAGGAAGCTCATAGAATGTTTTGGCACAGCTTCAACTTAAGCTTTGCTGAATAATTCAAAGGGTTGGTTTTTTGTTTTTTTTTTTTATTTTCCCCTGTTCTAAGAGTAGAAAATGTTTGGATCCATTCACTTGGATTTCAGATTGAGTTCTTTGGAAGAATTTATTTTCTTTTTATGATCAGGAAGTGGATTAGAGTGAATATTTTACTGACAGATTCATCTCCATGTTAGCATAAGGAAAAACAAATAATTTCCATTGTTGGAAACAGCGAGATTTTTACACTTTTTACTGGAATGAGGTGCTGCTTAGGAGTATGAGACCTGCAGGTAACTTAAAGCTTGTTTCAGAAGAGTAAACAAAAGAGGAGAAAAAGAAAAATTCTGGGAACAGCATTTCTACCTTTAGTGTATTTTCTGTACTCACCTTAATACCCTGCATTCTTACGCAGTAGTGAGTGTAAGGTGGCAATCATGGCCTGTCAGTAGAACTGGTGAGAGCATTACTAAGATATCTGAACCACAGCAATAAAATAACTTTCTTGTAAAGACTTTACCTAACCTTACTGCTTTATTTCTGGGCCAAAAGATAATACAGAGGCTTTCCTACAGAGTGGTTTTGGAGAGGAGCTGAGCTGAGCTAAGCTGCCTGGTGCTAGTGGAGGTGGGGAAGTTGGGTGGGCTTCTCAGGGGCAGGTTGGGAGCAGGGGGCTGTGTGTCCATGGATGGGTGTGGGGAGACTTGATGGAGACATGGTAAAGGTAATCAGGAGAAGCCAGGAAAGTAGACATCAGGTCTGCTTTCTTCCCACGGCTGTGTCATGCTTGTGTTTTAATTTTTAAATATCCAGAGGCCATTTGGCTGTCGGGAAGCGGCTCAGGCTGATAGGCTTTGTCATGGCTTTTAAGCTGAAAGAAAGGGAAGCAAGGCTTCCACTGACCCTGTGGGCACAGTCGCTCTCGGTATTTGAGAACCAGGAGAAGGAGAACTGGAAGCATCATCAGAATTACAGCCAGGTTTGAAGTTGTCCCATGACAATATCCAGTGCTTGCTGTGTGACTTCACAGGGCAGCATGAGGGATGCCCAGGAGGCACAGACAGGTGATGGTTTGTTGCCTCTGACTGTTGGATATGGTGGAGGTTTCCTGAAACCTCTGAGCCAGATTTGTGGAATACTTGGCCTGAACTGCCTGCCTGGGGTAGGCTACTAATGATTTCTAGCAAGCTGTGTCATTAACTTGGGTGAGTTTTACTCTTAAAGCTTAGTCCATAATCAGCTTATTGCAGAATTGTGATTTATGGCTTCATGGCTCGCTAGCACGGTTCATTTTGATATTTACTACTTCATGGCATTCAAACCTCTGTTTTATTCCCATCTGTTAGGCATGGGCTGACAGCTTTGCCAGCCAGAGACAATTCCTTGTCAAAATCAAGGGCAAAACTCTCATTGATTTCAATGGTGAAATAGCAGGTCTAAAATTTGTAAGAAGCCTGTCTCCCACGTCAGCTCAGCAAACAGCAGCGTACCTGAGGCTTGATTTTGCTGTTGCTTTTTGTGTTCTGCTGCCACTGGAGGTAGGTTATGGATCTGTGGCTGTTCTGATCTGAAACTGTGGTTTCCTTGCTCATCAAAACATCCCCATTTGGGAACTTGAGCCTGAGCATGGATCTTCAGTTGCTTGCCAAAATCTCCTGTCTGCCAGCTAAATGTATCCTTGTGGAGCCCTCTTGGAGCCCAGCCTGAGCAGGCAGCTTCATGGCCAGAGGAATTAATGAAGCCTGATCTATTGCTCAGCATCTCATGGTTGTATTGCTTCAGGTCTATAAATGTGTGAAATCAGACTGGTCCTTCCCTCTTGGCTGCGGCGTTCGCTCTGTCCATCCCGGACATTTGATAAAGTACTTGGCTCGCACTGTTCCCTACCACACACCTGTATGGGGAATGGGGATTTGGATTCTTCCTGAGTCCACCTGCCCCGCTTTATTGAAATCCACAGGAGCCTTGCAATGTTCCCTCAGACTGTCCTGTCAGAGTCATTTGGCATTGGGAAGGTTTGGATGTTGGTGTGGGCATGGCCACATACAGGCACTTCCCTGAGTCTCCTTAGGGAATGTCTTATGAACATCCATGGCACAAAATTAATAAGTGCCTGTCTGTTTTTTGCTTTTGGGTGGTGCCTTCCCTCTGTGCTGTGTGAAGAACAGCAGCCCAGCCAGGCTATGCCTCAGTGAGCAGACACAGCCCCTGTGGTGCCCAGGTTGTGGCTGATAGTTAACTGCACCTCCTGTCCGGGTTACGCTCCCGTGCCCGCTGCCAGCCCAGAGCCCGAGCGACTCCCAGAGCACTGCCAGCAGCAGCAGGTTCTGCCAGGGCTGCCTGGGCAAACACAGCAGGTGCATGGACTCTTTGTAGTCCATGGGGAGTGCCCAGGGATTTTTTGCCTTTTGACTTACAAAGCAGATCCCGTCTCTCCTCTGTGCAGTTGTGGTTCATTGCATGAGAGGGATTTTTGTAGCAACGCACACAGTCAATGTTTCTGCTTCCTGGTCTCTGAACTCCCCAGGGGTTTGATGTTGGCCCCTGGCTTTTGTTTGTAATCCTGGAAGCAGCTGAAAGTTTAGTAGTATTGAGTATTCAGCAAGATACTTTCAGATGGAGAGCATAATCAAAACACACACTCCAGCTCTTTCTGTGTTCCTCCTGGAGAAGTTCTCATATTTTGTTACTTAACTATAGTTCTTTCCATAACTCCTCTTCCTCTCTCATTAATCTGAATAGCTGAAAGTAGTCTTCCAGAAGTGCAGCAGTGTACATTCTTTTCCATGTTGTTTCACTGCGTGGGCTTAGAAAGATGTCCTTGATTTGCCCAGGACAATGAATGGCAACATTCTCTCTGGGAAATTACTGTTCTTCTGCTTAATCAAATCTGACCTCAATTAAAGAATGGGTTTAAGGTGTTGAGTTTAATTGTAACATTAAACACACCGCTTCTTGACCTGCCTCGAAGGGCAAAATATTCCTATTCATCAGTTGTAATTGCTGCAGCCTGTCTGTAGTGCATTCCCACCTCTCCAAGACTCTAAATTGTTCTTAATAAAGCTGTGTGGGCTAATTGGAACCACAACAGATGGCTTTTTGTACTCCTTCCCAGTTAGCCCCAGCCTTCTACGCAGTTTACCTGCTCTTGTTCCACCAATGCTGGTCCAGATAGGGTTGTGATTTTTTTATTGTTTGTTTTTTTTTGTTTGGTTTTTGGTTTTTGTTTGTTTTGTTTTGGATTTTTGTTTCATTTTTTTGGTGGTTTGGTTTTTTTTTGTTTTGTTTTGTTTTATTTTTCCTTCCAGGGAGATAAAATGTGAAGCCCAGTTATCTCCTGGGGCAGGCAGCAGCTTGTTAATAGTTTGCCATCCATTTGTGGTATGGGTCAGTTCGAGGCATGCCTGGCTTTCTGGTATTGGTAAATACAAATGTGTATGTTTATTGCTTCAACTGCTTGGGCTTGATTTCAGCTTTGCGTGTTGAGGGGCTTTCCAAAAGGCTTGGTGTGAGAGGCCCTTTTGCCCACCTGGCTCCAGACCTGACTGGCAGGGACACATCATGCAGTAGTCACCCATCGAGGCACTGGATGAGAATTGGTACCCACAAGCCCAGTGCAAGCTGCCTGCATAGTTCAGCAGTTCAAAAAATGCAGAAAATCTCCCCATGTTGGGTTGTTTCTCAGAGCATGTAAAATATTTAGATGAAATCCCTTGGGTGTTCTTTTTGTTTGTTTGTTATGTGCTTTTGGAATAGATTTGAGAGAGGATGTTCTTTTTGGGTGGTTCCTGCAGAGAGCTGGGTTCTCTGGTCTCAGCAATGCTCGAGTGAAGCAGATGTTATCTTCTCTGCGTCATTATAAAAGTGCTGAACCTCCCGTGGGTCTGGATCCCAAGTGTTCTTTTGAGATTCTCCTTCCTGTTGTTGAAAGGTCAAAAGAACATTTTTGATCTCATCAAATATTAAGTGGAAGGATTACAGCAGGCTTGGGAGCCACGAGCCCCTTGATTCATGAAAAGTGTTTTTATATGGGTGTAATAGATGCCTGTAGAATTAGGTGTGTAAAAGGACAATGTATTTTATAATTTATTAATTATTACGATGTTAATGTACACTGCCTGAGAGTATTTTCATAGCTATGCCATTTATATATCTTTTAAAATCTGGAGCAGCAGCTGTTTTCCCCTTTCCCCTCACCCCCTGCAGTTTTCGTTATGGAGCTTGAAACATTTTCTCTCTGAAGCTGTATCTCTAATCACGGTGGTTTTATTACCTTTCTTACAGCTTTTTGATCATGTTGCTGAGTGCCTGGGAGACTTCATGGAGAAACAACAAATCAAAGACAAGAAATTGCCAGTCGGGTTCACGTTTTCTTTCCCCTGTCGGCAGTCCAAGCTAGATGAGGTAAGAAGATTTCACAATTCTCTGAATATGCAGAAGAGCTGCTGTGTTATTAAAACAGTGCGATGAAAGCAGCGTCCCAGACAGGACTCATTTTGGGGATAAATGAGTGTTATATTTCACTGTCAGACTGTGTTTGTGTTTATGTTTCTGCCTGAAAGAGCTGGGTAACATGTGAGGAAGAGGCATCTGATGTTTTGTGCTGTCCCTGTGTGAGCTCCTCAGTGTTATGGTTTACCCCATAAACACGGTGGCGGTTTTTCCTGCCTCCTGTGCAGCCTTTTTCACCTCTCTGTGGGGTGTGACTGGGAGCGACCCAGCCCAGCAGGGTTTGCTCAGGTTTTGCTGACCCTCACGAGTGTACCCACTGATCTGGATCCAGGTGTCCCTCCTGAGCACGAGTCACGTCACAGGCTGGGTGCACTGAGGGCTGTTGGGCAGGTCACCTGGGACCAGCCTGCTTAAAAAAGGGTGGGAATAACCAGCTTTGTGAAGTGACTGCCAAATTCCCACCACAAGGATGCTGTGGGATTTTCCTGCTTTTGCTCACTGTATCACAAGTGACTCAGCAGCCTCCCGGCACAGCATTGCCATGGCAACGGTGTAGCGAGTGCAGGAAAGTTAAACCTTCGCCAAATGCAGAGGTTGCCCTGTTAAAGCACGACCTGCTTTTCCAGCTTGCAGGTCTCTAGGTTAGCCTGGTGCAACAGCCCTCCAGATGCTGGTGCTGAGGGCCAGGTGAGGCGTTATTTTTATTACATTTCGGCACTTGCTGAGTGGTGCTGAGAGCTGAGCCCAAGGGTCCTGACCACCTCAGGGCCTCAGAACAGAGAGCTGCCTTTCCCTGCATTGGATCAGGAGAGATGAGCTGACCTTGGCACAGCTCTCCTGTCTGGCAGTGGTGCATGGTAAGGCTCAGGCTTCCTGACTACAGCAGAGCCGTGCTGGGGTGTGGCTGCGGGGTTGAGTTGCCCTTGGGGAGGTTTGTTCAGCTGCACGATGGAAGGCACTTGTTTGTGGGCTGGTTTGCTGAAGCCAGCTGGGATGGAATGATGCTTGTGTGGGGCAGGGGCAGGCAGGCAGCATGTGGGGTGCAGGGGCAGAGTGCAGTGGGGTAGTAAGAGACAAGGGAGGGTGTATCTTAATTAAAAGAAAACCAAACCCAATAAAACCCCTCACCTCTCTTTCTGAGAGTTTCTGTGATGTTTTGGCTGTTTGAAAAATACATTTTTCTGGATTCTGTGGGCCAGCTTTGTTCCTGGGTTGCTGCTTCTGTGAGGCTGTGCTTGCCTGAGTGCTGTTTTGTTGTGCTTGGTGGGCAGAAGGAGGCAGGGTTGACAAGATGTGCACTGCATGGTTGGGTCCCACTCAACCCTGCTACACTCCAAGGGCTCCTTCCTGCTGCCAGGGCCTTGCTGGTAAAGCAAAGACTCCTGCCAGCACAGTGTCACAGACACTGGAGCTGCTTGTTGCCAGTGTGGTTTGACCAGTTTCTTATAAAAGTTATGTGGAACAAGGTGCCCTTTAGCCCGTTAAAGCTGTGCCAGCAGAGAGGGCTTTGCCCATGGTTTCCCTGCACAGCAGAACAGGGCTTTGCTGGGTTTCTAAATGATGCCAAATGAGGTTTCTAAATGAGGGCAGCATAGTGGCAAAACTTAAATAACCCCAGTTTGTGGTCTAGTGTTATAGGAGAATACTTTCTGGTCCATAAAGACATGCGCTGGCCCTCTGTCTCCTGTAGCTATCCCAGTTTGGAGGGCAAATTTGATTTTTAAGCTGAGATATGGGCAAACATACACCTGGGCAATGGCTGCTTGTGCCTACAGGCTTCAGCTTTTCTGGTTTTTAGCTTCCTGGGCTCCTGTTGTGACAGATGTGAATATTGTGGATATGGAAGGCTGAGCTGGTTTGAGTTGTCTTTCCTGTTGACTGCTGTCAGTGCTCTTTTCTTTCTTTTATTACTATTTACTTGTATACTGAATGCTCTGATTCAGCCAGTCATTATGTAAATAGCAAAAGGTCAGATATAGTCCTTACCTTGGGGGATTTGCAGGCTCTCGGTGACAGTTTGCAGACAAGGAATTCAACGCCAGGATTTCCTTTTTGATCCGTGCTGGAAACTGGGGACATGCATTGCTACATTTCCAATGTTTCCCTTTGCCTCAGCCCGTAAAGGTGATCCCAGAGTTAAACAGGCCAGGCAGGAGCTGTGCAGTACCCTGATCCCCACTGCACTGAGTCCTGGACATGCCAACAGCACATCCCTGCTCTGTGGTCGGTCCTGCACAGTCAGCTTTTTCTGAAAGCAGTCTATTTCCATGGCTAGAAAGGATTAAATGGTTTTCCAAGAAAAACTATCGAGGAGTAACAGGGAGAAGAGTAGGCTGAAAATACAAAATGCAGACACACCACTTTCTAGCATGGGAGGGGAAAACAATTTTCCGTCTTTCAGCAAACTGTGACTAGACTCAAAGACCAGCAGTTGTCTCACGTTGGGTTGTTAGGCCATATAAGAAAAGAAACATGAAGATCCATTTAAGTATATAAGTAAGTATATTTATATATATAAGTATATTTAAGTATAAAATCTTTAGTTTTTAAGGAAAAAAAAACCCATCAGTATATGTCTTATTATTGTGTTGAGTGTTGCTGCCTTGTTTTATCAGGGTATTCTGATAACCTGGACGAAGCGCTTCAAAGCAAGTGGAGTGGAGGGAGCAGACGTCGTGAGGCTGCTTAACAAGGCCATCAAGAAACGTGGGGTAAATTGTACTTAATTTCTTTTTAACTGGGTCTAAGCTTAGTCAGGGACCACCCCTCATGTTGCTTGCTTGGGTGGGTGGTCTGAGTGACGGTGGAGCTCTGCTTTCCTGCATGAAAAGGTGTGTTTTTGCCGTTTGCTGGAAGAATGAAGTGACGTCAGAGTTGTTGTGTGGAAGCTGCGATTTTCCTCACAGCACAGATCTGAGCTGTTATGTCATGTCTTTCCGCTGGCAACCTTCAGCAATTTTATCAGTCTCCAAAAACTGATACCAATGCATCCCATTCCCGGGAAACTTTGTCTCTTGGACTGGGCTCAGCTCAGCTGTGCACCTGCTGTGCCAGGGAGCAGAAGAAGAGCAGAGAGAAGGGGGATTTCAGGCTCAGTGAACTGTGTTGTTCCTTGCAGTTACTCACTGCTGACTTCATAGAGAGTGAAGGTGACCGGGTTGCTGATTTAAACAAATAAAAAGGCACTGAGCATGAGATAGCATGAATTTGGGTTGGCATAGTGCTTGCAGCCAGGTGGTATGTTGATTACTCAGTATCTGTATTCATCAGGAACTGAGAGTACTTGCTTTCTTTGGGCAGTTGTGGACTCTTAAGCACACCTGGGTTTTGCTGTCACCAAACAACATTGCTGTAGTCAGTTACTGTCATCAGAAATTATAGAATCACACACTGAGGAACCTGGAAAGGAGTGGGTGCATGCCATATGGTTAGCTTATTTAATTGCATTATTTCTGTATTAAAATCTTCACTGGAAATAAAACTCCTGGTTTAAGTGAATCCTAGGAGAAATGTTTTCCAGACTGGCTCCTCAAGCAACTGCTTCAAATCACTCCATGCAGAGTTCCTCCTCCTTCATGTATAGCCCTTTTCTTTCCTGCCTAAGGGTGCTTATGGGAGAGCAGGTCTTTGCTGTCTAGAATGATGCTAGTGCTGTTTTACTGTTTGCCTGGTGCATCAGTCTGCTCTCGTTGCCTTCTTGTGTACATGGGATAGGGAACTGGCAGGTGGAGCAGGGGATGTTGAGAAAGTTGGACAGTGGTAATTGTCTCCTGTTCCTTGTGAAAACAAACCAGTGATGAACAGGAGCAGTGTTTCCCAGAGGGCCCCAGTGATGTGTGTTGCTCCCTCAGGACTACGATGCGGATATCATGGCTGTTGTGAACGACACCGTCGGGACGATGATGACCTGTGGCTTTGACGACCAGCGCTGCGAAGTTGGCCTGATCATTGGTAACACACATTGCTGCTGCTGCTGCATGTGGCTTTTCTCCCTTTGCCTGGCCTGCCTAGTCAGCACCTTCTGCTGTGCTTTCCCCAAAGGTACCGGCACCAACGCCTGTTACATGGAGGAGATGCGGCACATCGACCTGGTGGAAGGAGATGAGGGCAGGATGTGCATTAACACGGAGTGGGGGGCCTTTGGAGATGACGGCTCACTAGAAGACATCAGGACTGAGTTTGATCGGGAGATTGACCGTGGATCCCTTAACCCAGGGAAGCAGCTGTGAGTGAGGTGGTTATGTGGGAACTTTGCTTCTGTTCTTTTCTGCTCCGTGCTCCCTTTTCCACCTGTGTTATGAATTCTGCAGTTCAAGAAAGCTTGACCTTGCCTGTGGTGAGGCAAACCTCTGGCTGGGCCGGGTGTTGCCGTGGCACAGCTGGGCTCTGCCTCCCAGTGCTGCCCATGGATTTGTGGGTGACTGCTGTTCTCTCCTGCAGGTTTGAGAAGATGGTCAGCGGGCTGTACATGGGGGAGCTGGTAAGGCTCATCCTGGTGAAGATGGCCAAGGAAGGTCTGCTTTTTGAGGGGAGAATCACCCCTGAGCTTCTCACCAAAGGGAAGTTTGAGACAAAGCATGTTTCTGCCATAGAAAAGTGAGTAATCCAGCCCTTTTCTCCTGGGCTTCACAATGACAATGTCAATTTTCCAGCATCTGTTTTTGCTTTGTGGGGAGATGTGCTGCATGGTGGGTGACAGCCATCCTCCAGTGCAGGTGCAGGGCTGGCATGTGAGGACCCCCAGCAGACTGTCTGTGTCCTCCTCCCCAAGATTTCTCCCTTTTTCCGTGCTGGGAGGTACTGTAAAGTCTGCCAAGTCCGCACAGCTTCAGGATATGAGCTGTACTACCTCTCACCCTGCTCACAAAATCTCCCGAGTTGTCACCCCACAGCTAAACATGGGAGTGAATTGGCTTAGTGCCTCCTAGCAAATACTTGTGTTGCTCCTTGCTGTATCCCTGGGATTGCTGGGCAGAAGGAAAACAAGCGTGACAAGGCAGAGCATTCAGTCTCGTAGGCAGTGCTGGGTGCTGCATGGTGACCTCTGAGCTATGTACCAAGTTGGTTTCTTAGGGTGTCATCACCCCTTTGGTCAGTACTTACAGGCTGGTGTTTTTAAAATTCACATCACTGGGATAGTTTGTGGTGTAGTCACTGGTCTGGCTTTTGTTTTTGAAAACATCCAGTAACTTCTACCAGTGCCTGTTCCTTCTGCCACCTTTTACTCCTGTCCCTGCAGATTGTCTTATCGGAACAGCTTTCCATTAAATATGAGTGTTCATTTGTCTTAATGACAGAAGTCTGTATCATGGACCAAGGTAACTTTGAACAGCAGTGCGAAAAACACACTTACTGAGAAATTCAGTTAGGAGTAAAATTTGCCCTGAAATCCTACCTCACCTCCTGAAGAGCACTTTGGTTATAAGTAGAGGGCACACCTCTGTGCAGCTTCACATTTCTGGCTGATGCTAGGAGAATGCAAGAGTCCTTAAGAAGATGTATGGAGTGCACTTAGTGATGACAAGATGTACTCCCCGTGTTTTTGTCTGGGAAATGACCAAGCTGGATGTGGAGAAGTTTTGCCAGAAGCTTTCCTCTCAGGCTGGATGCTAATGAGGGAAAAAGCAGTGCAAGAGGCAGAGATTCAGTGAGCTTGTAAAAGCCTGAAAAGAGACCTGTTAGCATGAAATTGCTTAGGCAACCTTCGCTCAGGGTTTTGTTTTTCACACTGGGCTTAATTTATTGAGACATAAGAGTGAGCGAGCATGGGATTAGGTGTGTGCTCAGACCTGTGCTGAAATTTGGGGCTGGTGCTTTGCGCTTGAGAGAAGCTGTTTGAAGTTTAAAGCATCAGATCCATTTGTAGGTGGCATATTTGCACCAGGCTTTAATGGAAAGCTGTTTCCATCTGTGAATGAATGCATGTTTAGAGCATTTTATTTCAAGCCTCCCAGTCCAGATCTCCGAGAAATTCTCTTTCTGACCTTTTCAAAACCCAGTCAGGGCCACCCATGGTTGGATGCACCTCAGCCCTCAGTACATCCCCGCTGAGGAGTCCCCTCTGCTGCTGTCTCTTTGTAGGAGCAAAGAAGGTTTGAACAAAGCCAAAGAGATCCTGACACGGCTGGGGGTGGAGCCGTCCCACGAGGACTGCATCGCCGTCCAGCACGTCTGCACCATCGTGTCCTTCCGCTCCGCCAACCTGGTGGCCTCCACCCTGGGTGCCATCCTCAACCAGCTGCGGGACAACAAGGGGGTCGGCCGGCTCCGCACCACCGTGGGGGTCGATGGCTCCCTCTACAAGATGCACCCACAGTGAGTCCCCGGTTTGGGTGGGGGACGAGAAACCCGAAATGTGGGCGTTTGGGCTGAGCTGGGGAGTTCAGGGGGAAAGCAGAGATGTGTTTAAGTGAAGGAGCAGTGTGAGATTTTAGAAACCACACAGAAAAGAGCTAGACCCCTGAGTAACGGGGTACTGCAGCATCAGGGAAGGCTGCAGTGGTCTGAGCAGATACCTTAAGGCATCTCAGTAGAGTTTCTTTGTGCGAAATATTACTTCATGCCCTCAGTTTGGGCTACGAAGAGACCCGCGTAAATTCACCTTCATATCCATTTCCAGTTTAAACTCAATTGTTTTTAAAATGCCTGTGCTGAACCCAATTTTTTCTGCTCTTTTCTGAAGATATACGTGGAAACCAGGGGAAAAAATGGTCGTTACATTTCTGGGGCCTTTAAAAAACTGGCTTTGTCTTGTTTTTCTGCATCTTCAAAGTGAATATTTTTAATCAAATAATACTTTTTATCAAATAGTGTTTTTAATTTCTAAGCTGCTTAGAGTTATGTAGAAATTGGGAAGTGTAATTTTTGAGGAAACTTCTGAAAGGAGAAATATGGTGCTTCATTTTCAGTTTCTCATTATTTTGTTGAAAACGGTGTTTTCCTCAGTTAAAGAAAACCATAGCATTTTGGCAAACAAAAGAATTTCCAGGAATCCTGTTTCGACTAGTTTTTCCAGATGGGCAGGTCTAGGGAGTGACAGGACCTGAGGGAATGGCCTGAAATTGTGTCAGGGAAGGCTTAGGTTGGATATTAGAACAAGGTTCTTCCCCCCAAGGATGGTTGGGCACTGAACAGCCTGCCCAGGGCAGTGGACACAGCACCAAGGCTGACAGAGCTCAAGGAGTGTTTGGATGATCCTGTCAGGCACAGGGTGTGACTCTTAGCAGGACTAAGGGTTGGATTCAGTGGTCCTTGCGGGTGCCTTCCAACTCAGCATATTCTGTGAAGGTAACATACATGGGTAATTTCTGAACTATTTCCTCACACCATCTAAACCAGTGAGTTCAGGAGATGACCTCAGGAGGGGGGATCAGAGCAGCAGGGGAGGCAGGGGATTTCTGCCATCTGGGGTCACGGTCAGGGGATGGGACTCTGATGCTTTCCCTTGCTTTTTGCTGGCTTTGCTTAGAAACTCAGCAGCGAGGAGGCCGTAGGGAAGAACTGCTCTTCCCTGGCAGTTTTCCTGCTTGAGAGGAAGTTTGGGCAGGATGAGTGTCCTCACTGCCTGGCAGTGCAGGTTCCAGGGGGTGCCCGTGCAAATGTGGGGCTCACAGCCTCCTCTCTCCCCGCCAGGTACGCCCGGCGCCTGCACAAAACCACGCGGCGCCTGGTGCCTGACTCGGAGGTGCGGTTCCTGCTGTCAGAGAGCGGCAGCGGGAAGGGGGCGGCCATGGTGACGGCCGTGGCCTACCGGCTGTCGGAGCAGCACCGGCTCATCGACGAGACCCTGGCTGAGTTCAAGCTCACCCACGAGCAGCTGCTGCAGGTCAAGAAGAGGATGAGGGCAGAGATGGAAGCGGGGCTGAAGAAGAAGACTCACGAGACGGCCAAAGTGAAGATGCTGCCCACCTTCGTCCGCAGCACGCCGGATGGGACAGGTAGAGGCATGGCCTCGCTGGAGAGGAGGGCACCGGCTCGGATATGGGGTGCCCAAAACCAGCTCCTGGTGGTGGGGTTTGGGTTTGAGTTTGATGGAAGGGGAGCAGATCTGGTGCTATCAAAGAGGAACCTGGGCTGTGCAAAGGAGGAGATCTCAGCCTGTGCTGCCCTATGCTGGTTGCTGGCCCAGTGTCCTTACCCCAGGGTGCAAGCAAAGCCAAAGCTTGAGGGGATAAAACAGCAGTCGGGCTTATAAAGCCAAGGCTGGGTTCATAAACCCAAAACCACATGAACCCTGTTCACACTAACTGGGCAGTTGTTTGCCCATCAGCGCAGCCAAATTTCTGGTTTCTCTCAGGGAATGGTTCTTTGCTCTTTGTCAGTTTAAAGCAAAACAAAACCAAAAATAAAACAAAAACACACACCCACACAAAAAAAAGGAGATGGAATAATGAGAACAGCATCTAAAATCCTCCTTTGATGAAGATCTTCCCAGCTGAGTTTCTCAGAGATTTTCTGTCAAACTACTTTTTGGGGAAAGCACTTCTTCAGATTTTGCTTATGGTTCTTCAAATATACATGTTCTTTTACAGAAAACGGAGACTTTCTCGCACTTGACCTTGGAGGGACAAACTTTAGAGTTTTGCTGGTGAAAATCCGCAGTGGTAAAAGGAGAACAGTTGAGATGCACAACAAGATCTATGCCATTCCTATAGAGGTGATGCAGGGAACAGGAGAAGAGGTATTTGTGTTTCTCTCTGGCTGCAGTGCTGCTTTTTAAATAACTTCTTAAGAGCAAGTAACATGTACACCTTCAAATATTATGACTTTTCTCTTTAAAGCTGTTTGATCACATCGTTACCTGCATTTCTGACTTCCTGGATTATATGGGGATAAAAGGTGCACGTCTTCCTCTTGGCTTCACCTTTTCCTTCCCTTGCAAGCAGACCAGTCTGGATGCTGTAAGTTCCTTAGTGTCTTTTGAATCTGCTTTTGTGCCTGTGCCAGGCCTGGTTTCTCTGTCTTCATGTCATCCACGTGACACTTACGGGAAGGTTGTGCAAGGGGGAGGTTTATGCTTTGACCCTCATCGGTACAGCCGCTTCTATAAATAGTTCCTTTAAGGGTAGTAATGCAAATGCTGCTCAGCCCATGGTTGTGAAGATAAGAGCATTTAAATTTTCCGTGATGCTAATAACCGTTTTTTAAGGCATTATGCTTTTTCCCGCTGTATAAACCTGCTGGTCTGTGATACTTCCCTCGTTTTGCAAGCAGTAAGCAGAAGTCTATCCCTCTGCGCCTATTCCTAGTTCATTTTGTCTCGTGGGATGGAGCAGATGGACCAGGGCCTGGGGGCTGTGTCACCCTAAGGTGACAGTGTGGCCTGCAGCATGTCCCTGACAGGTGTGCCCTGGTTCTTTTCTCGTACATGTTTAACTTCTTTGCTGCCACAGATTTACACCAACCCCACCTGTGCAGCTCCTAACACTTTCCTGTCTACTTAGCTGTTTGTTTTGAAGAAAGACATTTTTTCTGTCACAGGTTTTTTTGTTGGTTTTTTTTTTTTTTTTTGAGTTTGTTGCATTGCTCTGGAAATTCAGAGACCAAGCACGATTAGTAGTTTTACATGCAAATTCCACGTATCTTTTTCACAGAGGCTCTTTTGTAAAACCTCAAACTAAACCATTTGAAATATGGAGTGCAACATCTGAGTCTTCTTAGCAACTTGGTAACCTTTTTTCTTGCTTTTTAGGGTATCCTTCTCAACTGGACAAAAGGCTTCAAAGCTACAGACTGCGAGGGGGAAGATGTGGTATATTTGCTTAGAGAAGGAATTAAAAGAAGAGAGGTGATTTTTCTTTTGTTTTTTTTTTTCTTTTTCTCCTCCTACTCCTCCCTCCCCTCAGACTTGACAGACCTTGTGGATCAGGCTGGCTCCCTCTCACAGGGTTTGTGTGCCTTATGGATATGAGCTGTATCTCCTGTCCTGCCCAGAAGGTTGGTTTTTTTTCCTCAGAGGTTTCTAACTGTCCAAATTTACCCCAACTTTCAAGACTTCTTTCAAACCCCGAGGCAATTTTCACATCTATCAGAGCATGGAGAAAGCAGCAGTTTTCAAAATGGTGATTGTAGGAATGCACCTCAGTGCACCCTAAAGGGCAATTTTCCTCCCTCCCTTCCTTGATCTTTAAAATGCCTCAACCAGCTTAGCCAAAACTTCCCAGGAAGGGAAGAAAAATTAATTTTGCAGAGGTTTTGTCAGCCAGTGAAAAGGAGGTCTTAAAACCTTTGTTACTGGATTTGCTACCTCATTGCTGTAATAGAGAATATTGATAGTCCTCTACTGTGTGCCTCTGAACAAGATCTGTATATAACATACTGAAGCCAAAGAGAACAGCCAGGAATATTCTTTCTTCTGGAGACAGTCTGTCATGGGTACAACATGTGAGGAGCCTTAGCTGCCTGCTGGTAGATTAAGTTCCTATTTCTGTGTGTGTGAAATCAGGATGGTAATTTTAGTTGTTTGTTTCCAGTGTGTTTTGACAGCATCCTCTTTGATATGCTCCTTTCGTGTGCCCTTTGGTGTGATGGTTGCCCCAAGCCCAGAGTTCTCACTGTTGTGTTTGTCTCTCACAAAGGAATTTGACTTGGATGTGGTGGCTGTGGTGAATGATACGGTGGGCACGATGATGACTTGTGCTTATGAAGACCCAAACTGTGAAATCGGTCTCATTGTGGGTATGTGTTAGAACTGCTTTTTATTAAACAGCACATCGACACATCTGTCTGTATTCTCATGAAGGCACCGCTGTGGTTAACTGAAAATAAAGCCAGGGTGTTCAGAAGTGAAAGAGTAAAATTCAACAGCCAGCTTAGTTCTGCCCACAGTCAGTTGAGATAAGCAGAGACTGTGATGCCAAACAAATCCTGCCTGTTTTATCTAGTAAAGGCACTGTGCTGCTTGGGAAGAGAGCAGAGGTGGGCTCGGGCAGCCTCACCAGCTCCTGGAGTTTCTGTTAGTCCAGCCTGTCAGAGTTTCCCTGTTGGGGTGTTCCAGTAGCCCACAGCTTTCCTCGAGCATGTGGTCTCTCAGAATAAACTTGCAAAGCACAGCCACAGTTCCGAATAGCACGTGATGAAGGGCTCTGATAGACAGAGTGCAGTGACTGAGAGCTCTCTTCCCAGCAACGAGGCAGCTGAAGTAATTCCGTGGGTGACATGCAAATGCCACATGCCTGGGGAGCCTGAGACACAGGATGGTGTGAATTCCCAGAGCTCACCAGAGAAATGAGTGTTCCGTGGGAGAGAAGGGGACGAGGCACCTGCAAGGTCTAAGTTGTGAGGTGGCTTGTAGGAAAGTAAAACGCCACCAATTTCTCCTCCAGACAGTTGGAAGGTGTCCAGGATGAGTCAGCAGTGTGGGTAGGAAGTCGTGTCTGCGCAGCTCCGTTGGTGGCGTGTTTTCAGGAACCAGAGTTCCCCCCCGGAAGGACAGCGTGTCCTTGGGGTGCTGGGAGCATCCTCTGAGGACTGCCTGCTGCAGCCCTGCCAGGCATGCTCTGCAGCAGCATGTCTGTGTGCAGAGCAGGGGGTCAGAGGTGGTCTGGGTACTTCTGGGATAATGGGAGTGAGAGCCCTGGGCTCTGATGGGCTCCCTCTGCCCTGCCTGGATTGCCTGGGCCAGGCTGGTGGCACCTGCTGGGAGAGCTTGGGCAGTGGTGGTGGCCCACAGCTGGGTTTGATCTGGTTTGGTTCTGCAATCCTGAGTCTCAGTCTGCAAGCCCCAATGTCCCCCCCAAACTCTGTGCTGTGGCTCAGCTCTCCTGCAGCAGGGAGTGCTGTGGGAGAATCTATTTTAACTCAGACTGTATTGATGTATTTCCCTACAGAAATAGCAAAGGAAAACAGACGTGCCGATATAATTGAATTGAACTGAATGCAGAATCTGTGGCGCAGGGTTCAGTGGAGTTCCTTAGGTTACTTTTAAGAAAACTTTTGCCCTGAGTAGCAGCTAAAGCTGCCTCTCGTTGCCAGTGAAGCTTTGCTCCCCAAGACCTCTGTGTACACAGAGCAGTTGCCACACTCCTCAGGATCCCCTTTAAGCAGAATCAGATATTGCATCAGTTCAACATGGAAGTAACCTTCCTGCCGGAGAAAAGATGCAATTTATATCAGAAAAAACCTGAGCAATCAGCTGGTAAAAGCCCTGATGCCTCAGAACTTGCTGAGGTTTTCAGTCCAGCACATTTTCCCTGGGTTCTCTGGGTCCATGGGCTTTTGTGGAAGGGTGGTTCCTGACTGCAAAATCCAGCTGGTTGCTTGCTGTGGTTTTGGGTTCAGAAACACTATGAGGGTTCATGAACCAAAAGTGCTGCCCTGCTGCCCCTCCCTGCAGCATGGAACCGTCATGGGTGGCCAGGGTGAGCCTGTTCTCTGAGTCATGCTGAGCTGTGCAGCACAGCAGAAATGTTCTCCTTCAGTTTACCATTACCAAAGAGTGGGGTTTTGTTTTTATCCCCTGATGTTTTCAAATGATGATTTGACTTTGTCATTCAGAAAAAAGCACCATTGGGATCCCCCAGAAGGTTTTTCAGGGCTGCGGTTGCTGGTCCTAGTGTCGTTTTGTTCCCAACAAAGAGCAATGTCAGTGTTTTCTTCCTCCAGGAACGGGCAGCAATGCCTGTTACATGGAAGAGATGAGGAACATAGAGATGGTGGATGGCGAGCAGGGGCGGATGTGCGTGAACACGGAGTGGGGAGCGTTCGGGGATAACGGATGCCTGGATGACATCAGGACAATATATGACAAAGCAGTTGATGACTATTCACTGAATGCTGGAAAGCAAAGGTACTTTGCTACAAGTGCTGTAAATGGTGTGCTGTGGATATAAGCCAGGCTGCCTGAAATGCTTTTAAGAGAGAATTAGATTTCTCCCAGTCTGAGAAGGGAGAGGTGAAAAATAGCAAGGCCTCCACCTTGCTGTCCTTTGGGATCTCCCCTTCCTACGCTTTTTCTGGTCCCTGCTTTTTTGTGACTTACTGCTGCTGTGAGGACTTGAAAAGTCTTGAAATGACACAGAATCCCTTTTTCTCACCCTGTGCTGTACTGAGGGGGTTGAGATGGCTCATCATTCTTTTGCTCTTGGTCTCAGGTTAATCTCTTTTAGCTGAGCTCTCTTTTGTGCCTGTAGAAATCCTGAGCCTAAACCAGCTGGTGTGGTTGGAGCTTGGAACTGCTTGCTGTAAAGCAGTCAGGAGCTTTCTGGCAGTTGCAGCCTCTTATTTCATGCCATTTTTCTGGATGAAATGTGTCATATTAGAGGACCTGCCTGCCTTGGTCCTGGAGTTTGGTCCCCTTCTGGGGTTCAGCTCCTGTTTGGACAAGTGCTTCTCTGTTCCCTTCAAGAAAGGGCTGGTGGGAGGTGTACCCAACACTGATAGAACTGGGCTGAAGCTGCTGCATTTTGGGACTAGACTTTGTCATCATTTCTCTGCAGCAATGCTTTGATGCCAGGAGCTTTTAAAAAGATTTTGTGATTAGAGTAAATCTGCCCAAAAACCTGAGGAATAGAGACAACTTGGCAGGTCCTGTGGGAAGCTGTTTAGAAGCTGAGGCTCAAACAGACCCAGAGAGGCAGATGCTGGGTGAGCCTGATACAGCAGCAGAGTTGGCATGGAGTAAGCAGCCAAAGGCAGTCATGGAGACTGCCAGGGGGGATAATTTATTCCAGAGATAGTTAGGCACTCAAGAGGGAGAACTCTTGCTGGGTACAAGCCTGAGAGAGTCCACAGTATTAAATGGACTGTGTGGCCTGCTTCCAGTGGGGTGGTGTGCTGGGCTCCGCTCAATCCAGGGCACAGACACTGCTGTAGAGCTCGGGGAGGTGAAATAAAGGAGGCATCAGTGAATGGCTCTGCTCAGGAAATGGAAGAGCGTTCAGTTTGTTGGTGAGGACACAACTCACGGACCTCAGAAAGCTCCATTCAAAGCAGGATGGTGCCAGAGGGGCAGGAGTGCAGAGCAGGGCTGCCCTGTACCAGTGCTGAGCATTGCTCTGGGACCACTCCTTGTTGTGTGCTGGGAGGAGGTGTACAGGTGGAAGATACTACCTCTCTAGCCTGGGGGCAAACTTGGGTCCTGTATGCAGAGTGGGGTGTGAGAGGGGTTCAAGACAACTTGGTTCCTCCCTCTGGTTTTGGGACTACTGGTTTCCTACTGGAAACCAGGTGCTGGAATTAAGTGAAGAGCACAAGCCAACCCTGGACCTCCAGCTCGCTGGTTTGTAGGTCAGTGGTCCTGTGAACATGCCAGAGGTACTTTTTCACATCCTTTATTTCACAGGGTTGGTTTTGCAGCGCAGGACTCCCTTGAAAACACTGCACTTGCAGTGACTGTACCTTGTGGTGTCCCTGTAATTCTGCTGCATGGAACCACTGAGCTTTTTGTTTGAAGGTCTCAGCCTTGCTTCAAGAGGGCTCTTGAATGTGGAAACAAGTTTTCCCTGGGGTCCACTCAGGGCTGTCCCTGTGGGATGCATGGATAATGTGCCATTCAACTGGGCACCGTTCTGCTCTCTGGTGACAGGTTTTCATTTCTTCCACCTGGGAGAAATACCAGCCATCATTAACATGCCTGGCCAGGGGAACATGGGAATGAGGAATAAAGGAAGTGTCTGTAGATGGGCTCATGAGGCTTCACACCAAGTCTTCATGCTTTTTCTTGCCTACTTTTTCTAGTAAATGGCCTCTCTGCGTGAATGGGGTTTCGTATCTTACGTCCCCAAAGTGCATGGGCAGGACACCTGGCTGGTGACAGACCTGTGGTACTGCTTTTGCAGATGTGAGCAGGTTCCCTCTGAGCTGCACTGCTGCCTTTCCTTGCAGGTATGAGAAGATGATCAGTGGGATGTACCTGGGGGAAATAGTCCGCAATATTTTGATCGACTTCACCAAACGGGGATTCCTGTTCCGAGGCCAGATTTCAGAGACACTGAAGACCAGGCATATCTTTGAAACCAAGTTCCTTTCTCAGATTGAGAGGTAAGAGCATGGGAGGCTGCTCAGTGTGCAATTCTGTGGTGGTGCTCAGCTGGTGATAGCCCTGGAGGGGGAGGACAGCTGGAGAGCATTGCTTGTCCCTCTAGAGATTATTTTGGTTTCAGTAAGAGCCTTTGTGTGTGGGCAGAAGGACTCTTTACAGCATCATCTGAATTTCTATCAGTGCTCACTGCTAAATTTTGGGAAAGGCTGTCAAGGATTCCCTCACTGTATTGTTTTATTTGCTTGTTTGGACATCAAGCCATTTTCCTGGGCCCCTTGTGTGTGTGTAGGTATAGTTGTGGGATGGAATGAACACTGGCTGAGTGAGCACTTTTTACTGGGTGTTTTTGTGTTTTTGTTTCTTGGGCTCTGTATTTTAAAGCGATCTCTAAGTCTTTATGGGGGAAAAAAACCCCCAAGTTCATAATGAAAAATATTTTTCCTGAAACACCCCATGGTAAGAAAAGAGAAGGGGAGGCAATGCAGAGCTGGACTTGGAACCTCTGTGGCTGCTTGCACCCCTCTCCTACACTGCAGCCATGGGGCTGGGGCAAATGAATTTGCATTCCCTGAGGTCTCTAGTGCTGTCAGGAAAGGCTGCTGCCTGGTGGGGCTCCTGCCATGGATGCAGCCATGGGTGCAGTGGGGTTTGTGGCACTGGCTTCTCTGAGGGGAACCTTTAGTTTACCACTGTGCTCTCCTTCTGCAGTGACAGGTTGGCCTTGCTGCAGGTGAGAACCATCCTGCAGCAGCTGGGGCTCAACAGCACCTGCGACGACAGTATCATTGTCAAGACCGTCTGCGGGGCGGTGTCAAGGCGAGCAGCTCAGCTGTGTGGCGCTGGAATGGCTGCCATTGTAGATAAAATTAGGGAGAACAGAGGGTTGGAGCGCCTGGAGATAACGGTCGGTGTGGATGGCACTCTGTACAAACTACATCCTCAGTGAGTATCTGCCTTCTCAGCAGTTGTTTGCCTGTAGCGCGTTGCGTGTACATCCCTTCTCTTCACACGCTGAACTGGGCTCTCCTGCTTGCTAGGATAAGAGCCAGGGAAGAAAAAGTCTGAATCAGGGGGTTCAGGGCTTTCTGAAGGGCAACGAGAGGGTCAAAAAGGACTTGTGAAAGATTCTTGGGGTGGTGACAAACTGAAGGGGACACAGCCTTTGCTGGATGAGTTGGAAGCCGTACAGCAGGGGAAGGATCTCTTGGCTGTGCACAGGCAATGCCAGAGCAGTGCTGGAATGCCTGGTGCCTCTGGGGAGGATGTTCTGCTCAGGGTGCAGTGGAGATGGGCTGCTGAGGAGCAAGGCAGGTGAGGGCAGGAGTCTAAAAGAGCAGGGGCAGGAGGAGAGGAGGACTAGTGCCCACCTCCAGTGTGCATGGAGGGAGATGGGTGGGAAGGAGATGACTTACGTGGCCTGTTCTCTTCCCTTTGCTGTAGTACTAGTGATCTGACTTAACCCCAAGCAGACAGAGAGGTAGGGATGCCTGGCCTGGGATGCCAGTGCTTCTTTCCTTTAACTCTTACTGCTGCCAGTCTTCAAATCCACCCTAGTTTCCAGCATTTCAGCTCTTTCCCCAGTGAAAATGGGTGCGGCGCAGAGGCCCGTGGCAGTGCTCCGCTCTGTGGGTGCTGCGGAGCCTCCCTCACCCACTGCCCACGTTTCCTTTCACAGCTTTTCGAGGATCATGCACCAAACAGTCAAAGACCTGGCACCCAACTGCGACGTGACCTTCCTGCTGTCGGAGGACGGCAGCGGGAAGGGGGCCGCGCTCATCACAGCCGTGGGATGCCGACTGCGCGAGGCCGAGCAGAACTGAACTACACAGCCCTTTCTTGTGAGCACTTTCTCATAAAGCAGCGACTGCATAGTCAGAACTGGTAAAAACCCAGAACTCACTGCTTTATCGGGGAAAAAAAAAATTACAACTAATGACATAAAAAAAAATAGGATACAAGATAGAATGTGTGCTGTTAATAATATCTCCTGTTTCTGGACCCCAATCTGCATGTTTCTTACCTTGCTGATACCTTCCCCATCTGTAGGTCATGGAAAAAATCAGTCTATAATTTCTGCAGTTGTCAAAAACTCGGTTGTTGTCTGAGACGAAATTGCCCCCAAGTGATGTGCATTGAGAGCTACCGTTGCATTGTACCGAGTGTGTCCTTTGCAGCATCCCTGTGAGTGCACTGCCAGCACGCTGACCACCAGACCTGGGTGTTGATGCTTTCAGTGAAGGGGAAGCAACAGTTCCCTCCTGCATATCTACCTGCTGTTGTTCCGTCTAAAGCGATTGTGAAAACATTATGGTGTGTCAGCACTGTGCACGCACGTAACTCTATAGTGGGACTTGACACCGCGACTTACTCGCTTTCCTTGATGCCTGTTCTGTCATGGTAAAAGTAAACGCCCTTGTCCCACAGATCTGGTTCCACTGGTATTTCCCATTGCTTCTGTGAGCAGTATTGTGTTACTGGGCGAAATCCGTCACGTTTTGGCAAGAAATCCCCAAAGAGTAAAATGAAGTGGTTGGTGACTGGGGTAATCTAAACCTCCAGACCTGCGAGATCGGCAGATTCATGGTCCCTACACGGCTGTGCTGTACTCTTCTGTCTAAGAGTTCTTATAAAAAGTATTTCCTGTCTCTTCTTGTCAGTCTGGATCAGGGCACCGCTGCTGGCCTTCCACGGAACCTGCAGCTCGCCTGCGTCGCTCAGATGCGGCACTTCCGTCTCTCGCCTTAAATGGGTATTTGCTTCCACACAGAGCTTTAATCTTTAATACTGTTCAGCAATCACTCAGAACACAAACACTCAGCTAGAGTTAGTGCTCAGAAAGGAATAGGAGGGTTTGATTTTGATCTTGCCTTTGAGGACCTGGGTGTGTAGACGACCCACCAGGTAGCCAAAATTGGACGCAGCTTATTCCGAGGATGAAAGCAACAGCAAAGATCATACACACTTGGTGTCCCCTGTCCTCTGTCGAGTCAGTGCCATTGTTATACGTGCATACCAGTTGCATTACTGAAATTGAGAAGCAGTTAGGAAGGTAAATGTCGAGTAACATTTGCAAGTCACACCACTTTCTGCAAAGAGGGAGACCACACAGTAGTCCTTAATTCCCACTCTTCTACCAAAAATGAATTTGAGATATCTGCATGGTTTTCCCTTCCACCTTTCCCTGCAGAAAGTAGATGGAAATTTGCGGGCTACTCCTCTTTGTCCTCATTCCACTCCGCTAAGATTTGGATTGCCCTACCTATCAATAACATTTCAATATGCATTATGGTGCACTGTGAGTGAATGTTGTAAAGTAACATGTGAGTCACAAACAGTCATTGCAGCTTTAAGTGTGTGTCTACCTGAAAAATTGCATGCCTAACTGGTTTTGCAAAGGTAGAGAGTCTTTTTACTTTGCACACTAGTAGCTCTGGTACTAGTGTTACGTGATACTTGTGAAAATATTAAACTTTTTTGATGTGCGTTAACTGGTGTTTAGTGGTTCTTTCTGGAAGAGGTGCTGTTGGCTGGTGGCTTAGTGCTTTGGGAAGAGCTATTGTGTAGGGAGAGCTGCAACCTAATCCCAGTGGTGCCTGTGTTTTGTGTGTGTGTTTTTATTCCCGGGCATTCGGGGTCAGATTCAAACAGGGTGGATTTCACCCAGGTCCCCATGCCTCATGTTTCCTAATGTAGTTCAGCAGAGGCACAGCGCTGACAACGCCCAAATCTTAGGGGGCACGTAGCTTGTCTGGGGGCACCTCATGCCCTGTCTTGTGCAGGGGGATCTGCAGTGCAGGAAAACAGCCCACTGCACCAAGGGCGGTGTGATTACATTAGGCTTTGCCAGATACACAGTGATGGATACATCGTGTCAGAGTCGGTGAGCTCCCTGTGTGCAAAGGGTTAACGTTTGCAGAATCCTGGTGTCAGGTGCTCATACACCACTGGTTGGCACAGCCTGTGCTGGAGTTGTAGATGAAAGCCCCTTTTGCATACACTAGAGCTGAGCTTCTCCAATAACCCATTTTATGTTACAGCTTGAATAGTCTCTGACACCCTTGATGTGCAGCTATGACCCCAAACAGGGGACAGAAGAAGGTGAGAAACTTTTTGGGCACAGGGGACATGTTGCATTTGAATTGCTTGAAGGTTTGCAAATCTTGTGCGGGCCCATCGTGGGCAGTGCTGTAGGGGTGGTGTGAGCCGTGCCTGGGGACCTGGGTTTGGAGCTCTTTGGTGTCTGAGAGCTAGGCTCAGTGCAGGGTAGAGGGGAATGAGAAGTGAAAGTTAAACTTGGTCTCAGGGTGACTGTGAATTCTGGAGATGCTGGCATAGGTCATTTTGTTTATTGGATCCAGCTCATAACAAATAGGGAGTGAGTTTGTGTTTCTAACAGCGCAACTTTTCCTACCGTGGACCATAGTTGATGTGCTTGATAAGACACAGCAGTTCTTTTCCAAAGGGAGACCTGGTGGGATTTTCATTTCCAGACTACTTCTTACCCCTAGGAAACTGTTCCAAGTGAATCACGCGCTATAACTGTCGAAGAAATGTCTCCAATGTTATCCAAGCAATGAATGAGATGTCTTTCTTAAAGCTTTTAGGCTTGGTGAATAAAATCACAGTCCTCTTAATTGTTAAGCTGTAATTACTGCAATATGAACACAAAAATCTTATATTTCCTGGGGAAAAGACCATTTGCATACCACTGTTGTAATGTCATCTGCTCCTTCCTCCTCTGGGGGTTCTCTCAGAAGCCTTTTGAATGAGTTTTAAAACAAGCAGACCTTGTTTTGTTTTGTTTTCTTAAGAAAATAGCAGAAGGCAAAATAAAGTGTTTCTGAACTTCTGAACCCCGTTCTGTGCTTTTTGTTTGTTCTTTTGCCTTAAAAATGAGATTCTTCAAATGTTTTTCTTTGCTGACTGCAGGCACTGCTTTGCTGCTTAGAGCACAAAAAACCATGCAGAGGAGGGATTTAGTGCTGCCCTGGAGGTCTTTACTGCTGCGTGGTATTTAATCCTGTCTATATTTATATGAAGAATTGCATGTGTTTAATGTGGAGCATGGTGTTCCCGTTACCTCACGTATCGCAGCAATAGTGTAGCCTGCCTTGGCATGCCTTTTTTTCCAGGGTAACAGGGTAAAGAGTGTCTTTGCTCCCTTAATGGTTGCTGTTTCTATGGGATGAAACCTCAGGATCTGCCGTGGGAGTCTGCCAGAGCATGGGGAATTCCTTTTGCAACCTGAAGAAATCACCCTCTGCATTCCTGCACCAAACAAGAGAAAGATGCCTCGAGCTGTCAGCAGATATTGGTACCTGTCAGGAGCTGCACAGGGGGTGCACTGGCAGCACACGTGTGACATCTGAAATAGGCTCTGGCTGGCTGTTCAGGTGTGATGAAAGGTGGAGGAAAAGGGGGGGGCATGCTTAAGATAGGTCTGTTTGGTCTGAAAAGCTCTGCATTGGGAAACTGCCTTGGAATCACATCAGCTGGGGGGGGGGGGAGGTACAGCTTATGTCTATCAAATAGTGAGCTCTCGTGGTGTCCTGCAGTTCCTCAGAGCAGCAGTCTTTGCCCACCTCTAGCCTGGTCCCAGAGATGTGTGCCTGGCAGAGCATCCCTCCCAGCTGCTTTTCACTTGGTGGCTGCCTGGAAATGCCTCTTCCTGCTCCCCTTCTGCCCCCAGCACACACCAGCAGCACAGCCTTGGGAGGAGCAGGCTGGCCAGGTAGGAGGGCTGGATAGATAATATCTGGACTAGAAATTACCTGCTGGAATGACATAAAATAGTGAACTTTTCAAGAAGGGCCTACAGCCCCAGGCTCTGTTGTCCCATTAGTGGGACCAGCTTGTTGGGCTTCTGCATAACATAATTGTTCTCTACTGGAGCCAGAGAGGTGAAGAAGTGGACAAGGAAGATATATCTACTGATTCCTGTATTGAAACAGGCCTGGGAAAATCATATCCCTGAGTACTCTTTCAGTTCAAACCACAAATCTTTTCTCTGGATTTACTGCAGAATTTAAGCTTGGCAGCACTTTGCAGTTTTGCTTTCACAGAGCAAAGGGGAATATTTCAAATAATAATCTTGTTGACATTATAGGAGCTTTTTAATCACTAAAAAGCTCTGTGATACTCTTTACAAACCTGTGGGAGAGGTGAAGGTGATTACGAGGTGCTACCTATCACACTAGTATTAAATGCTGTATTACTTTTATGTAATGTTTATATTTCAGCTCCTCCTGTTTTGCATGCCTGCACATAATGCCTCAGGCTTGGAAGATGACAGTTTCAGCCTTTATTTTCATATCTGAGAAGAGAAGAGCAGTGACAATAAATATGGGGTAAGTCTGGAAAGAGATGATGAAGGGACTATCTGGGAAAAGACAGGGATGGGTCAGGCTGTGTTAGGACTAAAAGGAGGGAAAGGATTCAGATTGGATCCATGAGCACTGACCTAACCAGTGGGCAGCCTACACCTGGCTGCTGACTTCAGAGAGTCTCGCTCTCCAAATTAGGCTCCACAATTAACTATGTGAAGGAGGAATCACTTGTTAATAGGAGTTTAATAGTTTAATAGGAAAATTACATCATACTTTGGTACAGGGTTCTAGAAATCCATGCAATGACGATGTCTTAAGGAACTGTTTCTCTCTTTTAACTCATGAGAGAGAGCGCTGGGGAAATTGCAGGCATGAAAATCCCAGAATTCAGAAGATTTTCAGGGCAGGCCTGGCTTTTCAGTCTCGAGGTGTTAGTATTTCCCTTTGTTACAAACAACCTTTGATCCACAGTCTTACCCGCCTTGGGGCTCCTGAGCCATGGCACTTAGCTGCCCACACAGCCCCTGGGGTCCATCCAAACTAGGCCAGATGAGCCCCAGCCTTGCTGCTCCAGCACCTCTTTTCCAGATTTATGTGTCTTGGTGAAAGAGAAAGCAGGAGATTATGTGGAAGAGAATAATTGCTATTCCACTGATGGGTACTGCCTCAGGTCTGCTGCTCTTCTGACCTCATGGGCGTGATCTCTGTTCTGTATTGCAGTTTTTGGTGTAAGGGAGAGCTAAACTTACGTCCATAGCTGGGTGATATTTGGACCTACATGGACAGAAGTATGACCAAGCAGGCTGCTTTTAATACTGATGGCATCTAAAGAAGTCCTGTAGGAAACAGTTGCTCCAGAAAAAGAAGAGCTTCCTTGGGCTTCTGCAAATCTGCTGCCCTGACATGGTGTGTGAGGATAGAGGAGGAGGAAATCAGAGCGTTAGTGGGGTGAGGGTAAATGATGTCTTCTCTTTCTCATTCAGCTGAGTTTCTGTGTTGAAGCTTCTTGACTTCCTGTGGGTTGTCTGGTAAAGAGATGGGGATGTAAGTTTAAGTTTGTCTTTGTCTGTTGCTTTTATGCACGGACACCACCGGAAGGCCAACTTGAAACCGGAACGAAACCTGTAAATGTGAGAAAAGAAATTCAGTGGTGAAATGAACTTTTTAACTGCACAGAGAATGAACAAACTCGTGACTTGGTACTACCTGTGGATGACCATGGAAATAAAAAATTTCTATTGCAATCAAAGCAGTGAGGTGAAGAGCCAAATGTATAAAACCACAGAGGGAGGTGCAATAGGAGTTTATGATCAGATTTCCATATATTTTAAGTAAATATATAAGATCAGTGAAATGGCAAGCTGTCTGATGTGTTCAGTAGATGATGCTGCTGATGCTGGTAACAGCATTTGAGAGACACAGGGCACCTGAGGAAAATATCTGTGCTTACCCACAGGAAGCTTTTTTAGAAAAACAGGAGTAATTAAATGAGGAAGCTGTCTGCATTCTGAAAGAGGAGGGAGAGGATGTGTTTCGGTGTTCCATGTTAAATGCAGATTGGCTAGATGGGCTGCGAAACTGTCTCCTTTTGCAAGCTTACAGGCAGGGTGCTGTTTGAAACGAGCCTCTCAGCATCCCTCTGGAGTTGAGCATTTGGTTACCCTGGAACTCACTGCATGCAGCCAGGCTGAAGAGAGAGGAGGGCTATGGATGCAGGATTTGGCACAGAGACGCAGCCGGAGCAGCTCCCATGCTCCACGTCCCGACACAGAAGCACAGAGCAAGAGGGACATCTCTTGGCACGGTGGGGTTGTGCTCTCCCAGCTGCTCCCTCGTGGGGACTCCCTCGTGCGTGCCCGGGTGGGACCTGCCTCAGGACACTCCTGCTTCCCCGGGACCGGGGGTGGGGGGGACTCAGTGCTATGCTGGGGGGGGTGGCCTGGGAGGAGCAGGTGGCTGAGCCAGCCCAGCATTAGCTCAGCAGATGCGCTGCAGGGATTACGGACTCCTCCCTTGGAAGTAGGATAGTCTGCATGTGGAACTCGGTGCAAATGTGGCTGTGCTGATTTTACATGCGCTTGCCTGCATTTTATTCCGAGGCAGAAAATCTTAAGGGCTGAATTAAAATCTCACTCAGAGCGTGCCCCATCTCTCATTATCAGCAAAGTATAAATTAAGTTGTCCACTCAGCCTACGGACTGCAGTTGAAAATCACAGCTGTTCTCACCTCCAGAGCTTTATGCTTTTTCAGGCTGAGATTTTCATTTTCTCTGTTCACGCACAAGCACACTACTCACCTCTGGTTAAGGCAGCAGTATATGATGGGGTTGTACATGGTAGAGCTCATGGCAAGGAGGAAGACTGCAAGATACACCTGCTGAATGTACTTTTGCTGGTAGATGTCTTCCTTGAAGCTCCCCAGGATGAAGTATATGTGATAGGGCAGCCAGCAGACAGCAAAAATGATCACCACTACCACCATGGTCTTCACAAACTAGGACAACAAAACCAGGGGGTTATTCCAATTGGTTGTCACTCTGGGTCATTGTCTGGGCTTTCTGGGGCAATGGGAAGTGCTGCTTTTGTTTTGGGTCTGGTTTGCCCTCACGAAGTGCAATGTATGGAATGTAGATCTGGGCTGCTATGGCAAAGAAACCAGCCCTGGTGTTGGAAACTGGGAACAGGGAGGGAGTTAGAGCAAATGTTTCCTGGTGCACCGAGTGGATTCCCTGCAGAGGAATTATTTGCAGAGTACATGTGGGGAAATGAGAACACTGCTGTTATGCTGAAACCTCTTCACCCTGTCAGGAGTTTTACCCTGGGTTATCCTGCAACATGTGGACTCACTGGGCACCAGGCTTTACTCTCTAAGGACTGCTGTGAGCCTTTGTTCCTTGAAGGCTGGCTGGTGCACGTAATCACCATTTTTTTTCAAACTTGCTGGGGGATGCTCTTTACCCCCGACTCGAAATATTTGGTTAACTTTTCATGCCAAATCCCACAAGATTTTGGTACCACCCGCAAGCTCCATTTTGGAATTGGAGCCAGCAGGGCTGGTGTGCTGAGGGGAATTACTTTTAAGTTTCACTTCTGACCTTTTTTTTGGCATTAACTTGGTGTTCGTAGCGGACTCTGTGGAGGTGGTTGCCTGGAACTGCACTGCTCCACAGAGTGATTCCTATAATGCTGTATGCAACAAACATCACCATTAAAGGCAGCAAATAAATCAACACGATGACGGCAATGTGGTACCTGAAAGAGAAGAACAAGCGGGGTTTCACAGTTGGTATGGCTCTCGGAGGGCTCTTTCAGAAATTGTCTTTTGGACATATATGGCTGGCTCCCATCAACTTCAACCACAAAGCAGAAATTTTGACTACAAATGTTGTTACAGAGACTTCTGTAAACAGCAAAACCTCATCTCTCCTGTGGTGTGATGAGGAGTCCTTGGGCTGGATTCATTGCTCTTTCAAGACAGAGTCACATAACTTATCTTTTGTCAGAGGGTGACAGTCCGTGGTCACCTGCTCTGATCTTTGCTATCCCACTGCAGTCAGGAGGGAGAGATGGCTGAGACTCATGGCTGTAAAACTACCAGCCTTTAAATCACAGGAATGGAAGAGTCCAAAAATTATACAGTAACTTGAGGAATGCAGTAGTGGCAACGGTGGAAAAAACCTGGATCAGGGACAGCAAAAGGCTGCTGACAGTGTGCACAAAGATGCAGAGAGTGAAGAAGGAGTATTGCCTGTCTTTATGTCTCTGTTTCTATTTGTGTGTGCACAGTTAGGTATCACCAGCAGGTTAATGGTTACTGCCCCAGCTGAAAGCACTGACATCTATTTTACCTCAGCCCTTCCCAGCTTTCCATGTTACCCCACAAACTTCTGCTGGTTCCCTCGTGCTGGGGGTTGATTACTTTAAGCAAGCACCATTTATGGGAAGGGAACAACCTGCTCACTCAGTTACAGCAGCTGTCAAATTAACATAAACAATGTGAAAACTAGGATTAGGCAGGAGGGCTCTGGCACATGCTGCTGGCAGTGACCCCAAAAGGCTGGGTGGGTGCAAATGGTCTTTCTCAGTACGACAAGGCTCTGGGGTTACTCCCACATCAGCTGCTTTGAGAGTGCTGGCAAAATGGGTGTTGGGGCCCTCGGTGGTGTTTGCTCCTTGGGGGTGGCTGCAAATAGCAGAGCACTGGCTGCATATAGAAAAATATTGTATTTGTGAAATGTGGCAAGTTTGTCCCTGCCTGTCTTCCACCTTTTCCAGTTGTCCTCAGAGCAGTGCTGCTTTTGAATGTCTAATGATGTGTGTGGAGTGCAGCAAAGCCCTTTTAGGGTTCCCATCCAGGGAGGAGGAGAGAATGTATGCTTAGCTTACATCCTCTTTATAAGCTTGAGCACATGCACAAAGCAACTTTTAGTCTTGTAGCTTTACTGCTTCACTGCAAAGTTATGCTGTCACCAGAAAAAAAAATATCCTGTGATTAAGATTCTTTATTCTGGTTAAACTTCTATGGATTCATTCCCTTCGTATCCAATATTTCTCAGGCACTGGCAGTCACAGTGCATTGTTTGGTTTGGTTTTTGTTGGGTTTTGTTTTGTTTTGTTTTGTTTTTACTTGTTTCTAATCGTGATTATACATATTTTTCCTGCGGAAAAGGGTTTCCCTTTGTTCTGAAATCTAGAAATCCTAAAGGCTGGTTTTACTCAACTGCACAGGATTCAGAGGACCCAGAGTCAGCAAAGGAACCCAGTTCTCCATTCTTTCGGGTTTTCTTCGAGTTTCTTAGTATTTCTGTCCCTCATTATTTGGACTAGCACATGAATAGCTGCACATGGCTTTTTCTCCATGGTCTGTGTTGCAGGCCCCTGTCCCAGCAAATCCATGACTCAGTATGATTTCTGGGGAGCAGTGCTTCCACCTTCCTTTCTAGGAGAGATGCTGACACCTGCAGATCTGAGGCTGTTCAGGGAGAGTGGGTTACTGAATGATACGTTGTGGTCAAGAGCTGCTGCTCTTCAGCTGGAGAGCCTAGAAAGGACCTGCCCCCACTATTTGGCATGTTCAGGACCACAGACTTTCCAGCCCACAGAGATTTTGATGGCATGCTGGGAAACTTGTTTCAATCTTTCCCAAACCACAGATGAGGGAGAAATAAACCTCTCACTGTTCATCTGAATGAAATAGTCATCAGTGACTCATCTATAAGTGATTATCTACTCTCCCACCTTCTCAATTGGCTGGAGCCTGGCACACTGTGCTCCACACCATGTGCCGAGGGGTACCAACCAGGAGGAGCATCACCCAACATGATGTGAGCCTGATTTTAGTCTTTGCTCTTCTGTGACCCTGGAGACTGGGGACAACTGGCCATCAGTGACTGAATACGCTGCAGCTTGGCCAAAATTATGTGGAGCTCCTGGAACTTGGCACATACTAGTGTGAAAACCTGCTAGTTTGGTAATAACTAACCTTAGGAGGCATCCAGCTGCCTGCCAGAGATTAAGGCTGAGCAAGGAAAAATGTGCATGGAGCTGGGCGAAAGCATTCAGAGTGCAGAGTGAACTCAGGGAGTTTAGCACTTGGTTTTGGTTTGAAAAATTGTTTCCACTTTATTAATCAATTTGTTCCCTTTCCGCAGTTCTTCCATTACTACTTTGCATAAATATGTTTTGTTTGATAAATTTCTCAAACTGCTCTGTGTATCACATGCTTTGAATAATGAGTAATCACAGCAGATCCCCTACATGTGGGGTATGGCTTGTTTCATCTGTTTGATCAATCTTGTTCTAAAGCAGAAAGAAATCTCTGTGACGCTTAGGAACTGGGAGTGCAGATGTGTGCTCAGATAAATCAGGCTAAAAAACCTCAGGATGTTTGAGACATGCTCCTCTCAGGATTTACTTTCCTTTTCCCCCCGCAAAGAGCAGCATAATTTTTAACTAATTGCATGGCTTCTCAGCATTAAAGATACTCAGTTTCCTCCTGCCCCAGGGAGGAAGAAAATCCGAAATTTTTGCAACCAGCATTTATTGCTTGTTTAGAGACTTTTTGCACTGGCTTCTCTTAAATCCACCAAGCCCTGTATTTAGAGTTTCTAGACCTTATGACCCGTTTTCAAAGCAGGGCAGGATGGCACATGGCCCTTATTTATCCTGAACCATCAGCACCTGGGAGCTTTTCCCACAGCTGGCTGTAACTGAGCCCAGATTGGCTGCCCAGCCCTCTATTCCCCTGCCCTCCCTCCCAGCACTCCCCATAACCAACGGTTTGAGATGGATTTAATTTCCTTCATTATCTTCTGCCTGAATTGGGGGCTTTATCGTTTCTCTTACGTGAGCTGGTGCTTGGATCCAACGTCGTCAGGCCAGACCACGATGCATTTCATGGTTCCGTTGTCCGTCAGGATCTCGGCGTAGAAGCACTGCGGGAAGGCCAACCCAAATGCCACCAGCCAGATTATCCCAATGATGACCCTGGTGCTCCCAGCAGAAAGCCTGGGCTTGAAGGGGTGAATTATGGCCACATACCTGCAAGAAATGTAGGTAAGGCTTTTACAGTTACATTGGTAATCTATGCAGCACATAGGGCGGGTGTAAAAACTCAGCAGGACTGGGTAGTGGGCTTTATTAATACAAACATTTTGGTAGGCTGCAGGCCACAAATCATGGAACTGGATCCTTTCTGACAAGAATGATTGCAGGTCTTAGGGCAGGATATATTAAACCCATGTGGGTGGATGCTTCTGGTCTGGGGAGGAAGCAGTCATCTTATGTCTTCTGCATATGGTCTTTGCATATGGTCTTTGCAAGTATTTCCCTTATGGAATCCCAGAATGGTTTGGGTTGGAAGGGACCTTAGTGATTACCTCATTCCAACTCCCTGCCATGATCAGGGACACCTGAGTGGGCTCCAAGCCCTGTCCAACCTGGCCTTGAACACTTCCAGGGATGGGGCAGCCAGACCTTCTCTGGGCAATCTGTACCAGGGCCTCACTGCCCTAACAGGGGCAGAATTTCTTCCTAATATCCAATCTAACCCTGCCCCCTGTCAGTGTGAAGCCATTCCCACTTGTCCTGTCATGCAAGGCCCTTGTAAAAAGTGTTCTCTCTTTCTTTTTTCCCTTAAATTAATTTTTCAAATTCTTTATCAAAAAAAGCACAGCCAAATGTGCTGTTTCCTCCCAAGTATGCCGATCTCTGATGCCTCATATTATCACAAGAGCAGACTGGGGTCCTGAGTATCCTTTACCCTGAATTTTTCCCCACTGATTTTTAGCTGTGGAAAACTTGTGTTATCCACCTCTGCCCGAGCACTTGTGCTTGCAGTGGAAGGGAAGTGCTGACCCCTCCTTCCCACACCTGCTCAGAGCCCTCATGGCACTTCTGACTCTTGGATTACTCACCAGCCCGGGGCACTCTCTGGTTTTAAGTTCCCTGTGTGGAAACACACGGTGTTGTAACGAGTACATAATCAATTATGCATTTCTTGTCATGCTTCCCCTGTTCTTTGTCATGGTTGTTACAAAGGCAAAACAGAGTGGCAAATGCCTGTTGCCTGAGTTTTCATAGCAAAACTCATAGCAAACTGTGCTGTCCCTTGGCCAGGCTGGTGGGAGGGAGCTCTGCAGGACAGAGCTGCACGGGAGCAGAGCCTTATTTAGCTATAAAATTTTCATGTCACCTCGCTTTTCATTAGCTTGTTGTAAGCAGTGTTATACAGTGCTCGAGTCTGGTCAGGGAGGAATCCAGTAGTGAATATTCTCCAGGCTGTTTCCCCACAGAAGTGCCTGAAATGACGATCTGTGGCTCTCAGTGAACGGCAAGTCCTGGGAATAGATGATGCCAGTCCCTGTGCTGTCACAGCCTGCGTCAGAGCATTACAGGGCTGCAGGGTGGAGGCTTTCCACTCAGCCAGGGGTGCACCCCTGATGTGAGCTGCGATTTTAGGTGAGCTGAAGTTGGGAGATTTACCAAACCTGCTGAGATCTCCTGACTGCTCTTGCTGTGTGGCAGCACTGCCTTTGCCCCCCTGCCGTTCATGCTCCCTGTGCTCGCTCTCTGTGCCCTGCTCCATGTGACATCCCAGGATGCTGGGACCACAGTCCAAGTGGCACCCTTTCTGTGGTCCTCATCCCATAAAGACAAAACACCATTTTGGGCACGCTTGTGCACTTTCCAAACAGATCCTAGGAGCCTTTGCTACCTGGAAAACTGATAGACTACATTTGTGCCCAGAGCACTGCAGTGGAAAGAGCACTTGAGACATAGAGCAGCTTGGAACAGGGAAACAGCCATCCTAAACCCAGTGGTGAGCAGTATCACCAGGGACTTTTCCACAGAGACCAAGATGACCTAGAGCTGTCACTTCTTAGCCTCCTTCCTTACAATAAACTGCTTCAAGAGACATTGTTTTATCCAAGTTAAACACCGGAGCCTGAGCGGGCAAGTTCTCATAACAATAAATGGAAGTGGCGAGTTTCCAGGAGACCGTGTCAGGGTCTATTTTAAGGCTAAGCAAAGAATAGCTAAATATGGTTTGCAGTGAGGTGCCAGGTTTTCTTTCTAGTCCGTGCCACGTGATTAAAGAGATTTTGGCTGTATAGGTGCTTTCACCGAAAATCCCTAAGGAACAAGAGCAGGGAGGCGTGAGGACAGGTTGAAATGGCTTTTTAAAAATAACATTCTTTGACAGACCGCATGTATGAAAAAACAGCAGTTGCCAACAACCCTTGATTTAAAGCCAGGAGCAGCAAAAGTGTATTTGAGTTTAAAAGTGAGTTGCCTTTGATTCCAAACAGGGATTTGCTTTCATCTGGACAGCTGCAGACTGACAAACACGTCACTCATCCCTATCCCTGAGCTTTTGAGCGCTCCTTCCAGCGGCCGCAGCGGCCACTGTCCTGTCCTGTGCCGTGTCCCCAGCTCCGGCGCGGGTTTCAGCAGGAATTACACAAGGGGGAAAGCCCTCATTCCTCTCCTAATTTGTTTATCTGGTGCGATTTGTGTATTGATTTTTTAACCCGAGGCTGCGTGTGCCGGTGTGAACGAGTTGCAAGGAGGGAGTGAGTTAGGGAAGGGACCCCGACCCCGACAGCTTTTTGGGTGGCTCCACAGTGACACTGACTCCCCTCCCGAGGGAGCTGGAAGGGTCCTGCTTGATAAGGAACAGAGGAAACCTGAAGGAAACTGCAAAGTCAACAGCAGGGTTTGATAAAGGACTGCCAGTGTTTCTGGGTGCTCGGTTTGGCTGTCCCAGGAAAGACCTTCACTGTGGGGTTGTGGCAGGGACACAGGATGGAAAAGACAGGTATTCCTGGTGCCAGGCAGAGAGTGGAAGTAATGGAGGGAAAACAGGAAGAATGGAAGGAAGGAGGGTAGAAAGCCTAGAAGGGAGCTTAACATCCTCTACTTCTTGTACACACCATCGTCAGTAAGGGAGGAAATTCCCGCAAACTTTTGGCCACTTAAAAAGAAAAACAACTCCACGTTATTTAACAATGAGCTGTAAACACAGTCAGACTCCACAAATTTAAGCTCAAGTAAAAGTGACTTGGCAGATGGAAGAGAATATTATGAAAGTACCAAATTACCCCAGAAGTCAAACAAAATCACTGTTATTACCTCCCTCCCTCTTGGAATAAGTCATTCCAGTGAACTGTGGGAGCAGACTCTGCCATTTCTGATCTAATTCCCATTATTTCTGGTGTTTTGCTGGACTCATAGCAGGATTGAGGATGCTAATACTTTCAGCATCCCATGGAAATCCACATTTCTCTGGAAATATCCTTCTGATGGTTTAAAAAAACAAACAACAATAAAAAAAAACAAACAGAACAAACAAACAAAAACTCAAACCACCAAAAAAAAAAACAAAAACACAGAAGAGTTTGCAGGGTGACTGGGAAACAATTTATGGTCAATAATGTGGGAACAACAAAATACCAGCCACTTTGACTCGTTACACATTTGGGAGTGATTCAGGCCAGGGATAAAGCAGAAGATCACATCATAATTAGCATCAAACCCCATAGTTTGGCATTTCTCCCGCATTGCTGATAAGGCCCCTGACACGGTACGTGGGGGCAAATTGCACAAAGTATTGCAGTGATTTTTTAATGACTTACAGGGGATTTTTTTGACCTTATCTTCTCCATTCTCCTCTTACCTCTCTGCAGCCACGGCTGTCATGGAGTAAATGCTCACAAACATTGCAGTGATGGGGAACCAGTTCTGAAACCTGCAGAATCCCTCACCAAAATACCAGACATTGTGACTGGCATAAATAAAATTGAAGATGGTGTTGAAAGCAGACATCAGCAGATCTGAAAGAGCCAGATTCACGATGAAGTAGTTGGTAGCAGTCCTCATTCTCCTGTGTGCAAGGATAATCCAGATGATGGCGGCGTTGCCAAGGATGGATGTGATAACGATGAAGGAATAGGTGATAGCCCACAAAGCGATCCTCCACCCTGGCTGGGTGAACTGGGTCACCCATGTCCAGTTGCCGCTGTCCTCGAGGGAGTCAGCCTGTGAAACGTTGCTAGTATTAAAAACAGACAACATGCCTGTGGTTTTCTACTTCATCTAAGTGTAAAAGAAAATCTTCTGGCATCTGCTCATTTTCTTACAGTAGATGCTGGTGGTATGAATTTCCATGCTGTTAAAAAGACATCGGGCTGAGGTGTCTCGTCCTCTCATGCTGTTTTCCAAGTGATGCGATGCAGTTCCAGGAGGAGATGAGCGATGCCGAGGGCGTCCTCCTTCTTCCCTGGCATTTTAACCTCCACTTGAAGAACAAAACCTAACAAACAACCTTCTCCCTTAAGTTTCCTTTTCCTCTAAAAAGGAAGAAAAAAAGATGGAGGGAAGGAAAGTGTTTTCCAGGTCAGTGACAAGCGTTGTCTTCCTTTAGATTACTTTTAGGGTCAAGAAAATATAAATAGAAGTATCAAGCCATAAAACACTTCAATTCAAGTGGAAGTCCATTTCCAGGGCAGGGATTTTCCGAAGAACCGGGTATCTGAATCCTGTGCAGCAGGACTGAGGACATTTGCTTCTTTTTCCCTGTGTAACTGCTGAACGCGAGGCAGGAGTCGCACTGGGATAAAATCTCTACAGGTTTTAAGGGGACTTTGAAAGGAGGTGGAGTCTCTTCTGAGGAAAAACTAAACAACCAATTTGACATCAAATGAAATGTGGCAAAGTGGTACTTGAAGCTTCCTTCCCCCCTCTGTTTTTAATAACCTCTGAAACGGTCATGCTGCTGTATCAGGATTTTACAGGCATAAGTGCAAGGGTAAACTTTGCCAGGTTTACTAGTCCTGCAATCCTTGACTTTCCAGGACCATCCCTGGTTTTGCCACAAGCTCTCACAGCAAGAAAGAAACAACATTTAATGCAATTTAGCAAGGTCTTTCTTTTTGGATGGCTGCATCCCCTTTCCCAGGGTGTGCTCTAGAAATGTAGTGCCCTCACAACAGCAGAAGTTTCGGGTCCTCACAGGGAAGAGGAACCCCTGACTCTGCTCAGAACACATGCTCTTGCTCTCTGCCAGCTCTTAAGTTCAGAGCAGAAACATAAGCAACACACTGAGGTTGAGATTTTCAAGAGTACTTGGCACTGGCTCATGCCTGCTCTCCTGGAAGATGAAAGTGCTTCAGGTATGAAAACCTTTTTTCAGGATTCAGAAAGTACACAGAGTGCTGGGAAGGCAGTAGTTTTCCAGCTCCTGGAGCTGCAGCTTGTGCCAGGCTCCCCTGTAACAGGACAGTATTTATCTGTTCAGGATCCTCTCAACCAGCTCAGCCTGGACTCTTTCCTTCCTTCATTAATTTCTGGAGGCCACCTTGAGATAACCCATCACCTAACCCCTGCAACTCTTTAAAGCAGATATGGTATTGCCCAAGTGTTGCTTTGTAAGAAATCAGTACCTGTAGTACTACATATAATATCTCCTTCTCTTCCCAATAGACTTCCCTGCAGGCAATCCCAGTCACTTCCCTGCAGGCAATTCCACTCACTTCCCTACCCAGAAACTGCAAAACCACACTTGTCCCTATCTTCCAGCATGCATTGCAAAGCTGTTCCAGGCTCTTCTTCAAAGTCTTCCGCTGGCGCCTCATTAAGCAGCTTATGGACCTTTCACTTTCTGTACACAGTCCAGGAGGGCTGTTCCTGATTTGCAACATGAATTCAGCAGCTAATAGTGTTCTTCAGATTTTTTTTTTTTCCTTCATCTCTCAAATCTCTGCAAATTCAAAGGAGAACCTGAGCAAAACCCTCCAAATGTTTAGCTGGGAGTGCAGCTTAAATGCTTTATCAGTCATGGAAAGCAAAACATAAGCAAGCACTTGGAAAAAGGGCTGTACTTATTGACCTTCCAATGGTGAAACCATAACCTCTCTCGGCTGACTTTGAAGACGGTCAGGGTGCCCAGGTTTCCTAGGAACCTTCCTCTGAATCATCTGCCCTGGTTCCTGATCTGTTACTCGGGTGATAATCTGAAAGCAGTCACCCTTTGGTCAATATTTCATTGTACAAGTCAGGAGGGATTTGCTTTCCTTTATCCACACCCACACCTTTTATTCCTTTGCTGGTTGTGTATTGACAAGGTTATTGTCCTGGAGCCCTGCCAGTGACTTAGTGTGTGCTATCAACCTTTTGACTTGAAAGCTGGAGTGATTTTTGATAACAGTGAGTTCCAAATTCCTCAGGAAAGTCACATGTGTCTGGGGCTGTGGGTAAAACCTGTCTCTCCAATGATTTTGGAGTTGTACCAGAGAAGGGAACTATCTAGGAGAAGGGTTTTTGGGTTTGGCTGTTTTCATTGTTGTTTTTATTATGGGCAGGATTGTTCAAGGCCAAATGTTCCTGTGCTGAGTCACTGATCCCAGGTCTGAGCAAAAGCTGAGAGATGCAAACAAAAGATGCGGGACTGCAAGGTCAGGAAGAGTGATTGAGGGATGTTTTGTGTCTTGCAAATATAATACAAGGTAATACAGGCAGTAGAGGGTTTAACTGTATTGCAAGTTGGACTCTGCTTTGGGAGGAAGAACCTTTGCCCAGGGAACAGGTCTGAGAGCAGGACCATGAGCATCCACCTTGGGTGGGGGAAAGTGCAGCTGGCCTGCAGCTTTATCAGCCAGGCGTGGGCTGAAAGGAAGCAGAAAAATTCCTCTTGGTAGCTCTGAAAAGCTTTGGGTCTTTCTGACACACTTTGAGGCAGGGCTAACTGTGGGTTCACTTCCTCTTCTGCAACGCTCCTAATTCCCTGGGTCAAATGTTCTGCAGTCCATGGCTTTTGATGACTGTCCTTAGGACAACCCCAGTAGCCCTGGAGATGAGTGAGGAAATGTGGACGTTACTGATCTTTAACATGAAGAAAACCACGACCAGCTGAGCTATTGGATGGTCCTGGGAGCAGATGCTGTAATGCAGGATCTGCCTCAATGCTGGCAGAGATGCTATTGGAAAACTGCAGTTCTGTGCTGCCTTGGGCTGAGGGGGAGAGAATGCAACCAAGAAGGACCCTCATCACCACAGGGAGTTCATAATATCTTACTTTTAACCACTGTTTGCTGCTGAACTGTACTGTGTCCCAAAATCTTGTCATTTCAATGTACAGGCAAAGTCTGGGATTCAGGCAAAGAAAGGGATTAGTCAATTATTTTCATACAGTTTCATAACAGGAACCTGTTTTGATGCATTGGCTCCGTTCAGAGTGAAAACAACAGGAAAACGGACACTCCTTTTAATCAGCTTCCCCATCCAGCTGGACGTGCCCTGAAATTTTATTTGCAGAAATCAGCACAAATGACAAGGCAAGGCACTAAGAAAGTCACACCAAAACTATTAATTTAATTAAATACTCAAAAAAGGAAGATGTCTAAGTGACAGGAACATGTTTGGATGGAGATGACACCCATGAAACATGAAGAACTTGTGGCAGACTCTAATTCCCAGCACTTACACGGTATGTGATGTTATTTCCATGTGTCAGGGATATTTGTAAATCTGTCTGAAAATTGAAGTTGTGACATTTTAGAGGATGAATGCTCTGGGGCATTGTATTATTATCAGAAACAGAGGTGAAGAGCTACCAGATGGATCCTGGGCTGGATTATTTGTTTCCCAGAAGCAGAATGTAGCACTGCATGGAAACGCCATGGTGTTTTTTTATAACAGAATTTCCCAGGAATATTTTTTTTAGCCTTTATAAACAAGGTTCTGCTATACTGTATGACCTGACAAAATGATGTATCACTGACTGCTTACAAAGTTTTACGTACACAGCTCGGAGGTTTTCCAGTCTCCTTCCTAGGTAACTTAAGGACAAATGCTGCCTCACTTCATCTCCTCTGACACCAGACGCTGATTTTCAACGCCATCTGTCTCTACTCCGGGCCAGGATGCAACAACCAACTCTGTAACAGTTGTCTGCCACTTTGAATGGGACTTTTTTCCCCGGGGGAAAAATAGCCCTTTGTGGGACAGGAGTGCAGCGCTGCGGGCTTGAAAGGGCTTATTTCATCTCGGAGGCATGAATGGCGTTTGCAGTTCATGATGGCTGTGTCAGTCCCAGCGCTGTCCCACTGTCACAGCAGCGGGACGTGGATAAACCTCGGTGCAGGCAGAAAACGTGGCCAGTGCAATACGCCCATTAACTGTTGTTATTTGCAGGACGTGCTGGACAATCGCGTGGGTCTTACAACGAAAGGTAAATGCCCCTGTATTGCTCCACCGTGCCGGTGTAGCGCCTAGGGATCCTGCTTTGCCGCGTTTACGGATGCTCGACCCAAAATCGCAGCGCCCACTGGCAGCAGGGGCTTCCCACCGAAGTGTTTTTGCCCGGGCAGTTTCAGTGGCCACCGCGGACTCTCTGGGGGTGCGCGCGTGGCTCTGGCAGCGCTGGAGCAGCCGGATCTGCCTTTCCTGCCGTCTCCAGCTGCGGGGTTAACCCCGACCGAGCGGCCGCAGGCGTGTTTGCCTGGGTAACTGGGAAGGAAAAAACAGCGGAAAAAAGAAGAAAGCCGCAGCCGGAGGTCCCCGCTCCCTCCCCGGCGCTGCCCGTGTGTCCCCGCCGATCCCGCTCCGGAAGCGGCGGCGCCCCCGGGCCCGCCCCGCTCCAGCCGGGAAGGGGCGGGAGCGGCGGGAGCGGCGGCAGGTGCCGCGGAGCGGGAGGGAGGAGGATGGCGGCGGGGGACCCGGAGCAGGCGCGGTACTGCGGGCGGCTCTCCTACCTCTGCCTCAAGCTCACCCTCATCACCTACTCCACCTTCTTCTGGGTGAGCGGCGGGCGGGGCTGTGCGGGGGGCTCGACTCGGAGGGGTCGGAGCGGGGAGTCCCGGACCGCGGTCCCGCGTCCCCCCGGGGAGCGGGGTCCCCCTGCGCAAGGCCCCGGGCTTTGGCAGTCGGTGGATGTTTCCGCGGCTGAGGTGGCGGGTGTCACACCCGTGGCAGCGCCCCGACCTTCCCTAGGGACTGACAAACTGGTTTTGGCGGATGGGGAGCTGCAGGAGTTGGAAGTCGGGCAGGTAAAAATCGTCCGTGCGCGTATTGAAATGTGGCTCTTTCCTCCAGGGGAGGTGGGCAAATAGAGCCTTTGCCCTACAACGTCACTCACCCGTGTATGGGATAAGCCCTCTCCCGAGCCTTGGCAGGGTGAGGCTGCGAAGCTATAGAATTACAGGTGTGTGGCACTTGCTGTCCTCATCCAGGTGCTGGATAAAGCCATTAAGTCGCAGGGGCCAGACTACTACCACTGACTTCTGACATGTGGCAAAGCTACCCAGACCAGGCACCCCACCCCGGGCTGGAAGGAGCCCTTGGGGCTCTTTTTAAGTACTCTTTGTAAGCACCATGATTTTAAAAGGTGTTTTTTCAGGCTCTGAGATCCTGAGGTGATGCCGGCTCCAGGCTGTACTGATGTCAGAGACGCTCATGCTAGGTTTCTTTCTGGCCTTTTCAGTTTAAACGCTGCTTAGGCTCTTGCTTGGCTGGCCTGTTTCTGTCTGATATGGTGTTTGCCAAGTGGGATCATAAAGCTTTTAGTGCACTGCGTGGGAGGAGACCTTTAGATCTACTAGGTTTGATAGTAGGTGTCTGATTAAAGATACGATTTAATGAAAAAAGATTGAAACGCAAAGTGTTCGGGTGCAATTCAGGCTTTTGGGGATCTTGAATATCTTTTGTCTGCCTCAGCCAGGCAAGCCAACCCTCGGATTTAGGCTCCTGACACTTTCCTGCGTTCCTCCACAGCGGCTATTCCACAGGTGCAAGTTTCGGGAGAGAGAAATTTGGTGTGTTATTTTCCCAGCCCAGTTTCTGCAGCGAGTCCTCCGTGAAGGGCCGTGCGTGTTGTCTGTTCCGTGTTTTCCATGGGCACCAAGGGCCTGGGTGGTGGGATGTGAACATGCGTCTGGTGGCAGAGAAAAGGCCCTTCTGAAGCGATTCTCGGAGCGTCCGCGGAGGACAAAGCCCCTTTCAGGCAGCCCGAGGATTTTATTTACTGTTTGTAGTTGCTCGCCGTGGATTTTCAATGCTCTGCCCTTGTTTATAACCGAGAGCTTCCATTTGTCGGCTCTGCCGGGGAGATGATTTGCTCCGGGAGGGAGAGAGGGAGGGGGAGGGATGGGGGCTGCGGGAGGGGGAAGGAAGGATGGGAATGCTGGCCTTTGCTCGGGGGAAGGAAGGCTGGCGCTGGGCATCATCCCGGCGCTGGGGCCGAACACACCCCGCATTGTGTGAGGGGCAGTCTGTGGGCTCCGCTCGCGAAATTCCCTTTTATTCCAGCTTAGCGAGGCAGATCTCATCAGCTGTAAATGCCACTCGCCTGGTTCTCTTTTCAGCTGTGTTATTCTTGCTGAGTTTGGGTGTTTGTTGTTTTGGTTTTTTGGTTTGTTTGTTTTGTTTTGGGTTTTTTTCCCCTTTTTTTTAATTGGTGTAAATGGAAATAAAGTTTGGCTGTGGAGTATTGGCTCGCTTAAATTTCGGGTGGTTTGTGATGTTCTGCGGCTGTCTGGGGCTTTGACCTGCTGGATGCTGAGTTCATTCGATTCCTTCCCTGCTGTAGCTGTTTCTCTGGTACATTACGAGTGATGAACGCCCAGATTCGAATCCCCAGGATGGCTTTAAACCACCAGGAACTAAATAATCAGCCTTATCCAAAGCAGAGAGGAAATTAAAGCATTTCTGGGAGTGTCAGAGGAGATGTTTGCTACAGGCCCTGTGTCTTCTCATGGGTCTTGCCCAGCACTTTTTAAAAAAAACTAGTTTTCCCAGTAACTTTTCCAGGTAACTATTCTGCTGGTCAATGAAGCTGTAATGTAATTTTTCTCACCTGGCTGAAGCAAAATCCAGGATTTTAAACAGGAGGTGCTGTAGTTGAGCATCTGCTTTATTTAAGAATAAGTACTGTAAATACAGGGTTAAAACCTCTGCCTATAAATAAATAAATGCTTGTCCTTTCTCTTGGGAAAGCAGCTTCTGTGCATGCAAAAGCCCCAGAGAAATCCCCTGGTATTTGCTGGTGGATGCTCATTTAATGTGAGTCAAGGCCAGTTAATTTTTCCTGTGTACACAGCTGGAATTACCAAACTGGGAGCTGTTAGGAAGGATGCAGGATGTAAACAGCCCTTATATCTGTGGGTTCCCTACGTAAGAGTTGTGTCCCCAGCCCCAGTCACAGGAAGGGAGAGCACAGGTCCGAGAGGAGACTCGGGTGGGCTGACTGCTTGGTTACCACATCTGCTTGTCATAAATTATTGCTGCTGCTGGTTTGACCATATTAAAGGCTCAGAAGGTTTTTATTAAATGCATTAAAAAAGTAAATAATAAGATAATAAAATAAGATAATAAAAGCGTAAATCTTGGAGGGTGTGTGAGCAAAAGTGCAAGTGAAAAGGGGTGAAGAGATACATGTACAAGATGTTACATGTGTCTATATATCTTAAGCTTTTAAAGTGGAAATATGTTCTGTATTTTACTCACAGGCACCCTTGAATCTCTAAAATAAGCAAAAAACTCTGAAATTTAATGTTTTGATGAGAAAACTACGGTTAAGAAAAGGAAAGTTCAGTAAAAAGTTCTGGTCTTGAAAAAATGCTCTTCTGAAATTCTGATAATCCTCTTCAAGCTTTAATAGCTGTGGTTTATGTCCAATGTTTGGGGGTTTTTTAACTTTTCTAGGCAACAGTTAGTGTTGCTTTTGTAAATGGCATTTCGGTGTTTGCAGGGAAGTCTGGTTTTGAGTTTTTAAAATAATTTAAAAAAATGAATAATAATAATAATAGAAATCCTGAGTCATGTGTACAAGTACAGTCTCCAATTTTATAATCTGTATTAAGTTTGTATGGTGCTGGGACTCCTTCCTCAACTGTTAGAGCAGCATTTAAAAATTTCTAACTGATTTGTTTATTTTGTCACCTGCTTGAAAAGAATTAATTAAAGAAGTAATTTATTACCCAAATCACCACATTTTTTTAAAAATAATAAAGCTGACACTACAAATGGACCATCTGGTAATAATAAAAAACAAACAATTACAGTTTTATGGTAGAAGCATATAAGTGGTAAATTTTGTTACCTGTTATTTGCCCAGCATGTTTTCTCTTCTGTCATCACTGCAGCACAATTTCTGCATTTGTCACAGGGGGAGTCACTCTCAATTTGGCTCTGTCAAACTTTAGGTTGCTTTTTAAATAGCTTCAGTGTATTTATTTTTATGGGTGAGCCTTTCTGAGAATTTTCTTTTTCAATGGCAACTCAGTGGAATTCCCCACATATTGTCCTTTGGGGATATTATTCATTCCCCTAAAAAGTCAAGGATTTCCCTTACGTTGTTAATTATTTTAAGATAGTTAAAATAGTTAAATAAGTATTTCAGCTGTTTGGCTCGGGTTCTTGTAAATCATGTTGTGTGTTCACCTAGCCCTTTGGCTGGGATGTACTATGTCATATCCAAAATGAAGAAGTGAAATTAAAAATGAAGAAGTATAATTAAGAAGGGTTGGTGTGCAGGGAGCAGACCATGGAAATGTCATGTCAGAAAAGAGGAATGTTGTTTATCACATTACCAAAATGATTGATTTGTATCTAGTCTCTTCCCTGAGGATGTGTCTGGCCGTTGGAGTCAGTAGGAAAGTTTTTCCACTGCAATTTTCATCATAAAGTATTGTGGGCTATTTTTAATTTTAATTAATTCAGCATAATTCAAAGTGATTTGCAGCCTGCCATAGGCTTAGTACCAATGATTTTGACTTAACCAATTATTTTGATTGAAGTATCTTTACGTTTTTAAACAAAATATGTCTCTTCTTATTTCACTTCTGGCTTTATCAGGTAGTTGCTCAAGAACGTGACATAACTTCAAACTTGGATTTTTTTGGTTTGCTTTTAGTCCAGTGCCTTTCTCCTGATGGCAGGAGTGGAGGTAAAGGATATATCTGGCTGTGTTTACTGAGCCTAAAAACAATAGGAGCTGGTGTGAAGGGATGGATAAGCTGTTGGCAGATGGGCTTAGAAACTGTGTTATGTTAAATATATATATATATATATATATATTTATATATATACACAGGGAGAAGGACAGACACATGCAAAGGAGGATCATTAATGCCATGGCAGTTGCTCATATATGTAATACATGTGATCTCAGATGAGTAATAAATTACATTTCAACCAGTGCTGTATGTTTCAGTTTGTTTAACTTGCAGCATGTTAAAATATTTTTGAAATGAACAAGTTTGAGGGTTTTTTTCCAACACAGCTCTTTTTCTGCCTTAGTCTTTGAGGGCTTTTTGTTTGTTTTTTTTTTTTTTCTTTATCTGAACTTCTGCTTTGGGTGTTTCACTGTTTATAATGAATCCTTAAGTGAGCAGTCCCAGGCTCCTGTGCACTCACAACATGTCACATCTGTGTTTACTGGGAGAAGGAGTAACATCCGTGCTCTCCTCTGTTTCTGTTCCAGGTCATCGGAGCCCTCGTTCTCGCCGTGGGGATTTATGCAGAAATCGAAAGACAAAAGTACAAAACTCTAGAGAGTGCCTTTCTAGCCCCAGCAATTATTTTAATACTTCTGGGCGTTATAATGTTCCTGGTATCCTTTGTGGGTGTGCTGGCTTCCTTAAGGGACAACTTATGCCTTCTGCAAGCAGTAAGTGCTGCGATTTTTATTCCTAATTTCCAATGCTTGTTGCTTCTGCTCTTCAGTGCCCTCTGAATTCACACCCCATAACCATGTCTGCACTGAAAAATATTTTAGTGAAGTTGCTTTTTTAATTTTAGCTAAATCTGAATTTAATGGCAGTGATTCCTCCATCAGGGAGCAGCAGCCAGTGACAGGACTGGTGAGGGTGTGAGCCTGGCGCTGAGAAAACCAACTTCCCAGTAGTTAAGGTTTTATGGAAAATAACCAGGAATGTTGATTATTGTCAGTCAGTGTGTATATGTTGTGCAGGCTCAGCTGCTGACATACCATTTGACACTGGCTTCTCATTTGGACCTGGAGGAAGCAGCTCAAGAAGGAAACCCTGGCTCAGGCTTATGTCTGGTGGTGGCTGGAGTCTGTCTGTCCTCCCCAGGAAGCAGAATGTAGGGGTAGATGTGGAAATGTGTGGTACAAGGTTAGCTGAGTAGCCTGGGTCTTTGAGAGAAGGGCCCTGAGGGTGAAATGAAAGGGACAAGGTTTTCCTCTCCGATGCCTCGGAAAGAGTAAATTTTAGGGGAATTCCTGGGTAATGCTGTGGTTGCAGATGGAAGTTGCCCATTCAACTAATTAAAAATCAAGTGTGAAAACGTCTTTTTCACCTCCACAGATTCAGAGATAGTTTGGTTTGGAAGAGACCTTTTAAAGGCCAGCTAGTCCAGCTCCCTTGGAATGAGTAGGGACACCTTGCACTAGACCAGGTTGTTCAAAACCCAGTCCAGCTTGGCCTTGTCGTGCCAGTTCAGTCCAATGAAATGATGAATATGTGGTATGTTGTGGGTGACCACAACATACAAAGACAGAAGTAACAGTGCATTCTGAAGTTATGCTGGAATTTTACTGAGATCCCATCCTTAGGCTTCTCTCATACTGAGCGTGGTGGTGTGTCTGATGCCGAGAACATTTTCCGTTCCCATTCTGGTAGCAAACCCAGTTGGGTATTTAACAAAGCAAGTCCCTGATTCCTGCCTCTCAGGCTGATTCCAGATTTAGCAGGAGAAAAGATACCTGTCTGGTGAATTCACGACCCTGATACTGGGTATAGAGCGCACAGAAGGTAAACCAGCTTTGAGAGGGGAGCGTTAGGGGTTATTTTCAGATGAGGGATCATAAAACTCCGCTCCTGATGAAGTTCATTGTTCCACAGCAGACCCAAATTCACATAACAGCCATCTTTTATGCCTGAAGGGTTGGAAAAACATTTCAGGTGCTGGTACATTGCAGCCATCTCATGGTGCTGTGGATCTCTTCATGTTATTCGTATTTTGCACATGCTTTGATGAGCCACCACGGGTGCACACGTGGCGTGAGTGCATCTGTGAGCACACACACAGATAAAGGTGTACAGCAACACACTGAGAGGTACCAAGCCTGGAACTTTGCTTTGATTTAGCACTGGCAATTTAGTAGAAAGTGGTTTGGGTTATCTTAAGGTGCTGCTTCACCCACTAACTGACAGCAAAGAGGTAAGCACTGGTTTTGTAGGAGACATAAAAGCATGAATTTTGGTGTGGTTTATAGCAGTCCATCAGTGTGCTTCTCTGGGATGCTGTTGTGGAAAAAAGTATCTTGGCATGATAAATATATCTAATGGTTTTGAGACCATTCAAAGCAGACAAATAACGTGTTTGCCGATTGGGCAAGACCCAGAATAACTCAAGCGAGGAAAAATGGCTTTCTCGTGACATGCAGAGTTTTATAAGAACAGACCCATAATTTCATATCTTCTTTTAAAATGCCATCTCGTTTGCTGAAAGCCAAATCTCTTGGCAACTGAATGTTAGACTCAGGGGCACTAATTGAAAGAATAATTGGGGTTTGTTCTGCCTAATGACTCACTTGCACTTGTTTTTCTGCAGTTCATGTACATCCTGGGTATCTGCTTGCTGATCGAGCTGACTGGTGGAGTGGTGGCCCTGATCTTCAGAAACCAGGTGAGCTCCTTGTGTTCAGGTTTGGATCACAGACAACATGACTTAGGATCCATGAAGTTACAGGTGTGTTAAAGTTGTCACTGAGCAGTAATTGATGGAAGTCCGAAGACAGGTCCAGGCTTTTCAGGGCTTCCAGGGATTTGCCACCTGCTCTGGAGATGAATTCCAGATCAAAGAATTTGGAGAAAATCTGGTATCTATGAGTATGCAATACAGGCAAACTCAGTTTCCAGCTCTTCATATATTACAAAGTGCTTTCTTCTGTTCTGCCATCTGGGTCTGACTGCTGATTTGGGAAGTTTGCAGATGGATTTGGAGACTTTGTTATTTTTTAGTGGCCAAAATGTTTTACCTTAACTGAAGGATTCTCCCTGCCCACATCCATAAGCAACATAACTAATTTATGTAGGAGACCCCATCATTCACAGGCATGCTATTACTGTATTAAACCCTTGATTTTTCTAGACAGAAGGCACCATACTATTCTTTTCAGTTAGAAATGCTTTAAAACATAAATGTGTTCACTATGGCAAGTACTAGATTGCTGTGCTTTGACTTATTTTTCTAATCTGGCAAAATATGAGCATTAAAAGGAGATGCTGAATAACAAGACATGTTCCCTCCCCAGCCCAATCCTACCAAGCTCATTTTCCACTAAAGCCATACGTACATGTGATGTTAAAAAAAAAAACAACAAAACCAAACAACTACTTAAAAAAAAGATTTTTTTTAAAAAATAGTAACTCTTTGTTATTTTGAAGTAGTACCATGTTGTCTCTGGCTGGTGCTTTCTTCTTACTCCCCACTGGACAAAAGCTGTGCTTAGGGACAGGTTTCTTTCCTTGTTTTTCAAAGTTAATGGAGAAGTTTTGGTCAGTATGGGGAGGACAAGGAAGTATTTATAAAAGCTTAGGGTAGCAGCCTTTATCGAGGTGCTGTTTGTTTTGCATGTCTCATTGATTTTTTTTTTTCCCCCTTTCTTTCTCCACTGCCCTCTCAGATCTGTAGGGTCTAAATGAAGTTCTTGGCCAGTCAGGATGGTCTTGCAAATAGTTTTTTTTCTCATCACCGATGTGCTAATGCTTTTTATTCTGATTTGTGTGTAAGTGTTGCAGTTTGTAGTGCTGAGAAGACGAGTAGGTGTATTTCAGGTTTTCTGACCTGTAAGGAATTTTAGCTTTGGGCATTTTAGCAGCTGGATTGAAAGGGAAGTTGTTACATTCTGGTTATGATTAGGCCCTGTTTTTGCTGTGCTGTGATTGTGCTGGATCTTGAAAACTAAATACTTTTTTCTTCATCCTCATCTTCTGAACTTCAAAGATGTTTTGTTGCTTTACTTTCTAATTTGCTGTGCTGAGGAGATACCACCTTATATCTGCCAATCCACTGCCATATTTCTCAAAAAACCCACTGTAAAACATACAGATACACTTTTTTTTTTCTGCTTAAGGTGAAATAAAGCTCCTTATCTGGCAGTTATGGACTCCTTGGAAAATCAAATTAATGGAAAATTCATGGCAAATAAAATTCATGGAAGGTGGTGGTGACATGGTCAACTCCAGTTGCTCAGGGTGTGGTGCAGACCCAAGATCCACTGTTTTGTCACTCAAGTGGTAGTGAGGATCCCAAGTGCCCAGAGGGAGGGATCCTGCCTGGGGTAGTGGGACCATGTCTGGGAGATGCTTGGAGAATCTCAGAGAAGGGAAGTGTCACACTGTTGGCACTTCCCATCACAAACCCAGCAGTGTGGCTGCTTCCGTAAGAAAGAAAGATGTTTGGTGCCTGCAGGGCTGAGCTAAGATATGTTTTTAACTAGGGTTTGTTTTTCCTTAAAGAAAAAAGCCTTTTCTTTTGTGCCCAGCAGTTACACTTGTCTCCTTAACCTGCTCTTCTAATTTTATTTGTGTGTGTGCAACCCAGGAATCTTGTTTTCCTTTTCTTTCCAGACAATCAAGTTCCTGAACGATAACATTAGAAGGGGAATTGAGAATTACTACGATGATTTGGACTTCAAGAACATCATGGATTCTGTTCAAAAGCAGGTTTGTTGTTGTTTTTTTTCCCCCGGGACTAACTTGATGCCAAGATGCAGCAGGTCTTCGGCGACAACTTTGAGTTTTTCCAGTGATGTGATAATCAAGTTCTCACTGATGAGAGGGATGAGATCTTGTGTGCCTCTGTTCTGGTGTCGCTGAGATCAGGGCTCACCCAGCGTTCCAGCTGGCATTTAAAACCCTCTACGTCGCTGCAAAAACGGAGGGCCAAAATGCAGCTTTTGCCTTGGCAGGTGCAACTCAGATGCTCAAGGTCAGATCCTACAAACACGTGGGCTTATGGAGGCCCCACAGCTGGACTCGGACAAACTCAGCCTAAATTCCACCCAAGGCTTTGCACTCAGCGTTTCTGCTGGTCCAGGAGATTCAGGAGCATCTTGTTAACAGGAGGCAGTGGATAAAGAGAAATGAGGTGGCATTTAGGCTGTTAGAACACAACATGTTGTGTTGTCACTCGAGGGCACCCAGATTGCTCTCTGACAAGGTGGTTACTGGAAGGAAATGTCCGTGAAAGTGTATATACCTGTAATTAAACTTCAGAAATGCTGTTGAGCCCAGCTGAGCATTACTTAAAGGCACGTGGAGTTGACTCACAGCCTTTTTTTTTCTTTAATAAAGCCGGTCTGTGGAAATGTTTATTGGGTTATTGAAGAGTTCTGCCGTGCAGTTCAGAGACTATAGAAGAAGCAGAAAATGTTCAGAAATGTGATGTCAGGGCCCATGTGATGTCCGTGACAGCGCCAAATAGTGATTAAAAAAAAAAAATTAACTTAGGAAGTGTTACATGTGTTTTAGGACATCGTTATGGAGATGGCAGCTTGCTTTGAAAAACAAAGTTAGCATGGAAAGTCTGTCAGAAGCAAACCATACTGAGGAAATTTTGTCATTAGAACTTCATAATGCTTTAAAGTTTCCATGCACTGCCCAAAATTATGGATACGTACAGCCAATGTACATCTTACTGATTAAATGAATTGCTGCTTTTCCCTTTGTTTAAATTATAAAGTGAATATTTGTATGAAGTCAGCGTAAACTTACAGTATTTGTTTGGCAGATTTCAGTTCATCTAAATTACACCCACAATGTTTTGGTGAGATTGATTTATGCCTCATAGCAATGCTTTTGTCTTTTAGACCCAGTTGGAAATGTAGTCATAATCATTCAAACAACTGCAGGAATTTATTACAGGTTGAGATAGAATGAGTTTAAAAATGTTGCTTAGTGATGTCCAGACCTGGAAAGATAATTTTTCAACTTGGAAAAGATGAGAAGTGGAACTTAGCCATCGGTACTTTGCTCTGGCACCCCAGGTTACAGCTGGATGAGTGATGGAGGAGTGCCACCTGTATCCTTAATTCTTTTTAATTCTGTCTATCATATACATTCATACATGCCTTGCTGATAAAATGACAGAATTTTTTGGGTGGCTCAGGGCTTTTTAAAATGTTTTATTCTAACTTTGTTTTCTACTTATTCAAAGAGTTCAAGATACGATTTTTTTCAACCCCCCCTTTTACCTTTTAGAATCATAGAACCATTTAGGTTGGAAAAGACCTTTAAGATCATTGAGTTTTGTGTTGTTTTTTTTTTCCCAGTTTAAGTGCTGTGGTGGGGAAGATTACAAGGATTGGTCCCAAAATGTGTACCACAGCTGTGAGTCACCGGGCCCGCTGGCCTGTGGGGTGCCCTACACTTGCTGCATCAGAAATAAGGTAAGTCCTGGCCCCTCAGCATCACTGGGGTTCACTTAGAAAGGTACCTTACTTTAGGAATTATGGGGTGAGAAGTGAAGGAAAGTAGGTCCTTCCTTCTCATAATGATCTGTGGCTCTTGACAGCTTGAAAAGGAGAAAATAAAACGGGTTAGATGTGTTTGCTCTGCTCCATCGTACTGACCCACTGCACAGCCCCAGAAGGGATCTTGGGAGCTCCTCTAGTCTCATGGCTGGCCTGAATGAGAGTTGCTCAAAGTTAAGTTTTGCTGGTGTTTTCCCCAGGGTTTGCTGCTCCAGCTTTGCCAGGAAGCCTGAGCCCTGATTGCTTCTGTGGGTGGGGGTTGGAGTGATGTGCACCAGCTGCTGTGTGAGTTAAAACCCAGAGTGACCTCGTCATCCAGATTATTCCAGAAATGTGGGCAACTGACCTCAGGGTCAGGGCATGCTTGTGGGCACAGGTCTAGTCTGGAGCTGCTGCTCTGCTCTAACCTGTCCTTGAAAACTACCTGCCTTCCCACTCTCTAAAATCCTGGAAGGATTGGGGTCTGGACCGGTTTCTCCATTTATGATGAACTGGTATTAACTGGTGCTGACAGCAGGAGGAGCAGGCATCGAGTTTCATAAAAATGTGTTTCAGTTTTATAATTCATTGCTCTTCATTTGAGGGATGTATAAAATGCTGAATTTGATAAAGAATTATTCCTCGATTCAAAACCAGTCCAGGCAATCCCTGCCTCGCTGGGTTTTTGTCTTTGTTCTGAACAAAGAACAAAGATAAATTGAGACAGAGAAATTGAGTGTTTATAAGAGGAGACAGTAGAGCTGCTGGTGCCTGCTTTTGGCTGCCTTCTCAACATCTGCCTTGAGCATGGCTGTTTAATTACAAACAGGGAAAATAAACGCAATAGCTGCGTCAGTAGGTGTTGCTGAGAAATGTGTCTCATATGAAGGTGTTTATTACATGTGCTTACACATTTTTGGTGCGTGAGAAAGGGTCTGTTTAAATCTGCAGTGAGCTTTGATTTATTCTCAGGAACCAAAGCTAAACACTTATGCTTTGAGTCTTGGGTGCTTGAGAATAAGAAATTTGTGTCTATGGACATAGTGTCTGCTGATCTGCAGCTGCATGGAGCAGAAGAACCCAGGATTTTGCCCTCAGGAAAGGGAAAGCACTAAAATAAAAACTTCTCCAAGAGAAAATGGGGATTATACTCTCCTTTTGCTTCACTGACAGCTGGACGTGAGAGGGGTGAGGCTACTTGTAAAGTGTTAAGCTCAGGGAGGTGAATTGAAAGGCAAGGAGAAGCCACCCAAATCACAAACAAGCTTCATGTTTAAGCACAGGCTATTGATCAGGACGCTGCAGTGCACTGGGGCTCACGGCTTTGCCACACTCGTGGCGTTGCTGGGCCTTGTGGAGTCCGAGCGGCGCGGATGCTGCTCGTCAGGGTGACGCCAACACCGGGCTGCAAGGATGGCTGCCTCGGGGAAACAGCCAACCAGAGGATGCATAAATCTTATATGTTTGACAAATGCTTCCAAATACAGGCTGGTTTCTTTCCTGGAAAGCCACAGATATGGTTTGTGATTACTCATTGGCTTTGTAGCCATGGAAAACTCCTGCTAATGTTGGAGACTGGATTCTGATCCTCTAAAAAAGCCTTCTGCTAACACGAGTCAGGCTTACCCTGGGGGGGCTCTGAAGGAACTATGTTTAAGTCAAAGTATTTATTAAAGACTTACACTAGTGTAGCAGATAAAATTAGTCCCAAATGCCTATAATCCTCTCTTTCGAATGCATTTATCTCTGCTGCATCTATTTGCTTGTGCCACGATGTGCTGTTTGCAAATGCTGTTTCAAATGAAATGACGTGACTGCCTTCCTTGTGGTCATGTATTTTGGGGATGGTTACATGTTTTGGGGGTGGTCCCACGGTGCTCGAGTGGTTTGGGAACGTGAAATCGCTCACAGCCAACACAACAACACGCTGGTGCAAACACTGACTTTCAGGAGTATTTATTCCCTGTGGTTGGCAGATGGGCGCTCCTCACGGTTTCCCAACAGCCCTGTGAAATGGAGCTTTTTCTTCTAGGAATGTGCTGAACCTTGTTTGTCAGACAGCTGTGTGTTTGAGGTGGGAACCCAAATTTGGGGGGCTTAAGAACTTTGACCCTGGCTGGTGTTTCTGCTGTTTCGTAGCGTTCATCTTCCATCTTTTGCAAACATCCCTCTTCCTTCTTGGGAAGGTGACCTGGGAATCCCAGGCTACCACTCAGAGACCAGCAGCATTTAGAAATCTTCATTCCTACATCTTGTTTTAATTTTGAGGGAGGGGGTATTCAGTTACCCAGAGAAGCTGTGGCTGCCCCATCCCTGGAAGTGTCCAAGGCCAAGTTGGATGGGGCTTGGAGCAACCTGGGATAGTGGAAGATATCTCTGCCTATGGCAGGGGGTAGGACTGGATGGTCCAACCCAAATCATTCTGTGATTCTCTATCAATAACACAGTTTGTTCTGCCTTCTTTTTCTCATTTACATATTCTTATTTGGCTTTGTTCACTGCTTTCTTTGATGCTGGTGGGATTTATGTTGGATGATTTGTAAATGACAGGGGTATTTTCAGGTTAGCTTTGCCAGGCCAGGTAAAACTTTGGAACCCACAGAAAATATTACATGGCTACAAAAAATGTGTTAGTAATTTGTGGTGAATGCAAGAACTCAGTGCTTTTTAAAATATATGTGTTTTCAATTCATATAGATAGTGGTATATAAAATTATATTGTAATAAATTTAGTCTTGTAAAATGTTCATGGAAGCATTTGTTGTATTAGACGTTATTTGAAGCTTAGATATTTCTGAGCTTAAATTCGTCATCGTGATGGCATGAAGGCCATTTTAAGTTAACCACTGGTTTTCTTAAGAAGATGTGTTAAGTTATTAAGGCTTTAAAATGAAACCCAGCTGTTCCTTCTGTGGAAATTGCTGTGTTGTAGCTCGCTTTGGTTGCTGATGCCACACTGGTTTTGTTGTTTTCTTTCCAGACAGACATTGTCAACACTATGTGTGGATACAAAACCATCGACAAAGAGGTAACGTAACCAGTGTCCGCCCTGCCGTGGCAGAGGGTGCTGCTTCCCTGCATTGTTTTTGGTCAGTTGTCTTCTGCATGCTTCAACCTGCCAGATAGTTAAATCAGCAATTAAAATGATTTTTTTTTTCCTGGAATAACTGCCCTATATTAAAAAAGCTAATCTTGTTTCATTGTGGTATCTTCCCTTCTTTGTATTTTCCACAATTCCTTGTTTGATGACAGCTTCCCCAATTAATGCACAAGAAGCTGCTTTCATACTTTAAGCAGTGACTCGAGTTGGGGAAAGCTTTTAATACTTAAAAGCCAAAGTTTCTCACTGAGTAAAATTGGCGTTAGTAAAACCAACTTAGCTGTTTCTAAGTATTTTATATCCCAGTAGTGGGTTTTTTATTTTTAGGCCTGTAATAGTTATTCCTGGAAGAAGAGCGGGACTTCCCAGGTTGTGTTGGCAGCCCTCCCCTCTCTCCAGGAGCGGGATGGGGCCTCCTCCTTCAGCTTTCCCTTTTGGGAATAGCCCTGGTGACTCCAGAGTAGAGACTGCCAGCTCAAGGCAGTAATTGCAGAGTGATTAAGAAGGGAAATCAGTAATTGGATCTGCCCTGAGTTCTCCACTCCTGGCTGTGGAGTGCTGGTGTGGGGGGCTGCTCTGGGAAAGCCCCTCTCCCCAGCTCATTTGAGGCACTTGGAGCACAATGCCAGCCTTGGTTGTTGGGTTTTGGGATTACTGGTTATCTTTACACACAACTTGTCTTCATTTAGGTTAATTGATTTACGGCTTAATCACCTGACCGCTCCAGCCTGGCTCCAATGCCCCGAGCACTTAAGCATATGCTTAACTTCACCCCATTCATCTGCTTAGGACCCTTTGCAGCCTCAAGTGCTTTCTATATTATGGGTTGGGGTCATGGAGCAGCACAGCTTGCAGGACTGAATCTCAACCCCTCTTGTTCCTGCCCTTTTTAGAGTCTATTGCAAAGCACTTGGTCCACAATTTATATTTTTCCACTGCTGTACTTTCAACTTGGAAGCAGAGATGAAAGCTAAAGGGAGACTTCTCTGCTTTCCAAGTGGTCTCAAATCAGAATTGGATGTTATTTCTTGTAGAAAAGTGGCTGCAAAACCAGGTTTAAAATAATAAAATAACTTATTTAGGTGTGGAACAACTTAAAAAAAGAAAGGTTTAAAAAGATCACTTGTGCAGGTGTGGAACAACTTAAAAACAGATGGAAGGATTAGTGATGAGGTCTCTGTTAAATGCAGTGGGTTTAAAGAGGTGGGAAGGCAAACCAGATTTGCCTCCCTGAATTTTGAGTGAGCACCACGTGTGTCACACAGCAGTGGAACTGCCTGTTGAACGCTCACTCTGTTATTTTGCAGCGCTTGAGCGTTCAGAATGTCATCTATGTCCGAGGGTGCACGAATGCGGTGCTTATCTGGTTTTTGGACAACTACACCATCATGGCTGGAGTGCTGCTCGGCATATTGCTACCCCAGGTAGGGAGGGGGCATGGCCTTATCCACTGAAGGGAGCACCTGATTTGTTGCTACAGTATGTGAAATCCCACTTGATGTAACCTAACTGATAAGCTGAGGTGACATTCTGGTAATTTAGTAGCATTACTGTGATATGTTGCAGGATTTAGTGGGGTAATTTGCTTTTGCTTGGGGTTTTTTGAGTCCTCTCCTCCCCAGGCTGCATCCACTGAGATTTTCCGATGCTCCAAAGGACAGGGGTGGTAATTCTGCTGCTTTAGTTCTTCACAAAAATGATCCATTTATACCCCTGTATGCAAAGTGAATGTATGTATATATTTACACACACCCCTGCCCATACACCTGACGTGCGTACGCGCAGTTTGTAAAGCCTGCTGCAAAAGGAGCACGAGATCAGCTGCCCGTGAGCTCTGAGCAGAGATCCCTTCCTTTTGCAGTTCCTGGGCGTGCTGCTGTCCCTGCTGTACGTGACCCGCGTGGAGGACATCATCGCGGAGCACAAGCTGAGTGAGCGGCTCTTCGTGGACGCGCGGCACAGACCCGGGCCCGAGCTCGGCGAGGCCGGCTGCTGCATGTGCTACCCGGGGTGACCGCGGGGACCCCGAAAGCGGTGAAACCCAGGCAGACCCTCCCGGTCCAGCGCGGTGTGTGCCGCTGTCACAGTGCCCTCGGTGTGTCTGCGCCCACAGACGCCCCAGAAGGGCCCCGCGCCGCCGCTGCCGCCGCGGGATTGCGGGCGCTGCCGGGAGGTGGGTTTGTGGATCATTAAATCTTCTTTTTCGAGTGATTGCTGAGTGATAAAAAGCCAGAGCAACTGTTCTGCAAAGATGGGAACGTCGATTTCTGGGAAGCGCCTTTGCATCTTGGGATGTCGTGTTTAAATGTTTGTCGTCTTCAGCCTTATTTTCTTACTCCTTCCAAGAGAGATTTCTTACCGATCCACATGGTGATTATTAAATGTGTTTAATAAACGTTTTTTTGCTAATCTTGATGACTTTACTGACAATAATGGATGTGATGCTGATCGCTTTCATTGCTCAGTTTTCTGTGCCTTTTAATAATGGGGCAAATGCCAACGTGGAATCAGTCAGGTAATGCTTGATATATTTTTTTAATGCAATTTATTACTGTCTGACTTTTGTATAAACTTACAAGATGTTTGAATTTTGGATGTACTGTATCTTCCCTCTTTAGTGGATTAACTAGGTGATTTATGACTTTCTGGGCTTTTTTGGAGTTCTGTATGTCAAGGTGTTTCTAAATTTTATTGCCAAATAAAAACAGTAAGTTGTTTTTCTTAAAAAAAAACAAAAACAAAAACAACCAGAAAAAAAAAAACTAACAAAGATTTTGTCTAATGTGCTTTTCATTTTCTTATATAAGTTAAGCCTATCCCTCAAATGCTGAATCCAAAGGTGGAAATAGGTGGAGCTGTGATTCTGGCTTGGGTGGTACCTGCCTGGGCTTTTGGAGAGGCACCGAACATCTGTGCCTCGCTTGCTTCTCTTAGTGAATTGGGGACAATAACTGGGAGTCACCAAGAGCTCCGGGGTTTTTGTTGGTGTTCCTTTGTCCTGAGCATTTCTCTGCAGTCTCTCCAGCCCCAGCCAGGCTTGCAGGCAAAATGCAAAACCTAATTACCACGATACTTCAAATAAACCAAAGACGGGAAGAGGATAAAGCAGGTTTATATCCTGAATCTAAACCTCTGCTTTTCTGAACAGTCCACTAAGACAAACAGCAATATCTGATATTATTCTCCTCGCTGGTTTTTGTTATTGTTGTTTGTTTTGTTGTGTTGTTTTGTTTTAATTTCCTTGTCCTGGACATTTTTTCTGCCTTTTTTTTTTTTTTTCAAAACTCAGTGTTTTCTGTTTAGCTCTCTGCCTTCACCAGGAGTTTCTGAGGAAGCTTTATGCATTTCCAGGAGCCAGAAGGGACTCATCCCGTTCTTTGGTGTTCCTGCTGGTTTCTAGGGAGAGAGATCTTGTGGCGTTATTTCCTACACAGCACACTCTAGTGTCGGGTCCTGCACGTGGTTCAATTGCTCCACGTCGTTGTTGCCTGAATCTTCCAGGGGTCTGTCTTGAATAACATGCTTGGTAAGTTAGGAAACGAGGTGTGTTTTAAGGGTGGGTTTGTGTACAAAGAGAGGAAGGGGAAAAGGAGGGGCAGCTTGGGAGGACGGAGCTGACTGCTGGAGGAGGGAAAATTAAAGCTGAAGTTGCTTTGTGGTGGGAGAGTGAGCTGGGAAGGTGGGAATTCTCCTTTGATGACAGAAGTAATTTTTTTTTTCTTTACTATTGGTGTCTTGTAAATGTTGTGGTAGCCTGAAATACAAGCTGTCCAGGAAAGCAGGAGGTGATGGAAGCATACTTAAACTTTGGGTGGTTTAAATGAAACCAGGACAGTCTTCGGGAACACTAGAGAGCAGTTCTCCATGAGCAAGGAAATTTGTGGGCCGTACTGAATTTTCAGCCATCCCCAGTTATCATGCACAGTGCTTGCATGGGAATGGTGTCTACCTGATAATGACAAAGTCAACCTGGATGATTTTGTTTAATAAATTGGCTCAAAGAACCAACGTTTTAAGACGTTGATTCAAAAACTTGACACTTCCCATTCCCTCAGATTTGAGGAAATTAACTCTTGGCTTCACAGGCCCATAGTGAGCAGAGAGAAGGACGATGCCTACTGGGAGATGACTGGAGGAGGGAGATGCTGCAGTTCTCTGCTCAGCTGCCTTTTCCAGACAGCTGACACGAAAGTTGGTTTTAAATGGGTGAAGAATGCTGATCTAATTCAATCCCTGTCCTCCTGGCTGGGATGCTCCTCACAAATGCATCCTTAACCTGATTTAAAAAAAATGCTCCTTGCCTGCTGTCAAAAAGACTGAGGCAACTCTGCAAAATTCCAGAACTGTGGATTTTGTGTGTGTGTGTAATTTTAAAGCGACCTGACAACTCTGAGCTTCCTGGGGTTCAGCCTCCGTGTGCTCCTGCTTTACATTAGCATTCAGCTAGAAATAGAGGTTTGCCTCTATATTTCAAATATAGAGGCCACAGAGGCACAGATTTGGGGTGCTTGGCTGGAGCATCGTACACAGTATGTGCTGTATATGCTGCTGCTGGTACGTGATAAAACCCTCTAATTAGCACGGATCCGGAGGAGAAACGCCGAGCAGCTCTCCCTCTGCTGGTGCGGATGTGTCATATCGCAAGGCACGAGTTAAATCCCTGCTCGCTGGAATTAAATCTCTGCTCAGCGCATCCACACAGCACAAGGCTTCCTCCAGTGACCATTTCCCCTGCCCGGCTTCAAGAAACCCCCTTTGCCGGCACAGCTTCCATGGGAATCCCTCCATAGCCCTGAACCTCTGCAGAGATTATCATCTGCTTGTGAGGGACACTGGATACGGCTACTGGTTACAACTTCACCTGGAAAACCAGACTCGGAGGTGGGATGAGCTAATTTCCTCTCGATGGGGAAAAAGGTGTGTTCAAGGTCTAAAAACCATTTAGCTAAAAGATGATTTGCAGATTTGTGTTCCTAAAGCCCTTTCCTTCCCTGGGACTTCCCTGTGTTCATGACTTTTCTGCACCAGCTGATTATTCAGAGGTTCTTGTGTGGGTTCAGGAATTGCTCTTTGAAGGAGGTACTCTTTTTCCGTGGAAAGTTTTGTCCTTGATGAAGAGGTGAAAGCTGCCATCCTGGAAAGGAGCCGATCTGCCTGGGATGTGCACACCAGGGCAACGTCGCCTCATCCCACTGGGCATTGGGTACTGGTTTGCTGATCCCAGCCCCATCACGGTGCTCAGCCCTGCATGGAGATTTTCTGTGGGTCAGCCCCACGGGCTCCAGGGTGGGAGGTTTTGCCTGGGGAAGCGCAAGGAGCTCCTGGCACCAGCTGAGCCTCTCTTGCTACAATGCTCCCAGGGGTGCTCCAGGACTCCGCAGTGGGATCTGTGCAGGGCTGATCCCTTGGCTGGAGCAAAGCAGGAGCAGCACCATTAATTCCAGCTTGAGGCTACAGCTTCCTGGGTTAAAATAAGCATAGAAACTCCCTGAGGGGTTTGGAGGGTGCTGGGGAAACAGACTGGAGTGTCAGATGAGGAAGGAGCTCTCTGGGGTCCCTGGAGCTATGTGCAGGCACTGGCAGAGCTGCTGAGCTGCTGTGGACTATTGGTTCTTGGAGACATTTGTGTGCAGGACTCTGAAGATTCTGTGTTTTCTCTAATATTACTGGCTTTTGCTGGCTGGGACAGCTGCCTCCTGCGCATCTCTCCCAGGGTGGGTGTTGTGTGCTCTCAAGTCCTGTGCAGCACACTCCTTGGCTGGGATGGGTAAGTGCAAATTCAAAGGGGCTGGGAAAAGTGGCTATGCCAGAGGAGCAGCACAAACTGTGCCTGAAGCTTGGCTGCAGGCTGTGATGAGTCAGGGAACATGGTCCTCTGGAGGGATGGCCGAATCCATGGCAGAAGGGGAGACGATGCAGGTAAGGAACTTCAGTGTGAGTTCTGAAAGCCTTGATCTTTCCCATCATAAGCCTGCAGGAGGTGACCCTCAACCCCAGACTGCTGCTGCTGGTGCTCATGGTGAGTTTTGCAGCCCTCACTGCTCGTGCAGTGTGCCTTTGCCTCTCTTGGGTCTTCTCCTTGCCCTTCTCTTGGTGGTGAGGCACTATGCAGCTGTGGCTCATCCAAGGAACCCTCTCAGGGTCCCTCTCCCTGCACATGGGGCTGGGAAGCATGTGGGCACAACTCTGGGAAGGTTCCTGTCCCAGCAAAGGGGACAGATGCTGGTGCTGTGCCCGTACTTCCCTCAGCTGAGACCATGGCTCAGGTAGAAGTGGTCCCCAGCTTCCCATAATTTGGCATTTCCTAAAATAGTATTAGTTCTTCAGGAAAGGGAGGTGAAATGTCCAAAGCTCCCAGGACAGCTCCATCTCTGGGCTTAGTTCTGTTCCCAGCCAGCTGTTAGGTTATTTCCATGTAAAATGTATTTGTGCTGCAGAGAGCATCTGATCCACCTGAGGAAATGAGCTCTGTCAGGAATACTCTCAATCTTAGCCCAGGATACATGTGCGTGTCATCCCACCGCCCCCATCCCAGGAGCAGGGACAAAGGGACCGGGATGGATGGGATGTGCTGTTTGAGCATCCCATGGCAAGCAGCCTCATTGCCCGGCAGTGGAAGGAGAGGCTGTCAGTGCCCACGGGGTGCCTGCAGCACCTCTGGCACACCTCATCCAGCCATCCCGACCCTGGCACCCTGTGAACGGGGCAGGATGTGGCCCTGCCACCTCCAGCCTGGTGACAGCAGCGGCGGCACGCCAGCCCCCCACCCCAATTATTGTTGGGTGTCGAAAAAAACATTGAAAAGCAAGGAGGAGAGCTGTGAAGAGGGTCATTTTAGTGGCTCTTTCTCTCTTCTTCCTCCCCCCAACCCTCCCCGAGGAGGAAGTTAGAAAAGCAGAGCCCTCAAAGCCGCATTGAAAGGGTGACAGAGACGGGATAATGCTTAAGACTGAGGGAAGGAATCTCAGAGCACTCGCCACGATGTTTTAATGATCTGTTAACAATTACCCCTTTCAGGGGAGAACATATGGTAGATGGTTTGCTTTTTTTTTTTTTTTTTTAAAAAAAAAGCACTGCAGGGAGAGGGGTTTCAATTGGAAAATATCTTGCCATAAAAAAAAAAATAGATTGTAAACTCATATGTTTATTCTTATCAAAGAACAGCGATAAGTTACAATAAAAACAAGGTTAATTAAAAATTCAAGTGACTTACAGGACAAGAAAACAATGTACAAGGAGACAGGATTATCCCTCACTGTCCTGATTTTATTTTTTCTGTTTCAGTACTAACAAATATTTTCCAAGGATTTCACTGTTTGGAACAATATTAGAGTGAAATCTAAAGAGACTCAGAGTTACCCCTCACAGAAGTAAGTAAGGCTGCAGCTGCTGCTCATTGAAACAGGGAATGAGAGGAAATAATCCCTTCCTATTCCAGATCAAAGCACGTCCTACCTGGCATGATGATTTCAGGGAATCCCAGCTTTCTAGCAACAACTGTGGTTCTGTCCACCAGGTGTGGGTAGTCCTTTCTAGTCTGACTTACATCTCCAACAAGCATTTTCACAGTCACCCAGACACCTATTAAAGCAAAAAAAAAAAAAAAAAAAGCGGGGGAAAGATTAAATTTCTGGTAGGGAAAAAAAATAATCTCTTTTCAAATGATTGCCCCTTCCACCCAGCAAAGCAGGGATAAGAATTCACTTTCCCCACTTCCTGAAGATGAAAGTAAAAGATCTGTCATCCCAAAGTGTCTCTAATAATTTAAACAGCCTCTAAGATTGTGCAACAAACTCCTGATTCTTCACTTCCAGCTTCGAAGCTGACCCACCTCCACAGTGGTGCTACAGCTCCAACATAAAACCATTTGCTGAAAATGAAAACAATATGAAATGAACTGTCACAAAAAAACCTTGTTATTTAAAAGAAATTCATAGAAATGTACTTTACCCTGTCCCCCACTGTCTCCTTTTGAAGCACTGACTTTGCTTAGGAGACTGTGTAAAAAGTCATTCTCTGTCACAACCCTGCAGGAGAAACAACAATGTCTGTTAGGAATTAAGTGCTAAATAGATCAGACCAGAATAGAAATGACCAACAGCCTCAGTTTTCTCTGCTGGGCTTGACCCTACTGTGATATGTTCTGTAATTTCATTATCTCTCCCTCAAGTTCCAGCCCACCCCCATCCAGTTCTGAGCACATGGAAGTGAAAGAGATTCAGTCCACAGCTAAGAATGGCATTTTGGGACAGAGTGACCACGTGAACACACCAACCTGCCCCTCCAGCCCACTCCACTCTCCCTCATAAACAGCCAGATAAATGAACTTGGAATTTTTATCAGCTACTTTTGAGTTTAGAAAGAAATTCTCACAGAACAAACATGTTGGATCAATTTGGACACAAGACTATTTGGCTTGGGTTTGGGAAATGGGACGTGGTACCAGCTGTCTGAGGGAGCACATTCATAGAATAACACATTTATTTAACATGCTGTGGAATCCCTGTCAAGTCCTAAATGCCCTTTCAAGTCATACTTAAATAATGAACATTATCACAGCATAAAATTATTAAAAGAAAAACTTATTCTTCAGCCATTTCAGATTGTTACAGGAGAGGAGACAGATAAATATTCTTGTGCTTATCAAAGAGACATCTGAGACTGTCTTACGGGTGAAAGGGAATGAAGTGCTGCTTTTCTTCATCACTTTCAGCTTTCCCTTTTATGATATCTGTAATATCCATGACTGGAGGAAAGAAAGAAAAACCATTAAAATATATAATAGCATTGCAAAATAGCTCTTTTTATCTGTGAATAATGTCCTTGTGCCTCAAGAGAAATATGGATTTTTCACTGACAAGCTGTGCAGCCCAACAGGGGCAGGTTTGTGGGGCAGAGCATTTAGTGCAAAGCCCACACTCCAAACCTTGAGTAAAGGGAGAATTCTGACTAGTTTTGGTCTAATCCTGGGAATAGAGGTATGAGTGCACTGGTGATGCTTTTGGGACATGATCATTGGCTTGATTTCATTTGCAAGGAACTCTTTCATTAAACTCTGGCACTGTGCTGTCACTTGGACTTAGCAGGAAGTTATATAATCAGGAAATTAATAATAATATAATTAATCATTAATAACAATTAATGTTATTGTTGTATAGTTAATAATTGTATTATCATATAATTAATAATAAATAATCTATAATAATCATGACATTAAATTCAAAAGCACATTTCTGACTTGAACTAAAACGTGGTTTTTAAGTCTTTATGGACTTTAAAAAGTATAGAAGATAGTTGATAGAGCTGGTTTGTGTTCTGAGGGGTCTTGGTACAGATTCTACAGTCCAGGGCTGCCAAATATCCCTTGGGTTCTGCTCCAGCACAGAAGACATCAGGTACCTGCCACCCCAAAAGGCCTTCGGAGTCCTTGGGTGTATTTCTTGGAATTACTGTCCCTCAGATCCATCTTCCCAACTCGGACTATTTGACAAACTAAATAAATTTTGTCTCTGCTAAGGTCTTTATTTCCAAGATCCTAAAATAGAAACAGAAAAGAGTTGGGGGAAAATCAAGTTGTGACATTTGAACAGGTCCTTCAGTAATAAACTGAGTCTTAGCAACCAACAGGGAAAAAAACAACCTAACCAAACCAAACCAAACCATACCAAACCACCTCCAACAAACAAACACCCTGAACACAAAGAAAGGATGAAAAAAATGACAGTTTAAAGTTTGAGGAAAGTCTAAGGTAAGATAAATAGAGAAAATAGTAGCAATCAAGAGACACAGAAGATAAAAATATCAAGTCATCAGTAAATTTAAGAGGCAACAAATTCCTCTGAAGAAAGGCCACTGAAGCACTGGCACATTAAAGAACTCAGTGTCTTGCTCTGTTCCTGAGATTGTCTCTTGCTTCCTTCTTCACCTTCATTCTGCAGGAGTTCTGGCAGTGACCACAGAGAAGAGACAATTGGATTTGCCAGGATGAAGTAAACTGGAAAACACTTACTGTGAACACCACTTTCAGGTTGTTGAGCATATCAATTTCCTTTGGAAAGCCTCGACTCCCCCATCTCACCAAGTAATTCTCACTGTTGGGAAGATAAATATCTCATGGTCATGTGATTTAAAAATTCCTCCCTTGCACGGTACAGAACAAAAGCTGCATAACAGGTACTCTGTGGTGATGGTTTAAATATAATAAGAAAAATGCTGTACAAATATCATCAGTAAGCTTGGAAAAAATAACTTGAATGGAACACAAATTGGCACCTTTTTTGGAGGGAACATCACCATCATCATAGTCTGTTTGATGGGAATACTCAACAGAAACTTAATCTGCCTTAGAATTTAGAATTTTCTATCATTTTTTCCCACTCTCCCTCTTTCAGCACTTTACTCCAGACACCACAGTATTCCCCATCAAAAATCATCTCTTAAATTTGCAACAGGCTCAGGCTTCTCCAGGCTCTTGCAATGTTCAATCCAGGATCACAATACTTGGAAACCTAAAATCCTTTAGTAGCAGCCAGAAACTAGTTCTGTCCCCACTTCACTTTGCTTTTGGTTTTGTCCCTTTTATTTTTATATTCCCTGCATTATTGGCACGTTGGCAATTATTTGACTTCATTTGGGCTGGCTGCTTTTGCTACTCCTCTCCAACGAAAAGAGGGAAGTTTTACCTTATAATTGTTGATTTCTGTGGGTCGTACAGTGACATGAAGAGTTCTGCATCCTCTCCAATCCGGCAAACGAAATTCCTCACAAACACGTAGAGACTGTGGGTTGGGGACGAAGACATTCGGGAATATGAAGCATAATCTGGCTGATCCTTGGACTGCTTAGAAGGAGGAAAATCATTAGCTGGATCCATGAATTAAAATGGTGGATACTACAAGGAGTTTTCACTTTTTACGCTATGTAACAGTTAATCTTGAAAAGTCCCAGGAAATTTGGTTTAAAGTACTTGTTTCCAGCAAATAAGCATTGCCCTGTTTGTTGCTCTCAAAGCTTTGCTTAATAAGGCAGACATGATGAGCAATTAAGGTTCTGACCCTCCACAAAGTTTCACCAGGGATTAACAGCCCTCTCTGCAAGGAAAATGGAGAGTTACCAGGTCAGAAGTGGAGAAGAGCACAGATATTTAAGATCCCACCTTCCTGCTCTGAGACCTTCCCCTACACAGGGAGATAAAAAGCTCAGACTTCGTACTTGAAAACACTGAACCCAGAGCAGGGGGCCGCCCCATGTGCAAATAATGACAAAGTTAATGACAGAGATCCCTTAAATCACTTAGGGAACTCAGTATAAGTAAGATCTTCTTTTGTATGGGATTCTAAACATATTTCCCAGCAGGGGTCTCCTTTCAGAAACGGAACAGAGTTTCTTTTATTAATTTCTCCAGGGAACACAGTAGCTAAACTGTTTTTCTTCCCTTCTTCCTTCACTTCCAGGAACCTTCCTACTTGAGTATCTCAGATTTACTTTCATTCAGGAGAAAAGAGCCAGGCTAAGTTTCACTCCTGTATATGAATATATTCAAAACCTTATCTCCCCCAGGCTGCTTTCAGTGGAACTACTCTGAAGTCCATGTCTCACATTTTGGTAAAATATTCTGCCTAAAAGACTTAACAGTGTTTTTGCTGTGCTGCAGCAACTTAAAACCCTTCAGGAGAGAGCAAAGGGTTGGACTTGATGGTCCTTATGATTTCCTTCCACCTTGAGATATTCTGTGACTTCCATGTCAGTTCAGTTCTTCAGCCACCAGGCAGTTACATAAAGGGGGAAACAATCCCACCACTTTCAAAGATGTCAGTACAGAGGCAAGCCTGTAAGTCTGAAAGAATTAATTTTGGACACAATAAGATATAGCAGAAGGTCTGCAACCCACATCATGCTGGGCTTTCAGTGTGCAGGAAGCACCAGCAAAGTGAAATAAGTCTCTTTGAAGAGGAGATAAATAACTTGCTGAGATCAAGACACAGCTGAGCGGGTTCACTGACTCAAAAATAGGCTCCTGAATTCTACCTATACCTGATTTCAACCACCAGGAAACAGCTATTCCACACTTGATGGCCATTGTTTGGCTCTATTTTTAAAGCAAGTCACCACAATCTGTTGCAGACTCCCAAGTTTAATTTTTTCTCAGTTAATTACATTTTGATGTGTGGGGAACAACATTTCTTTAGTGACACTGGAGAGAACAACTCAAAAGGGTTTTTTTCCAGTTGTTTGTCATATTGAAGTGTCGTGACAACCCAACTATTTTCTGTCAAGGGTTTTACTTGCTTTTTTACACTTTACGTTCTCATAAATGGAGAAAAGAACAAAAGAGGCTTAAAAGTGCCTGAAGAGATTCAATATAGAAAAAGGTCAAGGAAGTGTAGTCACCTGCTTTGCATTTTAAAAGATTAAATTTATGCACTCATCAGCTTTGTTTCGGCACACAGACTTTTGGTCTCCACAAGATTGTGCTGAACCTTAGTTCCTCTTCAGTGAGCTTAAATTCAGCTTCATCAGACTAACTAACAGGCAGCAACATTAGCAAACAACTAATGCTGTCACAAGGTCCTGTAAAACGAGCTGTGGTTACTCAGGGTAACTCAACTCCAAGTGTGTAACTATTCACGATGCAATTCAGCTTATTGAGCAGCCCACAGGACTGCTCATCGCCACAGATGGAAAGAGAAGATGTATTTCCACACAGGAATCCAAGTATGGATTTAGAACCAGCTTTAGACAGAGGCTTTCAGCCCAGCCTACAGCCCAAATCCAAAATGCAATCCCAAACTCAGTCTGAGGCTTAGCTGTGTTCATACCACATGAATGTGAATCTACTCTTAAAGTCAGAGGCAAAAGTTTTCACCTTTTATGGCAGAAGGTTGCATCCTTCAGCCTTTAAATTAGTTTTCTGTTTGGATTTTAGGAAAGGAAGCATTAAGTTTGCCAGTTGTTCCTACCATTTCCTCCTTGATCCGCTCAGTGATTTTATCAGTGGCTTCTTCATGTGCATGAAATAGGCTGATGACACTGGTTTTGTCTGGATCCAAGATATTTCCATCCTCATCTCTAACTATCAGGTCGAGCTCAAGGATTCTGTGAAAATACAGAAGGCACAATGGTTGGGTTCTTTCCCTCTGTATAAAGAAAGCTTAGAAATGTAACACACAAGGAGACACTTCAAGTTTTAAAGTAATAAAGTCTAAATAAATGCAACTGTATTTCATTGAAGAAAAATTTAACTAAACCACGTGATTTTCTTTTCAAGCTGTTGTGCAGTGTTTAGCATTTAACAGCCTATCACTTAAATAGATCGAGCCTGTTCAGTGACTTTAACAGTTCTCATCACTTTTGCTTTTTAATATACAACATTTGAAATCGAGATGTGCGGAATTTTCCTGTTACCTTCTGCTTTTATGTTGCTGTCTCATCCTCCAAGCCCTGTTACTTAACTCGCTACTGTGCTCTGTTCTGCGTTGCTCTCATACAAATAATCCCTTTTTTTTTTTTCCTCAACAACTAAAACAGCAAGTCCTGCCTCTATAGATCCTACAGATCTTGTCCACTGCATCTTTGTGTCAAGAGGTCTCCTCTGTGCTGTGCTGTACTGTTCCCAAGTTTTGGAGTATGCTGGCTGCCCTTCCAGCACTGCTGCTGCTGTTTGAAGCATTCTGTGTCAGACTGCAAACCATCTGCACCACTTTACCTGACAATCCACAACCCCTCCT